>JAUPFV010000002.1:275255041-275855041 GCA_036936605.1 Limnanthes douglasii subsp. nivea
AGAGAGAGAGAGAGAGAGAGAGAGAGAGAGAGAGAGAGAGAGAGAGAGAGAGAGAGAAACACTAAAAAAAATTGAGTGATTTTAGAATTGATGAATTATTGAGAGAGAATCACAAAAAAGAAACAAGAGAGAAATATTTGTAGTTCATAAAAATCCGTAAAAACTTTTACTCATTTTTTGAGACGTTTTGTAAAACATCTATTAACTTGTACTAAATGATCTTGTAATTCCTTCGATTAATAAAATTACATCTATTGTTTGTGAATTTATGATTTCTTCATAATTTGAACCATATGAATATTGTGTTGATTAATTTTGTTTCGTTAAGCTCTTCATACTTGTGAGAATTGAAATATGAAAGCGTAAGTGCTAATATGAAAGTTGATTCTTAGTTAAGACCTCGAGATGTGGTTAATTTCCCTAACACGAAGCTGATATATAATGCATGCGTGAAGGTTTGAAATATAGAATTGTAAGTGATTATATTAATTATGTTCTTTAGTTTCTTTGTAATTGTACATCTAAATTTAAGAGAACTTGGAAATGTATATCTGTTATGGAAGAAAAACCTAAATCAAATGAAGAGTATAGCTTATAACCTCACACTAGCAGGAAACCATATCTCTCTTGATGACCTAGTTACTCAGATCCTAAGTCTAGCTGATAAAGAGCTATTGAATTTGGCTAGATCTAGATACTGACTTTTGAAAGCATGGTATAGAAAATGAATGTCATAGAAATTACAGCAATTAACCTAAGCATAACATCTGTCAACCATGCTGAAAACAAACTGTAAATTCAATCTTAAAGCAACAACTAAAAAAGTCTGAAAAATAATTACTACAGAGGACAATGAAGAGGATATATTGGTCAAAATAATAGTTTTAGAGGTCAGAACAACTATAGAGGAAGGGATTTCAGAGGTGGAAGAAGAAGAAATTTTTCACTCTCCAAACCTACATATCAGACATGTGGAAGATATGGACATAAAAGTGATGTGTGTTACTTTAGATATGATCCTACCTGAATGGTTTCAATAAAAAATGGTCAACTAGAAAGTGAAGTGGATACATGAGCATATATGGTTACATAAGAACATGGAGGAGAAACTACATGGTATACAAATAATGATGTTACTCACACTATCACTAGAACTCCTAGCCTTATGATCCAAAAGGCTGATTAAAGAGGTAGTGGATCTATTATTGTTGGTAGTGGTGAAAAAACTCTTATATCACGTAGAGGGCACTCTAAACTTGCTACCCATATAAACAAATCCATTACATTAAAATATATACTACATGTTATTAAAACAAGCAATGATTTTTTTTTATTTATCAACTTACATCAAATAACCCTGTGTATATTGAGTTTAATGATGTTGGTTATTTTATTAAGGAGAAGCAAACGTGAAAGGTGCTTCTCAAAGAGAAATCTCAAGATGAACTCTACAAAATTGAAGAATCAGCTAGTTTACTATTATTAAAACTTAAGTTATTAAGGTATGTTTCAAAAGTTTTTAATATTGAGTCTGCACCTAATCTAGATCAATCCAATGTAGATATGGTTTCTGATTCCTTAAAATAAAAGTGGCATAAGAGACTAGATCATCATTCTAACAAAGTTTTATAAATTATTCTAAAACGAAATGTAATGTTTCTACTCTTTTGAATCCTTCACATGTTAGGTCTCAATATAGATTTAGGTATTATATTTAATTTCTAAATGAATTTACAAGATATACATGGCTATAAACACTAAAAGAGAAGAGTGAAGCAATCACCATATTCATTTATTTTATTTTGTTAAATAACATGTTGAAAGGAAAATTTAAATCTTGCAGTAAGATTAGGGTGATGAGTATAAGTATTTTGTTTCAATAATTAAACAATCATGCACTATGTTCAAAACCTCATGCCCAATTACCTCTGCCTCAAAATAAAGGGATGAAAAAAAAGAAATGTGAAGTTCTTATGCACTATTTTCAAAACCTCCTGCACTATTTTCAAACAATCATGCACTATTTTCAAAACCGCATGCACTATTTTGTTTTATTTTTTAAATGAAGTTCTTATTGAGATAGTCTAGATGTCATAAATTTAAGGGTTTTAGCATCCTAAAAAATCTTTTATATGCGTAAGCTAAAAAAGGCTATATTTATCCTCAAGCGGGCACCTAGGACATGGTATGACAAATTACAAACTACTTTACTCAAGTAGAATTTCTTAAACTCTTAGGTTAACTATTCTATGTTTTCATAGCATTCTAAGACTCTTATACTAATAATCTTGGTATATGTAAATGATATTGTAATCACAAGAAACAATCCTGTGTGCTTACATTCATTCATTCAATAATTATTACTCTATGCATGCTAAACCATCTTTATCCATCACTAATGGTGATGTATGGTGCATAACTACATAATATATGAGTGTGTTAGGTGCCTTACGCCTTACAATACCTGGTATACACCAAACTTGATATATTTTTTATGGTAAATAATCTCAGTCGGTTAAAAATAAACTTTGATACACTACAATATGTAAACAAAACTCTAAGGTACTTATTTTGGCACTCGTAGTCTCAGCCTTCACATCAGGCCCAGTCTTCAGGTCTAATTAGCTGGGTTGACTGATGCCAATTGAGCTAGCTTTTTTTTATGATTGTAAATATGTTGGTGGCTACTGCGTAATTGTTTGGAGATTCCCTTATTTCACGGTCCTCCAAGAAGTAACATGTTGTTGCACGCTAGAGTACATTATATGAATATTGTGCTATTGTCCATTTTTTCTGTGAAATGATATGGAGTCACTTGATTCTCTCTAAAATAAGTTACCTATCACTATGAGCTTGGTGTTATAACTTTGAATCTATCTCCCTGAATTTTAGTCTAAGTAAGATGAATTAAAAACTTGATTAACCTCTGGATAAGCAAACATACCAATACTTCGAGATTGAACCTTTCTCTTAAACCATTCCATACCAAACAAAATCCATCAATCGAGTTTTATTAATAAAATATGTTTGCACCGTCGAGTTTTACAAAAAAAACAAAACCAAAACCCAGCCCAACTACTAATTTATTCTAGAAGTTTGATAGAATAAAAAAAGTTAAAATGATAATTGTACTGCATTTCTTCGTCATATTTAAAAATGTAAGAAATCTAATACTATTATTCCATAATTTTTAATGTAAATACAAAGCTATGATCACAACCAAATATAAAAATAAATTACAAAAATAATTTATAAATATCAGGATGTGTGATAGATGCAAAATATTAGTTTAAATATATAAAAATATAAACAAATGTAAGACTTATAATACTTAGCTGTGTATTTTGTAACATTTGTGATTCCAGCGACTAACATAGTTTATAAATATTAAGATGTGTGAGAAATGATATTGATAAGAAAAATATAAATCGGCCAAAGGATTAGTCTTGGATCAACTCCATACCTTTTCTTACGGTAAATGCATTTGAAGCCTTATGATTAATCTATGTATTAATAGGTCGAATGAGCTCAGATGCCTATTTTTGTCACTATAAATACAATGGATCAGCTTACTATGAAAGGGAGAACAATCATTTCATTATTACTTGGTATTTTATTACTTTAATTTCTCTTTCATTAGTTTTCTCTCTCTAAATATTTGACTATCAATCCTAGGTGAGTCTGTTTTAGGCTCATCAGTGGCAACCATAGTAGTATCTTAGTTTGACCCGATACACTAAGGAATCCTTCAAAACTAGGCTACTTATTTCACTAAAAGCGAGTTGCGATAAGATTACTACTCATAGAGCTTGCAATTACTCATCTCCATCTTTGCTACATGGGATAAGATCATCCGGTCTGTTTGGGCCTTCCTTAACTCCGTATCAGTTAGAAGGGAAAAATCTATAGATGGCGTACCAGGTTCCAAGGTCGCAGGAGAAAAAAAATTTCTTGGTAAGCATAGTTCGGGAGTCCGTACTGACAACGTCTTGGCAGGACAGAAGGTTCAGGCGAGCAAGGATGAGAACCAAGGTCCGCGATGAGGTGTTTTACACGGTAATCACCAAGGACGATGCCTACGAGCCTTCACACTTTATAAATCAGACTCGGTTAATATATTTTTGAAAGAGAACTACAAGGATTGGTTCGAAGTCTCTTTGATTCTACAAGCGAGGGCGAGAAGAATTCCTTGTTTAATGATATGCAGAGCTGTTGGGGGAGGGGGGGGGGGTAACACTCTATAAGCAAGTGCTTTTAGAGAAGATGAGGTAGTCCAGAGTCAGGATAAATGATGTATTTTGCGAGGATTGAGGACTCTCATCTAAGGTTTTTCCCTGAAGTAAATGGGCCACGGTATGCACATAGGGTCCACGACTGGCCAATCCCAAACTCTGCGAGGAATGGTCAAATTTTGGTTGGAGTTCTACCCGGTTTTGGAGAAAATCGCCAAGATGGAAACCAACAGACGGCCACCCGGGTTAAATCCATTGTGAATTCATATTAATCGTCCAAAGAAGTCTGGGAGGATGCTTCTCGCGCATGTGGCTATGGGAAGTTAACATATCCTATAGTTCATGGGATCATAGCGTACAATTTTTCACAAAGTTTCTATGTTAGTAATTTAGAAAGCTTTGAGTATCAAAATCCTAAGTGTCATCTCGAGTGTGTTATTTATATAATGGAAACTTTCCAATGATGATCACATGTGGTGCGGTGCGTTCATTATAACCTTCAATGGGGAAACTTTTGGCTGATTCAGCAAGTTATCCCCGTGTTTTATTGTTAGCTTCATAATGTTAAGAGCACTTTTCAGGCACTAATTTGATAATGTTAAGGTCATAAGGGGCCACGAAGATCATGTGATACTTAATTATAAGCATAGTGGGGAAATCGTAAAGGATTATATGCATTTTATTCCCACCAAAAAATATATTAAGGAGCACTATGAGGAGGTACTCGTTGCATCGTTTAGGCATGATATTGTTTTGGGATCCCACATAACTGAAGATGAACTGAGTATGAAGGCCTTGAAGTTTGAGGCATTGTTAAAATAGGTTGATGCACAAGTCAGCCTTGATGAGGGCGTGGACTATTTCCAACCTTTGGTCGAAGAACTGGGTCAACCCTCAGACCCTCATTTCGACTTATGATCTTATCTCGCATAAAAATAATATCATTGGAGAACGTTATCTATATTATTTGATAATTAACCACTACCCTTCACCATTCACTGCACCACAACCACTATATCTAGTTTGCGGTTCGATATCAATGTAGTTGCAATGCGCGACATGTTGGGCTGTAGTAGATGAGGCGAGGACGCCCGGTATGAAAAGTGGAGGAAGTGTCAGGATTACGCAAAAAAATTGAGAAGAAAAAATGGTGTGTGATCCGTATCACCTCAATTGAAAAAATATCCTTGGTAGAGTAACATTCTCAAGGTAGAGTCGGGATAGAAAGAAAATTGAGAAGAATTAGTCATTTGCCACCATCTAATGTTTCTATTAACCTCGATAGCTATAAAAATTCCTCGTTTCTCCTGGTACTGAGAAACAATTGTTTACCACTTTGTTTCTTTAGTTTTTGTTCGAACTTAAAGTCCTTGGATGATTACGGCAAACTAACCTTTGGTTTGTTACATTATTATGCATCTCATTGATTTACATAAAGATTTTTTATGATAAATTTATCTACTTCTTTTGCTCTCTAGCATGAGCTTATAACTAAATCAAAGTTATCAATGCAACGTGATTTTAGTCCATTTTTGGATCAGACTTTGTGAGCCAACTACTAAGAGTTGGCAAAGGCTCTGTCCAAACTTAAGTGGGGGCAACGTACGAAGTTTTTTCACCAAGATGTGGACGCCTCCTAAAAATAATCCACAACAAATACGTTTATTTTTAAGCTTCTTTCTCGAGGGGTTTGAGTAAAACCAAAATCCTAACATCTTCTTTGAAATCTCCCACTCATATATGTCTCTTTTTGAGCATTTTACTTGATGGTTTTAGGTAAAAACAAACTCCCGGTATCTGTTATGATATATCCCACATTAGATAGGTCTGTTTTCGAGCTTCGTGCTCAAAAAGTTCAGGTAAAACCAAACTCTCTGTATCTCTTATGAAATGTCCAACATCAATGGGTCTATTTTTGAACTTTTGGCTTGAGATGTTTGGGTAAAACTAAAATATTGGCGTCTATTATAAATTTTTTACATCAAATGGGTCTATTATCGATCTCCTTGGTTGAGGGGTTTGGGTAAAACCGAACTCATGCATCTGTTATGAAATTTCCCACATTATATGGGTATATTTTCAAATCCTTACTCGAGGGATTTGGGTAAAACCAACCATGCAACTCATAAGCATAAAAATGCAAACGAATATTGGAAATAAATGTGAAAGTTGGCATGACCCAATGAAAGTTATATTTTGATTCATGACTAGACAGTTCTATTAGAATTACAAGTTTTGAAGGTAACGTACTACAAATGACATCCTCAACTGGAGACCAACGATGGTTCAATTAATAATAGTAAAAGAAAAATGCAATTGGACTATACTATGAAGGCGGACTCGATGACTCTTTGGTAGCAGGATAAACGAGAGAGGCATCATCATGTGTTAGGGTTCTTGGAATCCGGATTGTCGGGGTCAGAAGAGTCTATATTGTCAAGGTTCTTAATTTCCGAACACATATAAGTTTCAATTTCCTTTTCAGATTCTTATGTCTCTATTTTTTAAAATTCATATATATAACTTGGATCAAACACCAACGACACTCCTGAAAGGTGTTTTTTTTCACAAACATGTTCCTAAAATGATCCCAACTCGAGGTCAGGGATGCATCAGTAAAATTAGAATATTATTTCTTTGCAGATTTCGTCACCTCTAGCCTTCGTGCACCTCACAAAATCCTTCACGTCCTCACTGTTGCAGTTCTTTGGTATTCTTGCCTTTTTCTTCCATCATAGCAACTTTGGCCCAAAGATCAACAATAATATGATCGTCTAAAATATGGTTGTAGACTATTGACCACCCATTTGATAGGTTTCCTTAGATAAGTTAAGGGGTGTAGCCTCATCTGCTTCACAGATCTCCTGCATCATAGCCCAAGTCTTATTTTAGGCCTGCATATATAGAGAATATGTTCAAAAGTGAGGTAGACACAAATACGTAAAAAATAGAAGAAGGGGACTATCGCGTTGTGTAGAGCCAAATGTCGGGCCATTGCATCACCGATGTTTTGATCGGTGATTACCATAAGACTTTCCAATGCATTTGTATATCGGGTAACACCGTCGGGCAGGATTTGAAACTTTACTTAATCTTGTGTACTTTCCCCTTTAGTTAGGAGTTATTGGAAGATTCTTGGGAACTAGGGGCAACTTAGGTGCCAAATTGGAAAATTTCTTCATCATATTTTTCTATCTTTATGTTCGAGAGTCATCCACAAGAAATCTCTTCTGACAATGCAGACGAGCTCGCCCACTTTGAACCGTCAGAGGACTCCAAACATTCCCCTTGTTTTGCTTTCTTCCACGAACGCTCAAACTCTTCTATTTGGAAAGATTAATTGTTTTGAGGTTTGCGTAGAACGGGAAATTTGAGGGTTTACTCTAAATCAGCATTGAGCTTCAAAAGGACAACCTCGTTAATAATTCAAGGCTATTAGAAAGTTTCCAAAGCTTAGACGGTGAAAGACTTGTGAAATTCATGGCCCCATACGTCCCTGATCCACTTACTTAACTTCGAGAGTTGCTCATTACCTGACTCAACTTTAACCTGAAACAAGTTCATATATTCTACAAGAACACTATAAAAATAATGATTATTCGAAAAAGAAGAGGTAACACCGTAAATTAGTTTGAGGATGCCAAACAGGCCACCCACTTTGGCTATCCCACAAGGTTTATGATAAAGTTCGGGTTGGTTGAACCTATATGAATCTCAATTTCCCATGCACTTCGCACAAATACAAACTGTTTCTTTCATTCTTGGTTGGTTATTGGAAGATCTCTCATCACCTTAGGGTCTTTTGCAGCGGTGTTGTAATAGTTTGGGTAGTTTATGTTATTTTAAATAGTGTAGTTGGAAATCAGATGCTCAATTAAGAGTGAAATCCTCAACAGTTATAAAAAAGTTATAAAAAACATCATAATCTTACAAGTATTTAGACTTATATGGTTAGGACAAAGGTCCAGTATACTAAAAAATCCTAGAGTCAAGGATGGAAAAGAACTGGAAGCCAAAATCGAATATGTTACCATTTCAGGGACTTCACGGATAAATAGGTTTACCCCAATGGGAGGAGAAGTTTGACGTCATTTGGAATTTAACACCAGAATCTTATTTTAGGAATTTTTCGTGGGTTAGGATATCTATAACTTATTCTCTAAAGGACGATGCAATGTGGATGATGGACGTTAAAATACAAGGTTGATTACTTGGCTCGATGGGGTTCCCCGACAGAATCAGTGCTTGTTTGTCAGAATGATCTCCAATGACTATCGAGGCGGTAGTATAATAGGGGCTCTTGGGGAGGATTGATGCTTGGTTGTTAGTATGGTCTCCAACAGATTCCGATGTGGTAGCCTTTTTGGGGAAATTGTGTGTGAAGTAGCTCATAAAATAGAGAAAAGTTAACTGAAAAAAACATGTGGTGGCTGGTAAAGGATCGTAATCAGAGCCTTCTTGGGGAAGATTGATGTTTGGTTGTTAGTATAGATTTTTATATTTCTATTTGGGAAACGTTTCTTGCGAAAAACAAAATTAAAAGAAGAATATATCGTGAATAACTTTGGTACCATGAGGAGTCATGTATTTATAATGGGAAATGTCATGATTGTGTTGGCGTTTGTCTGACGTTGGTCACCACTAGAACCTCAGGAAGTCGAATCGATGGAAATCTTTTGTGTGTGCGTCGCTAGTCCTTAGGTCAAGAAAAATAGAACACGTGGAAGAGCTTGACGGGACTTGCACGACTGATATGAATATTCTAAGAACTGAGGAGTTATGAGTAAATTTGAAGCTCACATCATCACTGAGGAATTAATCATGATGAGCACTTCGAGAAAGGGAACCGTCAAGAATGCATTGTGTACGCACAATAAAGCTATAAATAAAAAAAATTCGTAGGTAAGAGCTGAGACGACACGCGATATGAATATACAAGCTTGGTTTTGGAAGATTTAAAAAGGGAACCCAAAAAACATTTTAGATTCGTTCAAGAGATGTTCAATACTTCGAAACCAATCGACTCAGCTGAAACATAGAATCGACACGTTTATGGTGGAGCAATCCACTTTGAAATTTTCTAAATCCTCCGGAATGAATCTGTTTAAAATCTACATTTCGTGTATGCTCAAACATCATCAACCATTTTATATTAGAATAACACAATTGAATATGACAAAATATGTCAAATTAGCACATATAGACTTTATAAGTGGATTATTGTATTCTTATCTCGACCGATACGATAAGGATAAGAGGCTTACTGATAGGTAAAATATCTAAATGTGTATATTTTGAATTATCCGACAACATTTGTTTTACTATATTTTTTTAGTTTTAATGATTTATTTATTTTATTTTATTATTTTCGTGAATCACTTTTATATTTATTTAAAATTCGTATCGAGATATACTTTTGGATTATTTTATTTTATTTAAACAAAACTATAATATAATCACTATTATATTAAAATATTATTTAAAAAATTCAAACAAGCAAATGACAAAATAAATCAATTTTATTAGCAATTATGTTTATTTATATGAAAAAAAAAACACCCCCTCTTATTACACAAGTATATCCTTTCGTACTTCTTTATGTCGCTCTTATCCAATTACATCATCTGTCCACTAATATTGTTCTGAGCTCTAATATTTAAACAGTTCAATACCAATCTTAACGTTTTTAAAATTATCGTAAGTTAATCTCGCTCAACTCCTACTATTTAAGCGTACTTAAATAAGTTGATATCGACAGAGATAATGCATATGTACGTACTTAACTGCTTAATTTGTATGCATTAGCATTATACGCGAAAGTTAGTGAATCTAATCCATATTTAAAAGCTCTTTTCTTATACAACATGTTGCAGTGATATGTTAATTTATCACTATTACATACTTTATTTTGTATCATATTCCGACACAATATGTTCTTTTGACCTAACCCTTGTTTTGATACATACACTAAGGAATTTGTTTAACGGTGTATTGAGAGTTAGGCGGTTATGTTATAATAGTATATACTAATAAAAGATTATTTAAGTGTTCATAGTAGCATGACATAATAACATTGATTCATGGGCAAGGCTAAATTGAGACCCCATTTGGCTATAATGAGACCCTTCTATAATGAGACCTCATTTGGCTATAATGAGACCCCAAAAAAGACAAATTTACCCTTGATATAAAAGCTGTATTTTCAGCCAAAAACTCTCTTTTCTCTCTTCTCTCTACCAAAAGCTCTCAAAATCCGGCAAAAAAAAAGTCAAGATTTCTCAAATCTGAACTTACAAAAACGTCAATATATGAATCATATACCTATTCATGTAATTTTTATGCAATTTACTTAGGTATTTTTAGTGATATTTAGAGTTATAGGTTTTTTTGAAAAAATCGAATTTTCATCTAAATGTTGTTGTTTTTTTGGAAAGTAAGTTGTAGATAACTGTTAGTCTAGTTATTGTCGACATTTTGGTATGTTGTTTGTTGATTTTGGTTGAGTTTTTAAGGATTTGGGGTTCTTCGTTTTCGAAATGTGGAGAAGAGGTTTTCGGGCGCGATTCGCGAATGTTCACTTCGCAAATTTGGACAAATTGCGAGTACCCAACTCGCAATGTCCCCGAAATTGCGAAGTGAGTATTCGAAAATTTGGACAAATTGCGAGTACCCAACTCGTAATGCCCCCGAAATTGCGAAGTGGGTATTCGCAATTTTGGGTAAATTGCGAGTTGGGTGCTCGCTATTTGCCCAAATTTGTGAATACCCACGTTACAATTTTCTTTTTTATCACATTTTCAAGTTTTTTTTCTAAATTTTACACCATTCATTGGAAATTACTAATGTATTATATTGGTGGAAAAAAAATTGAGTTTCGAACTCGTAAACTTAAAAAAAATGAAAAATGACAAAAATTCCAGAGAGTTTTGCGAGTAAAGAGTGTCTGATTTTGTCAAAATTGAGCGTTCAGAGCGCTCGATTCTGACAAAATTGAGCGCTCAGAGCGCGCAATTTCGACAAATTGTAGCGCTGCGAGCGCGCAATTTTGACAAATTGTAGCGCTGCGAGCGCTATATTCGCACTGAAATTTCAAAAAACACGAAATGATTCTCTTTTTGGGTTTGGAGATGGTCCGTCAAAGGCTCATCCTCCTTCGACAAGAAATCATTCATATTGCGGCTCAACTCTTCATTTAAATCGTTAAAATCCATGGTTTTGGGTGTTTTTTAAAAATTTAGTTTAGTTAGAGAGGGAAAAATTTAGGAAGAGGAAGAAGAAAAAGTTGGTTTTGGTTAGAACTTTGGTTTTATATATAAAGGGTAAAATGGTAATTTCACATGAACAGAAAATTTTTGAGAATTTTGGGTCTCATTATAGCCAAAAGGGGTCTCAATATAGCCTTGCCCTTGATTCATATACCTAAGATTCTGAGAGTTCCACTTGAGCTAACATAATCTACGATTAGTAGTGTTGATATAGACATTTGTTGGTATATTAGTATATATTATCGTAATTAATATAATTACCATCGTTTATTATTATAATTTGAAACCACTCCTCTACAAGAATACTATTAGTCAATTTAATTTGTTACCATGTGCATGTAATTTTATAGAATTTTATTAATGGGTTTTATAGTATGTTTTACAGTGGGTTTTATTAATGGATGCCATTCGTTAAATAGATATTAAATTTTATTTTTTCAAAGATGTTTTGAGATGGAAAATTTCAATCCAGTAAAAATATTTTCATAAACTCTTTTCTAGTGAGATCATCAATAATTTTTTTTATCGAGTATTCAAAATCCTTTTATATGTGATACTATTTAAAAAGTTAAAATTTTAATTAATGACTAATTATTATTTGGTTTTACATTATTGATATAATTTATTTTATTTTATTTAAATGAAATATTTGATTAATTATTGAATTTTTTTAACAATTGTCGCTCAAATTTGGGGTCAAACAAATTCAAATATTCAATTATAAAATAATGAATAAGAGCTTAAAATTTCAAAACTATACTTTTCTATATCTACTTCTTGATGTATATTCCAACCGGACACAAAGCTCCATCTTCAATTGATTCACCGATACAGATCACCAACAAGCCAATTAGAAGCAAAACGAAATCGAGACAGCGCAGAACGATGCTCCATCTCCGAACAACTTCGAGAGCTTCAATTGAAGTTGCGAGATTGAGAACGATCTGGGATCCATCTTGATGAACGATAAGCTCCATTGTATTTCGATCTTCAGTAAGAACTTCTTTAAACCTACAATATAATGCTTATCAACAGAGCAAAGTTATTGGTTAGTGATATAGTCTAATCCCAGTGCTTCAAGAATAATAATAATATCTTTGAGTCTGTTCGGAATGATGTTGATGTTAATGCTAACATTTCTTTTGCACAGAAACAAATGAGCTAGCCAATCAGCAGCCTGGCTTTGGTCTCTGAAAATATGCTTTAAAGTCATCGAGGGGTGGATCATATTTATGATATAAACAAGAATTAGGCTAAGACACCAGGGAGCATTCCTGTTATTCTGGCCCAAAAGATTGAGTAGAATCAGAGTATCTGATTCAAGATCAACATTAGTCCATTTGTTGGCTTTGCAAATGAGCAAACCATCAAAAACAGCCATAGCTTCAGCAAGAAGAGGGTTTAGTTTACCATAGAGAGAACTAGAACCTAATACTAGATTACCAGAACTGTCTATAATGATAACAGAACCACTAGATTCTCCATTGCCAAGACAAGCAGCGTCTGAGTTGAGTTTCAGCCTGCCGGCAGGAGGATGAATCCATTTAAGTTATAAGGGCCTATTCTTAGAGCTTAAAGTATGGTTAGAGCAACCAAGAGCTGCAGCAGCCTTACGATTACCAGTCAAGTGAAACATTTTGAGAATAAAGTTTTGCTCAAGAGTATAGAGAACATTATTGATCTGAGCTATAGCAAACTTAAAAGACGTGTTAACACCTTTAATCTTAGCTGTATTTATAGCTTTCTAGATAATACTAAGAATAATAAAAGGCAAGATTTGTCTGACCTGAATTTTCTTTGAATGTGACCAGTTTCATACTCTTGTAATGTGCATAACATTCATGTGCTTTGAAATATAAAGATTAAAGATATCTGCGTAATAAGACCAGATAGACCAAGCGAAATCACATAAAACAAATAAATGATTGGGGGATTCTATGTTATTGCAAAATTGGAATTTAGAAGCCAATGAGATGTTTCTTTTCTGCATTATGGCATCAATAGGAATGTAATTGTGCAGAAGCTTCCAATGAAGAAATGAATACTTGTTCGGAGTTAAATTGTTCCATATGATTTTATAAATCGAAGAGATGTTATACGTATGTCTAATATCATCTCACGTATCCTTCATGCTAAATCTTCCATTCTTAGATAGATTCAAAATCATGATATCCTCTCTATTAGTTTTGACAGAAAGCTTATTAATTCTATCCATATCAGAAGGCTGAATGAGGTCACATACACTATTAAGATTCTAGCTATTACTAGACCAGTAACTTCTAACATTTTCACCAGTGAACCATAGATTGTTATGAGTATCATTTAGCTTAAGAAAATGCTGGTATCTAGTCCAATTGTCCAACCAGAAATCTACCTTGCATTCACCCAGTCTCCAGCTTATATGAATCTCGCATATGCTTTGATCTTCATTCTTCTCTGAAATTAGCCCAAAGCTTGCAAGAGATAGAGTTTTGAATGTCAGTAAGTTCCCTGACATTTAAACCTCTCTCTTTAAAAGTGTTTACAAATGTTGCTCCACCTAAACCAGTGGATCTTGTTTTCAGAATTATTGGATCCCCAAAGGAACCGGTTAAAGGTAGTTTCAACCTTTTGAATGATGCCTTTAGGAAGTAAGTTGCTCTGCATCTATTAAAGAATGATATTCATCAAGACAGAGTTAATCAACGTGATTCTTCCAGTGAAGAAAAGATGAGTTGAATCCCACTCTTTTATCCTGTTACTAATTTTGCACAATAGACTATTATAATTACTACCCATGTTGTTAGTACTAATAGTGACACCAAGATAATCAGTAGGAGATAGCTAGTTGAAAAACCAGAACTATTAACAATAATGTTTATCCTAGTTGAGTTAATCCCATAAGTCATAACAATTTTTATTTTTTATTTATTAATCACCTGGCCAGAGATGGCTTGATACCTTTGAAGGAAGTTACAAATATTATCAATGGTAGAGTCCTTACAGTTTGTAAATAACAATATGTCATCTGCGAATGCTAAACTGTTAATATGCAGAGAACTTCTGCTTTCGTAGTACATGTTATTTTGAAAAGAAAACAGAGCATTGATTCATCTTAAAAGAACCTATCTCGCAATGATAAAGAGTCAAGGAAAGATAAGATCTCATTGCCTTCAATGTTTCTTAGTTTTCGAGTAGCCAATAACTTCACCATTAACTAACATAGAGACATTAACAGCAGAAAAAATTATTTCAATGAGGCAAATAAATCGATTTGAAAAGCCAAATTTCTTAAGAACATTCAGGATGAAACAGTGAGCCAACTTGTCAAATGCCTTAGACATGTCAAGCTGGATCAAAATGTTATTGTCCTTGATCTTTCTGTTAAGATCAAAAAACAGTTCTTTAGAAATTAAGATGTTATCTTGAATGCATTTACCAGGAATAAATCCTCCTTGATTAGAAGATATAATTTTAGGAAGAATTAAAGAGATTCCATTATTTATAATCTTTGACATGATTCGATTTAAGATAGAGCACAAACCGATAGGTCTGTAATCCTTCCATCTAAGAGGATTATTGTTCTTAGGTATAAGGCAGATACCAGTGGCGAATATGCCACTTGGAATAATTTTCCCAAGATAAAATCTTTCATAGTATTCGTGAGATCATCTTTAATGTAGCCGTCCATACCTGAGGTACTTGCAGGGTTGATAGTCTTAATAATATTCCATATCTCTTCTTCATCTGGCAACTTAAGAAGGCTTATGTTATCCTCATCATTAAGAAGATTGGGAATATTGTTGACCATGGGGTCATTCTTATAGTTATTTTCCGCTTCCTTGCTGCTATAAGGATAATTAGAGAGAATATTACTGAAGAACTCCACAACAGAGAGGCCAATGGAGTTCTTATCAGTAATCCAGGTATTTCCACTTTTTATTCCATTGATGTTATATCTTCTCCTCTTCTTTTTGACAAAACTATGAAAGAATTTAGTATTCGTATCACCCTCAGTAGTCCAGTTAGTGTATCATTGTTGTCTCCAAAAAGTTTCTTCCATCATTTGAGCCTTAATGAGCATAGCATTGGCCTTAGCAAGGTTATGCTTAGACTCATTGTTCTTGTGAATCTGATGGTTTACTTCCATAGCCTGAACCTTCTCCTCTAGATTATGAACTTTGTTAAAAATGTTTCCAATATGAGATTTGTTCCAGTTAATAAGGCCTTTTTCATACGCTTTAATTTACTCCAGAATCTGAAAATAGGATCACCATCCATCTCCTGATTCCAATTATTCTCCAGAAATGGAAGAAACTGCTCATCCAAAGTTTATATTTCCTGAAACTTAAAGCTAGATTTAACTCTAGTATTATCATTAGTAATAGAAATAATTAGAGGCATGTGATCTGAACAAGTTCTAGCTTGATGAATGATTTTTGTTTCAGTAAAAGAATCAGTCAATTTGCTGTTGACAAATACTCTGTCTAAATGCTTCCACTTAGAGTTGTTAGACCAGGTATATTTAGAACCAGTGTATCTTGCATCTTCAATTCTGCAGTAGCTAATCATCTCATTAAAGTCATTAGTACTATTAAGACAAAAAGTGTTACATCCTAGATGTTTTTTAATTGAACAAAAAATATTAAAATCATCACAAATCATCCATTTAAAGTCAGCTATAGATATAGTTTTTAAGAAATCCAGAGTTCAATTCTATTGAGTCTCTAGCTTTTTGGCACAAACCACAGTTAGCAAGAATGTTTTAGAATCATTCCTAAAGTTAAATTTAGCATTTATACACTAGTTAAGGTCATTTAGAATTGTGACATGCAGATCCTCATGCCAGAAGAACCATATTTTATTGGAAATGTTATGAGTAAATTTTGAATATCCCATTTTTCTGGTTATGTTATCTATACCATCACAACTCATTAAAGGTTATTGGATAACAATAATCTTAGCATTATTCTTTTTAGGTTAAGTAAATGAGTCTTCTAATAGATGCTTTGTCTTTTATTCCTCTTATATTCCAATTTATCATGTTAATCATTAAGAGAGTTTGAATACTTAGATTTACTTGTTCCATTGAATTCCAGAGCTTTAATGATTTTGCTCCTGGTTTTCTTTTTGCCTTTAGCAGCCTTCAATTTTTTGCCAAAGATTTCTCTGAAGCTTCCTTCATCTTCTTCTCTTTCTTCTCTTTGAGTTTCTAGAGGGTTAGCTTTCTCTGTATTTTCTTTGTGATTATCAATGTCATCGCTTATTTATTTTGGTGGAGACTTCATTCTTTAAGGTGAATTTCTGCAATTGTTGTCTTGATCTTCTCTATAAAATTCAGGAGAATGAGTTTTCCATTTCTCCTTAGTACTGGTTTTTTTGGTGAGTTTTGCAGACTACATATATTGTTAGCCTTTGGTGAAGAGTCTGACTCCAGATTTTCATAATCTATTTTGTTAGCAGCATTAACACCATAGGAAAGGGTCTGAAGCGCCTCTATAATTTCACCCTGATCTGGAGTTGTAAATCCAACTATATCAGTATCTTCGGTAGCCTTCTGATCTTCTTCTTTTTCTTAATCAGTTATAGCTTCATTAACAACCACAGACTTTATTTGTTTGTTGTTTATAGCTTCAATTGTGTCCAAGTCTTTATTTAAGTTATTTATATCATCTTTCTGATTTTTTTTGCATTGATCCTTGCAGTGACCCAAATGTTGACAGTGTACACAGTGTTGTGGAAAATTCAAGTATGAAATTCTAACCCAGTGACCATATTTGGCACCAAAGCCAATCCACACATCGTTATGAAGCTTCCTAGTAACATCCATTTCAATCCACGTAGTGCAAGATTGAAATGCCCTGTTTTCAGAATGAACTTTCACAAACAGAGGTTCCCCAATCATCGAGGCTATGGATCTTACCACATTTTATCGTATAAGTGTTCTGGGAGATGAAGTTTAATCAATACAAGAATGATTGGGCTTTCTTTGCTGAAATCTACATTCCATTTGAGAAGCATCATTACAGTACTTCCTATAGTCCAAACCGAGCGATGCTAGAGTCTACAGAGATCCTGTTTTGAGTTGAGCTCAAAGATAACATGTCTAGAATCTCATATCTTGTATCTATATATTGATTGGAACTTAAGAGATTCAAGAAGTTGTACTAATAGGTTTCTTTATTGCAATCCATGAGTGAACTTACCATTGAGCGAATGTTTAGAGTGATTTTAAGATGTTTTAGGATTTCAGAGCTATATTGAATTGATAGGTAATCATATTTTTCAACTGCTCATTCTAATTCGAAGTCCAATTAATCACAGTTGATGATGTTCTTCTTTACAATTTCTGCGTAAGAAGCCACATTTGAATCCATGTTAGGATTGTTGTTGTTGATTGCCATAGAGAACTTCAAATCAGTAGATTTGAACAATAAGAAAGATCATAGGTAAGAGGAAAGAGAGATTTCTTAAAGATCAAGAAAGCTCTCGAGGTTTCTTGGAAAAAAAAGTTAGTCATCCTTTTTCATCCTCCTAATTAATATTGATATCTTCGAATACTCTTCCATTTGTACATTTTTTTTTTACTTTTTGAAAATCGACGTATTTTATATTTTGTAGTTTAAGTTATGTTACGATTCAAAATTAATATTTAACAAAATTATTTTTACAGCATAGCGCATTAAATAAATAAATATAAAGATACATTTTGAAATTTTTAAAAAATAATGTATCACGGCTCTTGAAAAGGGCCAAACTATATTCTTTAAGCCCTATCCTGTCTTCGAAGGGCAATCAAATTGAAGGAAAAAACAAAGATATTGACGTTCATTGAATAAATCATGATGCATTTTGTAGAATACATGTCACTCATTTACTTTGCGATGAGTCATGTCATGTCGCTTAGTGGATCATGAAATACTTTTAACTTAGCTAAAATATCTTCAAATAAATATTATTTTTATTTGTTCGTTTAATAAAATATATTAATAAATAATATATATATATATACGGTGAAGTGCTAGAAGATTTAGATTTGGTCGAGTAAAAACATAAAAGTAATAATAAAAAATACATTATTTCTATTAATCAATATTGAACTTATATATATATATATATATATATGTATATATATAGAGGTTTTGTATTATAATAAATATTTTTAAAATATTTGGAGATAAAGTATGTTATTTTTTTATTATTAAAATATGCAATTGAGTTTATTTTTTATTAGATTTGTATATACATTTATACATTTTGATAAAAATGTGGGAATTGATTGGTTTAGAATGGACTAATTACACGATTATCGGTAGCTTCCTAGTTTTGGTGAGTATAAGCAAAGACTAGTCTAACGTTGTCTCAAGTATTTTTTATGTTTTGGTCTTCATTGAGACACATATCGCTTATACGTAACATTTTTTTCTCTTTGTCGAAGCAATATTTATCTTTTCTGATTGCTTTGCTTTCTTTTTTTGAACAACATTGGTCTTTGAATTTTAAATTTCTTTAACAACTTCGACTTGTTCTTGACGATGCTTTAATTACTTGTTCACGGTTCTCTTATTTTGTGCAGTTTTTATTTTATGAAGGAATATGATTTTTGTTTAAATAAATTTATTTATTAACGAACGTTATCACGAATAACATATTTGTTTAATGAGTTATGAAAGAAGGAATATGTTTTTATTTTTTTAACTTTTCTTTGAGCTTTGAACTTTCTGTTAGTTTGTTATAGAAAATTAACAAACTCATCTATTTCTTGACACTTTTTATAAAAAAAACATTATTTTTTTAGTATATACTCGTAATTTTCGAATATGAATTCTTATAGTTCTCAAGAAACTGATGACGATAATTTTTTTCATCATGATTTCGAACCTAACTCAGTTCTTAATGGCCTGAATGATTAGCAAAATCTCGATTTGATATTGCGTTCATATACATTATTATCAGATAATTAAGTTTTCCAGAAATTTGAAGAATGGTGTATCATCAAGGACGTCCGTCTACGGTTTCTTAATGAGGGGGACACTCCCACTCACACATGTGAAGATGATGTTGTTTTCTTTTTTCATTTTCTTAGTCATGAGTTTTGTTTTTCACTAGATAATAATATTGATAATTTTTTTCATTTGAGACAAAATTTACCAAGTCAATTAAATCCCAAAATCGGGCCCTTGCTTCGTTCGACAATTTTTTTGGGAAATCTATTTGGAAGATTTTTTGTAAAGAAATTCTTGACCTCTATTGAGTTTACTGGTCAAGAGAAAAGTCTTTTCCTTTATGTTGGTATTTTTCCGTTAACGCATATCGCTAGCGATCTTCGTAAAGTCGTGAAATGCTTGAGGAATATATTAATCTATGTTCGGGACAATTGGGCCACCATGGCTAAAAATAGATATGGCTTTATAAACATTTCTTGGAATGTTAATCGGTAGTGTTAGTTTCATTAACTCATTTTTATTTAAGGTTTATATTTTTTGTGATTATTGCTAAGTGTGTTTATGTATTTCAGCTCATGCTATCAGTTTACTCTTTGATGATCTGTTAGCAAAGGCTATGCATTGAAGATATGGTGAAATGATGAAAAAAGCGAGGAAGTTTTCATTTTCATGTTCTTACATATTAGTGCTTGAACATTTTTATTAGCTAAATTCTGGCCCATCATGATACCAATTACAACTTCTTCGTTGTTTCTTTCCCTAAAAAGAAAAAACTATTAAGTATATTAAGAAAAATGGAAAATGCCGCTAATCAAAGGCACGTACTTTGACTAAGACATCATCGAGTTCATCCAATAGTCGTTATAAAGTTCCCAATGTCGTTGCTTTTATTGCCTAAACATGTGAAGATTGTGATAAAAATGATTATCTCTCTTTTAAGAGGTATAAGCGCTCATATACTCTTACAATTTATATCATCTTCCTCAATTATCAAAGTAGGGATAAAAACCCTGACTGGTCACCAGTAGTTGATACTTGTTACAAACCTGTCATTAAGGTTCATTTGTGCTCAAAACTAGTCATCTATGTTTAAGAATGTTACATATATGGTCACTGACGTGTGCCAATTAACCATACGGTGACATGTAGAAACCAAAGTTATAATTTTTTATTACAAATACATCATTATACATTTCACACCCAAAATACCCTTAAAACTGATTTGTTTCTTTGGGTGTAAATGTCCAGTGACCGAATTTATACTCGTGCTAGTGTTGATCTCTGCTCCATTTATCATCAACAAATGGTATTTTGGGTGTCAAATATTCAATGACCATATTTGTAACAAAAAAATTATAACTTTGGGTGTCACGTGTCATCGTATGGTTAATTGGCATGCGTCATGGACCATATATGCAACATTCTTAAACATAGGTGACAAGTTTTGGGCACGAAGGAACCTTAGTGGCTTGTTTGTAACAGATGTCAAACATTGGTGATCAGTCAAGATTTTTAGGCTCAATGTAATTGCAACTTTATTTTTTTAGATTGTGTACTTAGTCCCACCTAAGCCAATCAACCCATCAGTTTACCCAAATGTATAAATATCTACACACACTTAGTCAAATATATATTCAACTTCATATCTTAGTATTTATAAAAATATCATCAATTATCCTCAACTATTTAGGAAATAGTTATATTTACACAAGACCAATATATAGAGGCCAAATGTCAATCAATAAAACTAACGTATCTTTCATTACATTTTTGTGTTTTAACCTATGTTACTCGTCTTCATTATTACTCTCAATCTCGTTAGCATTTCAGTTAAGTACAGTAATCCAAATTTATTGACATCAATTACAATCCAATATTAAACAAATTTTTAATTACTAATAAATATATAATATTAAAATATGAATTGGCATCTAATATTTTAATATAACTAATATTATTTTATATAATATACTTTTTTAAATATTGTTTTTTACTTATTTTTTTTAATTTTGAACTAATAACCATTTTAAATGATATTTTTGTTTCAAACTTTGAATCATTTTGAATTCAATTTGTTGGTACGAAAATATATGTTTGTTATATTTATTTTATTAATTTTTATTAATTTTATTAATTTTTATTAATTTTCTGTAATTTTAGAATTCAGTTTATTTTTTTAGTGTAAACATACATTTAATAAATATAAAAATGGTTTCATACAAGTACATGGGGTATACCCCGAGGAGAGCATTAAGAGCCGTAACAGAATATAAGAAGAAGGTAAGTAGACCTTAACCTGACTCAGACCCAAATATGAAAGAATAAATGAAGGTGGCGAAATACTAACAGAGTCAACGCGACAAATTTACAGAGTCGAAAAACTTATGAGCAAAGAAGCATACGAGCGAGATGAGGATAACTGCAAATTGGCCAAACAAGCGCAAACAAATCAATGCGAATGGGATAAGATCATTATGGTGAAAGAGGCTAGGTAGCAACAACGGAAGCGAGCAAAGACAACGAACAAGAAAAGAAGAAGGCAGCATGTCTGAGATCCTTTCTACCATGGAAAATTCCATGAGGTTCACCGTTAATATTAATGTAATAAGAAAGGGTGATAAGAAATGGTGGTAATACATTGAATAATCCAGGTGGTCATCTGGTCTGGGAAATTCATGGCCACCAAGATTTCAAAGATAAGGTGACATCGAACATTGTCAAAAGCTTTCATCAGGTCAGTTTTTAGAGCGACCCTTGGGCTGTTGCAGTTTATTTGGTAACCCCTAAGGAATTCTTGGGAAAAAAGGATTTGTCTGTAATATTACGGTCAGCCAAAAAGCCGATTGATATTTTTCAATCAGATAAAGGAATGAGCCTTTGATCATGTCGGCTAGGATCTTGGAAATAATTTTGTAGACCACGTTGCAACAAGCTATTGGCATGAAGTCCTCAAGGATTGAGGGGCATAACTTCTTAGGTATTAGGAAAATAGTGGTAGACTTCCAAGAAGGGTCAAGACGACCTAAATTAAAGAACATTAAAATCTCATCGCAGATATCTTTGTCGATTATGTTTGAGTTATGTTCATGCAATTTTATTTTGTTTTGGTTTGAATTGTGTAGTTGCGGTTATAATTTATAGTTGTATTAAAGTTTATTTTTTGAAATACAACTGTATTATTGTTTATTTGGATAAAAAGATAGATATTTTCAATTAGAAAATAACAAAATGAATTGCATGTTTTTATAAGGAGAACGTGAAAATTCAAAAATATAGGAGACAATATGTATGTTTATTCCTATTTTTTCTCAAAATATATATAAGATTGTTTTTGTTTATAGACCATGAGATATTTATTTTTTGAAAAATCTAATTTTTGAAACCAGAGAGAATAACAGACAAAACTAGAAAATCAAAGATAAAGAGATTATGTTTGATTTATCATTCAAAATCAAATCATCAAGTAAAAAGTATGTTGGAAACATTTCGAATCATCAAGCCTCGAAGATAAATAATCCATCCATCTTGTAAGTTTTACTTTGATGACTCATAATTATAGGTATATAGTTTAAGTATTGAAATATGTTTATTTCCAACACGAAAAATAATTTTTTTTGTAACATATAAACCGATAAGGGTGTAATTAGTATGGTCTGAACCAATCGGTCCCATTAATGTATCCAAACTTGTAAATATCTACACAGATTAAGTCAAAGATACACCCAACTACATATCTTAGTAGTTAGAGAAATGTCATCCATTATCCAATATATATGGTAGATATTTAGTGATAACACAAAATTTATACATAGATGTACAATATCAATCAATAAAACTAATGTATCTTTCATTATTATTTTTGTGTTCTTCTTTATGTTACTCATCTTCATTATGATCCTAACTCTAAATCAATCAACTCTAAATCTCATCAGCGCGTCAGCTAAGCCTAATTATCCAAATAACATCATGGATAATAATAGGAAAATCTCGAAAATTTAAGAAGATATGTTATTTGTACCCGTTATTGGTTTATAGATGAGTACTATTAGAGTAGTTTGTCTGGCTCTAGACATACATATCTATGACTTTAGTTCCTCTGAAATATGTGTGGTGGAAGATCCTGAATTTACGACTTTTTCAAACGTAGATATTCGTGTTTGGAAGACCACTCAAGATTAGCATCATGAAAACCATACATTCGAACATATAAAACTTCAAATATATCAAACTATCCTAATTATGTATGAATATTAATTCATATTAATAATATTGTTAAATATAGTACATATATTCAAACGAATAAATACTTCGGAAAAAATATATTATTTTAGCTAGTATTAAAAAAATTAAACTATATAATTTAATGTACTACACCAAAATTAGTATTTTATTTAGATATATATTTATCTTATTAAATTTTTATGTTATTTTATTTTAATATTTTAAATTTAATTATATTCTACGAAAAATAGAAAACAATTTTAGGTATGTATTTCTAAAAAATATTATGAATTTTATATATTTATTATAATTTTAACAAGTTAAAAACTCACTCTCTCACTTTAGAGAGTTAAAGTGAGAATCATCTTTGTAGCTAGCCTTATAAAGGATTTAAGGTAAGATATATTTTTGTAGTTTAATATAAATGTTTTAATCCTAATTACATGTTTGAATACTCACTCATATTAATATTATAGTTAAGGATAGACAATATGTTTTAAATTAAAATATTACTATGAACAATATATAAATGATATTTGATACACATAGTAACGTAAGAAATTATATTCTTTTTATCATGAAACTATATTCTTTATATCATGGAAGTATAGAAAAATCAAAGTTAACATATTCTATTTTTATAACCAAATAAGTAAATAATTATTCTCATTTTTCTCTATATACTTAATCTCTATAATAATAATAAAATCTAATATTTATTGTATTTACTCGCAAACCATGGCTAATCGAAAATCCGTCAATAAAAATTGGTTCAATTTTAAAATTTTGGAGATTACCTCAAAGCCAGACCTTTCATAATTTGCTATCACTTTTAATCCCACGAGCAGAAACCCAGTACCTTGACACTCCAGCAATCAGCGAAACTGGTATACTCTTTAACAAACAACCTTATTATAATCATCCATTTCGACCATACTTGCGTAATTGTCAAATGTTCCGAACACAAAAACATCTAACAAAAACGTAACCTTTATTTTGACTAGTCTCATTCACCGTATCCATCAGCTTTTTTATTGTTTCAACCACTCATTATGCATCCATTAATCCTAGAAACACATTTTGGATCATGAATATTGGAGTGTTTCACTATGTTACAAATAACCTACCAAATATCTTTATACCAATTATGATAGGTGATGGCTCGGGTTTCTATATTATTCATACCAATTTTCTTCTCTTTCCGTAAATAATACAAAATTTCAAAATAAAAAATATCATTTGTGTTTCCACTATGGAATTAGAATCATTTACATCTCTCAATTTTTCACCTTCAATAATATATCCATTGAAATTTTACCTAGTACTTTTCGTATAAAAGATATTAGCACGAGAGAAACACTATTAAATGAAAAAACTAAAAAATGATGTTTATTAGTGACTAGTATCTTCACATTTGCCTTTTTCACTATTAATATATATATATATATATATTGAGATCACAAACTATCTTTACTCTAGAATCCATAAATTGCATTCTCTCCACTATTATATTTTCTCAATCCTTTTAAACTATATTCTCTAGTGTTTGAAAATCTTAAATAATATCAAATAATAAATATAAAATTATGTCTCATTTTTGGATTATTTCACGTGACATATTTGTTTATACTCTCTTTAGACAAAGTTCGACATCAATGATATTTTTTAATTAAAGTCATTATAGAAAAATACTTGGATAAAACCATGAAAAAATTATATTCTGAAAATGATGGTGTACATATTTCTCTTACATGGCTGCTTTCAACAAATGGTATTTCTCATCTTCTTACACCACCTCATACACATGAACATAATGGATTTTTTAAATGTCGACATCTTTATATTGTAGGAGCTAGTCTAATATTACTGTCACACGATCTCATTGTTTAAGTTATTGGACTTATAAATTACCCATAATTGGTTTTCTCATTAATTTTATGTCAATTCCTACATTAAAACTCTCATTTCCTAATGAAATAATGTTTTCCAAAACTTCGAATTACTCAAAACTCAAAAACATTATTGTTCATATTATTCGTGTCGCAGACCATGAACTACCAAAAAACTTGACACGCATTATAAATCATATGTCTTCATTGGCTACTATTTAACTCATAGTTCTTATTAAATACTTGATCTATCTACCTAAAAATATATATACATTTAGGCATGTCAATTGTTTTGAAACTATTTGTCCATTAATCTCTTTGCTCGTTCATCTTCCTCTATGTCGTATTTTATTGCTACTTGGATTCCATCACCATTTTGGGCTCCTATATGTGTGTAATACCACCATTTAAGTTATTACCTACAAATGATGCCCAAAACCAATCCCCTCATGATCCTTATTTACTACAAAATATTCTCATTCAATTTCATCAAGTAACCTTATATGACCTCTCACTTATATTAGACCGTGACATCATATTGTCTCCACCATACACAAGTGGGCTTATATACCAACAACTCTTCAGAATAAACACTACTTATGGTGTGGATAATAATCGCCTGAGGGTAGGCTGGTAATTTCAGTTGGTGTTTTATGGTGGTGTGTGGGTGTTTTAAGTGTTTAGAGAGTAGAGAGATAATTCAGCAGCTTGGTAGCAGTTAATTTTCATTATTCATAGTTAATGCAGGTGGTTGGGTATTTATACCCTGATGTTTGGGCCCTTATAGGCTTTCGGGTCATGTTTAATGGACCCGGGTCATGTTCAAAGACCCATGAGCTCTAAGCAGGAGAGCAAGTAGCTTAGTCAAGAAGTGTTTAGGTTTTTTAAGACTTTTTTCATAGTTCGAACAGTCCTATGGTCGTAGTGTTCAAAGTGATCTGTCCGGTCCATGCGATCTGTCCGATCTGTCCGGTCCGGAGGCCTTGGACCGATCTGTCCGGGGAGCATGCTGAATTTGGACTCATCAGGAGCCCCTTTTTTAGCTGTTTGAGCAAATATCCTGGTCAGAGACCTGAAAAACAGTCCGACATTAGAAGTAGTTTTCAATCCAGACAGGTCTATGGGTTCACCCGGACAGATAAAGCTTCACGAATTCAAAACGGTTTTTGCCAGAGTTCATGGGACACGTGTCACACTCTGACTAGTTGCTTTAGCCGTTTTTTCACCTTGAATTTCGAACCCACCTTCTTCGAAAAGCAACCTCTTTAATTACACATGGTGACATCAGCGCCGTCTTTTAATCATTGCCAAACTTTTCGAATTCTCCTAGGAATCAACTGCTTTTTTAGATTTACTATAAATTCAGACTCACTTTCCACTGTTTTACTATCTCTTTCATATTTACTCTGCACATTTACTTAGAGCTTTCTCTCTCTAAAGCAAAGATTTTCTTGGTAGTTTATGTTTACAGCAAGGACTGCATTGATCAAAGGCGGGTGGCTCAACCTTTCTGAGTTGGAGAAGGCACAAAAAGTCGAGAAGGAAAGACGAATCGCAGCAGGGTTACCTACCTCGCCTGACGACAGACCAATCTCCTCTGCTACAGAGTCAGATCGAGGCTCGTCCTCTTCTAAAGGTACCAAGCCCAAAAAAATATTTCAATCCACTCTCTCCCCCATAGTCTCTGGTTCCTCAGTTCAGGAGTCAGTGCCTACTGTCGAGCCAGGAGTTACAGTCACAAGTTTTAGGAAACCTTCTCTTTTTCGAGCAATGGGATCAGACACAGAGCACTCTCCGGAGAAACTGGTAGTTAAGAGGACAAGCCGACTGGTTAAGGGGCAAGCCTCCAAGAACACTCCCTCAAAATCGGGGGAAAAAAATAGCAGTTCTGGGTCTGGAGTGCCTATCAGAGCTCCCCGGGAAAGACTACCCGGTCCAGAGGCTAGCAGCCCAGCAGTCCAAAGAGAGACTTCTGCCACAGAGCCCCAGCATGAGACTAGAAGTCAAGAAAACACAGAAAACCAGCAGTCCGGAAGCCATACTTAGATAAGTTTGAATTCTCCCCGGGCCACTGATATTCCTCCTACGATCATGGAGGAAAGAATGGAGGACTCTGTTGAAGAAGTCCCTTTTGAGTCTGAGCCATCCGGCCAGACTAGTAACACTGCTGCTGCCAAAAAAGATAAGGGCAAAGAAAAACTATGCTTGAGGCATCCGAAGCTGCCGGAGTGTCTCGAAGGGAAGGTAGGGCCTTGTTTTCACAGGGTCGAACTTAAATATCTCTTGGCCTTACAGAAGACCAAGTATGCTTTCATCCACACGGCTGAACTAGGTCGAATGCACACAAAATGGGGGATCCCAGAAAATGTGAAGATAAGGATTCTCATAGATCCTGAAACTCCTATGGATTGCAAGCTGAATGAAATATTCATCTTCACAGAGCTATTTAATTGGGGACTCAGATTCCCATTGGACCTAGAGATTGTCAGATATTTTCATCAGGTCAAACTCTGTCCGAGCCAGCTGAGCCCCAACGGCTGGTATACTCTGATGTCATGCATCATGACATCAAGACTGTCCGGGATCCCTCTTCCTATGGAAGAGTTTGCAGCAGTGGCCAATCTTTGCAAACATCACCAATTCCCCTTCTACCACTTCAATATGGGGAACGATCTCAAAGCTGTTGATGATCTGTTAGAGTCTGAGAGAAAATGGAGGAGCCAGTTTTTGTTTGTCAGTGGCGCTTGGGAAAACGGACAGAAGATCAAGTCCGGAGTGAACCCAAGCCTCCTCAGAAGCAGGTGGAGGAGTGACCGTAAGTTTCCCGCTTTAAATCTTTGTCTACTTCTTCCTTCTCATAGTTGATTTAAATTAATTGGTCTTTCTTTTGTCTTAACAGAACTACCTAAGGAGTTCGGTGATTACTTGAAGGCCGGACAGGTCACTTGTGGTAAAATCAATGCATGGGCCGCAGAGAACTGGGGGAACCAATTCCACAATTCCTTCACTAGCGGAAATCTGGCAAGGTCTCACCTGTGGAACACCACAGGTCGGAGAGACCTGACTTGGGAGGAGCTCACCACCCAACCTTCTCCGGACACAGTGCTTAAGAGGTCCCATGAAGTAGATGGGACACTCTTCTTGCCAGGCCGGGCCAAAGCCCCAAGCAAAATGAAGGGCAAGAAGAAAGGCAAAAAGGTGGCCAATGCTGAGAAGGATGCTCCAACGGTGGTGAGCAATGCTAATCCTGCCGATGCTGAGAAGGATGCTCCAACAGACCCGGAGGGGCCGGCTCAGAGCCAAATCGATGCTGCTCTTTTGCAGGTAGTGGAGCAAGAGTCCGAAAGGCAGGAAGCAGACCTCCCAAGACTTCCAAGGGCTTCCAAGAGGAATCGCAAGCAGGAGAGTGAAGGGGCAGACCGGGCAGCCAAGAAGAAAAAATCTGCTAAGGGAGATGAGCTTGCTCTCCGGGATCCGGAGCCTTCTTTCCAGGCTGACCTAACACATGCTGAAGAGATCCCAAGGTACTTTCATACTGATGAAGTTGAGGGAGGAGAGCTCAACATTGACGAAGTAGACATCACCGGTCTTGGTGAACTTGGCGAATACTTCATCAACCTCCCTAGAGACGACTTCGCAGGGCCCTACGTTCCTCCGAGCAGGTCTAACACTGTCAACTTCAATGGTAAGACTTTCATCGTCTCTAGTGAAAAGGACACCATAGCCCACTCCTTGCTAAGCAACGTGCAGCCGGTACTTACACTGGAGAGACAAGTTCGGAGTCAAGCAGACACCATCAAAGACCTTAAGTCTGAGAAGGAAAAGCTGTCCGAAGACCTTTGCACCGCTACTGCCAATGCTGACATGCTAAAGGAAGCAAATGAGGAGCTGAAGATGAAGCAGGAGGAAAGCGATACAAAAGCTGCTACTCTAGAGGAAACCATCAGAGACCTCCGGGAAAAGCTGTCCGGAGTGGAGAAAGACCTTACTACCTCAAAAGAAGAGACCAAGGCAAATGACAAGATCATCACCAACCTAACTACTGATAAGATTGCCCTTGAGAATGCAGTGTCCAAGGCTGCCGAAGAGAAAAATACGTTGCTAAGGGATCAAGAGGCTACGATCCAAGCCAAGGTCAATGCTTATGCCAACCAGATGATTAAAAGTGAAGAGCTATTGCTTGAGAAGGTAAGGTCTGACATGGTTCTACTCTTCCATGAAAAATTTCCGGACAGGAACCTAGGGGACTTATGGCTTTATGTTGAGCCCGACGAACTCCCATACCACACGATGGCTGAAGGTGACAGGTATGGCTACTCTAGTGGCTTCTCGGTTGATGAAGAACACACTGGGGAGAGCCCAGACGAAGAGAAGGACGATCCCAATGGCAAGAAGGTAGAAGAAGGGAAAAGCGTCTTTAAGGGCAAGAAGGCGGATGAAGGTGAGCCATCTTCAAAGGTTCAACCTAAACCTACAATCTACTTCGTTTATTTTTTATTCAAACTAAAGTCCTTCGAAAACCAAGGCACTCTTTTTGTAATAGTGTCCGGTGCTCGACCGGACAGGTTTTTTGTGTTGTATCTTGACTATTTAAAAGTCCTTGGGAGGCCAAGGCAAGTTTAAGTTATTTCATTCAATGAATATCTCTGTTTTGTGCAACCATCATCTTCTTTCATTGTTCATTTTAATTTTGATAGCCAGAGTTTAAGTAGCCTTTAGTTGTTGCATTGTGAGAGTGTTTAAATTCTCCGGCTAGAGTTTAAATAGCCCTTAGAAATTTCAGTCCGGATAGTATGACAAGGGACAAAACTTTAAAAAATACTTAGAAATTTTTTAAGAAGGCATTGAATTTTATTTAACAGCCCGGACACCTCATTAAAACCTCTCCGTGCCACCGGGGAGGAAAGAGTATGCCCCCAAATATTTACATGGATGTTTAAACAAGTAAATATTTACACAAGTGCTATTCCAAGTACATCCGGAGATGCTCAATATTCCAAGGATGGGTTAGAACTCTGCCATCTTTGTCTTCCAACCAATAAGTTCCAGGATTGATTCTTTCAACAACTATATACGGACCTTCCCAAGTTGGGGCCAGCTTTCCGAAGAGCTTTTCTTTAGTGTGTAAGAAGACCTTACTTAATACTTTGTCCCCTGGTTGGAAATCTCTTCTTTTGACTTTGGAAGCAAACCTGCTTCTCATCAAGCCTTGATAGTGTGCAACTCGAAGGTGAGTGTTATCAGGCCTGTTACCCCCTCTTCTTTTCACATAGGCCCCCAGCTTTCCCCTTTCAATCAAGTTCTGAACTTCTTGTTTCAATGCTATGCAATCATCAGTGGTATGGCCAATATCATTGTGATATTGGCAAAGAGAGTTGTTGCGATGCTCTCTGGGAGACTGCAGTGTTGCCGGTCTCCGGTAATGCACCTCATCCTTTGTTTTATCAAAGATAGTGGCCACGCTTTCTTTTAACTCTGCAAACCACTCCGGTTGAACCCATGGCCCTCTCTTGTTTCTGGATTGTTGACTTTGAGCGGGAGCAGCTGGCTGAGACTGAGCTTTTGCCCTACCATGCCCTTGTCCGGTCTCTCTTGCTTTGTTCCCGGATTGATTCTGATTGGGATTTGGTGTCACCGGGGTAGACCTCACCTGCCTGTGCACCCTGGTTTTCTTCGTTTCGTCAACGTTTATTTGTTTGCTAACATGATTCAGAAACCCTCCCCAGGTCATGGTCGTCTTCCTGGTTACTGAATCAGCTAGATTGCCTGGATTCAAACCTTGCCTTAGGGATGCTATTGCCACCTGTTCGAAGCAATCAGCCAACCCATTCTTGGTGTTCACAAAACGACTTATATATTATTTCAAGGATTCATTTGGTTCCTGGGCACAATGGATTATTGTGTCTCCATTGCCCTTCAGTTCTTTACTCCCTACGAACTGCCTTCGAAAGGCCACCCAAAACGTATCAAAATATTTAATACAACCCTGAGGCAGGCTGTTGTACCATTTCAGAGCACTCCCCGTAAAGGATTGGGAGAATGCCCTACAAAGTAGTTTATCATCATCGTCAAAGTTCATCATGAAGTTTTTAAATTGCTCCAGATGGTTGTCCGGATCAGTACTGCCATCATACTTCTCTATTTTGGTGCTGTCAAACCTCTTGGGGAGGTTCCCGGACATAATTTTAGAAGACAAAGGAGATTGCCTCCAATTCCTTCCACGACTGAACACAGTATCCTCATTGGGAGTTGCAAAGATACCTGGTTCATCGTGGAAGGCAAAGGGATCCATCAGCATCTTGTCCACATGCCTCCGGTTATGAGATGACCCCTTGCCAATATGCTTCTTCATTCTTCCATGCCTATCTCTTTTTCTTGAATATTTTTTTAATTTGCTTTTGCTTTTTTCTGGTTCGACCCTCATCGCTGCTAGAGGACAAGGATTTTTCAACTCCATCACTGTCCGAAGAGCTATCAGAAGATTCTGAGCTTGAGTCAGAACTCTCCACAGGCTTGGACCGGTGAGACTTTTTAGAACTGGCATGAGTCTTTTTGGTGCTCACATGAGTCTTCGAAGACTCATGCTCTCTAGGGTTATCGATGTGATGAGCAACCGATGCTTTGGATTTTTCTTTCACGCCCATCTTGGCCTTTTCTGCCCTCAGAGCTTCTATTTCACATTTTAGCCTATCACGCTCTTCGACAGTGTATTCATCATTCTCTTCCACCACTTCGAGCAAAGCTGGTGGAAGTTCTGAATTTTCCGGATTCATTCGGACAGATTTTCTTAGCTGGTTTTGAATGCTTGATTCAGGCCCCTTTTCCTCCCACTATGGTCGCCAATTTGGTGTGGATAATAATCGCCTGAGGGTAGGCTGGTAATTTCAGTTGGTGTTTTATGGTGGTGTGTGGGTGTTTTAAGTGTTTAGAGAGTATAAAGATAATTCAGCAGCTTGGTAGCAGTTAATTTTCATTATTCATAGTTAATGCAGGTGGTTGGGTATTTATACCCTGATGTTTGGGCCCTTATGGGCTTTCGGGTCATGTTTAATGGACCCGGGTCATGTTCAAAGACCCATGAGCTCTAAGCAGAAGAGCAAGTAGCTTAGTCAAGAAGTGTTTAGGTTTTTTAGTACTTTTGTCGTAGTTCGAACAGTCCTATGGCCGTAGTGTTCAAAGTGATCTGTTCGGTCCATGCGATCTGTCCGATTTGTCCGGTCCGGAGGCCTTGGACCGATCTGTCCGAGGAGCATGCTGAATTCGGACTCATCAACTTATACGCCCAATTGAGCCTCAACCATAAACTACCCACCACATGACTGCTAGAGCCGAACAAAATATTCACAAACAGATTTTCAAAATGAATCATGACACTCAATTAACCAAACGTAATGATCAAAACCAATAATCATAAAAGATCCTTGAAAATCATAAATTTTGGCATGTCATGTCTGAAAAATATGATACATTAATAAGGAATGACATTTGGACTCTAGTTTCTCAATATAACAATCAAAATATGGTTGTATGTAAGTGGGTTTTTAGAACTAAACAAAATTTTGATGACTTTGTTCACAGTTTAAATCCTAATTAGTTGCCAAAGAGTTTTACCAACATCTAGGAATAGACTTTGAGGACACGTTAGATCCTGTTATAAAACCAAGTATTGTTTGAATTATTTTAGACTATATGACACTGTTGTGATTGGTCATACTTTATGGGTGTGGTGGTTGTCACAAACAATTATGGCCTATTACTCTTACAAAAGAGATATATCATTGACCATCTCACACAAACCAAGATGCAAGAAGAAAATACTATTATCACTCTCAAAGAAACGGTCTCACTTTATACTCACCTCATGTTCTCCTCTTTCTGATCCCATTGAGAATCGTCATCTAGCGAGGAGCTTTAATATTTTTTTATAACAAAACCTGACATTATTTTTACTGTTAACAATTTATCTCAGTGTTTACACGACCCCGCAACTGAACGTTGGTCCTTTGTCAAACGACTACTATACTATTTGTTCGCATTGTTGATGATGGTTTGGAATTTTACAAATACTTTAATCATAGTTTACATACAATTTTATAAATCTCCCTTAGTTTACAAATCTTTTAAAAAACGAGATGGGCAGGAGATACATATATATTCTTTCTCCACAAGTGCTTATATTGTATATCTTGGTAAAAATCTTATCTCTTGAGCTTTCAGAAAGCAATGGAAAATTGCTAGATCCTCTATTGAGGTAAAGTATCTCTCATTTACAAATAAAAGTTTGAACTTAATGTCATTTGTTATATTTTGTTTTATCTTTATATCTTGCTTTCCTACTACTGTTTCTTTTACTGGAATAATATAAGAAAACTCAACTCTATTCAAATCCAATTTTTCATTATTATATGAAACATGTTGCCATAAAATTTTATTTTATCAAGAATCATGTTCAAAATGGTGCTCTTCGTGTAGCGTATGTTTTCAGTAACGATCAACTAGCATATGATTTTACCAAACCAATTCCATACTATTATTTCCTCAACTCAAACATACGATTGGAATTCTCTTAGGATCTTCATTTTTTTAGGTGATATAACATTATTATGTAATTCAACATTTTAATATATAATTACTAACCTTAGTTGCAAGTTTGAATATTGATTCGTAGTAATATAGTCAAAGATTATCTTCATATTCAAACATATAATTACTAACATTTTTATTAATAATATAGTTAAAGATAATCAATTTATCCAAACATTTAATTACTAACTTTAACTACATATTTGAATATTGATTTATATTACTATTATAGTTAAAATTTTAAAATATTTATTAATTATAGTCTTTATTATAAACGGTATAGAAATAATATTCCATATATATAATAAGTAATTATATTATTTATTTTGAACTTAAAAAGTTTAAGTACAAAATCATAGTTAAAAAAGTAATTCTCAAAACAAATCATGTATGGAGCTTGTTTTATTTTTCTAAATACAAATAACACATCATTGTCTTTCAATATTTTTTTTAAAAAAATCTGTTATGGAGCTTGTTTTATTTTTCTAAATACAAATAACACATCATTGTCTTTCAATATTTTTTTTAAAAAAATCTGTTATAAAACTATGTTTACATAAATATATCATGAATCTATAAACATATCTAAATATATAATTATTTGATGATTCTTTTTAAAACCACAAATATCTAATAATAAATTGAATAGTCAAATATTATTTAATATATATATATATATATATATATCCAGTTAATTTTTTTATTTTGTATCAATCTTATTCAACTTTCAAATACATACGTTATATTTTTATTTTTATTAAAATATTAAAAAAAAATTACCACAAAAAATAATCTCATTACAACCGACCGATTGGATATATTAATTTTATAAAACAAAATATATAATATTATTAATATATTTCTTTTTTTGTTGAATTTTTAGGTTTATTTTTCCTATTTTATATAAAACAAAATATATATTTTGTTTAAGATAATTTAACAAAGGAGATTAAGGATTGTTTTTTTAGTTTAGAATATTTTTTATTTAAAAAACATTGTGGATCATTTTTTAAAAAACTTATTATTATTTAGGCTAAAATAATTTACGAATATAAATTTCACATGATAATCTAAAAATACTTTATCATTTTCGTTATTTTGCGTTTATGATTTTTTTAATTTTTATAGAAGTTTTTTTATTTGATGTATTGTAAAATTTATTATACGAGAGTATCATTGTTTAGGTTTTTCCAAGACAAATCAAACAATCAATCATTTGATTATTTTATCAAAATATTGTTTTTAAAAAGGAAATGTTAAGTTCTATGGCATCATGAGTTGGTTGAGGTACTTATAGTTGAGGACGAATATACAAATCTAAATTATTTTAGAAATAATTTATAAATTTTGTTTGGAATCAAATGAATATATATATATATATATATGCGTGTGTGTATGACTATATTCCACAAACCAAATAAGAATGAGGTGAGTATTTTTCAAATCAGGTTAGAACTTAGAAAATAATCCATTTAAGAACTTGAAAAACTAGTTAAGAACTTGGAACTAAATGAGAATTGTTGAAGTTCTCAACTATACTATAACTTACTATGACAGTTGATAAGTTTTAAAAATGACTCAGTTGATAACTTCAAAAAATAGTTATGAACTATAAATCATATACGAATTTTAAAGCTCTCAATGAAATTTTACTATGACTAGTTGAGAATGTTAAGAAATTCAAAAATTACTTAAATACTTTGAAGTTCTCAACTATATTTTACTATGACTAGTTGAAAATCTTAAAAAATGGACTACTTGAGAACTATAAAGCATTTGATTATTTTAAAGTTATGAACGAGACCTTATTATGATACTGTTGTGAATGAGTCGAATAGTGCCTTGACAGTGTGCTGTGTCCGGCAGTACAGTTTTGTGTTGTGATAGTGATATTGTCCAATTACTTGACTTAGTCTTGTGGTATGAGCCCATTAGGCCCATAGTCTAGTAAGTCTATTAATTCCCTATAAATAGATTACTAGGGCGACACAAAATACAATCTGAAATCTGTAACCTTTTCTATCATAGTGAAACTCTTTTCTCTGGCGGCGCCCGTGGACGTAGACAATTGTCGAACCACGTTAAATCATGTGTTTCATTTAAATCTTTCATTCGCATATATTCTGTGCTTGAGCCATTTTGTGATAATTGCATAGTATTTTATAACAAAATTGGTATCAGAGCCACGTGGTGAAATTAAGGCTTTTGCAATTAGGGTTTCACAATGGCGTCTACAGCAACAAAATACATGATTGAAAATTTTTATGGGGGATCCAGCTTTGCGTTGTGGAAGATTAAAATGAAATCTTCATTAGTACTGCAAGGGATGTGGAAGGCTGTGGAGAATAAGTTACCAGAAGAGATGAAAGAAGAGGAGAAACAAGATCTTCAAGAAAGGGCTTTGTGCTGGATTTTAATGAGTATGAAAGACAATGTGCTTCGTGAGATTAGTGGTGAGAAGACTGCTGCCTGCGCATGGAAAAAGCTAGGAGATCTTTACTCAGAGAAATCAGTAGTAAATCGATTATACTTGAAGAAACGTTTGTATGATTACATATTGAAAGAAGGTATGTCCATAACAAAGCACCTAGATAATTTTAAATCAATTATAATGGACTTGGAGAACATAGATATCATGAGGATGAGGATCAAGCTTTGTTTGTATTGAGATTGTTACCATCTCCCTATGAAAACTTTGTAGATACCATTATGTATGGTAATGATAAGTTATCGCTAGCAGATTTCATAGGGGCACTGAAATCAAAAGAGATTAGACATTTGCAGCAAGACAATCAAGCTGAAGGGGAAGGTCTTATGACTAGGGGGAGATCTAAAAGCAAAGGGAGTTCTTTAAGAAGGAAGAACTGGAGGTCCAAGTCAAGGGTGAAGCACTTAAACTGTTATGAATGCGGTGAGCATGGTCATTATAGGAGAGATTGTCCGAAACTGAATGGTAAGAAGGGAAATCAAAAGGAAAATGCAGCAAACATTGTTGAAGATGTGAACGATTCCGACGATAGTGAAAACAGTGGTAAATGAGATGAATTGTCCGTGAGTTCAGACTTTAGGCAAAACTCTTGGGTACTTGATATTGGCGCTACATATCACATGTGTCAGTTCAAGCAGTGGTTTGATACGTACAAGCCAATGCAGGGAACTGTCTATTTAGGGAACAATCATTCGTTGACTGTTGGTGGTATTGGTAACGTCAGAATCAGAATGTTTGGCGGGGTTGTTAGAATCTTGACGTGCTGGCATGTTCCTGGGTTAAAAAGAAACCTGATTTCTCTTGGGACTCTAGACTCTCGGGGTTACAAGTACCATGCATAAAATGGTGTAATCAAAGTGACAAAAGGCTCAATGGTATGCATGAAAGACAGTTTGCAGAAGGGTCTTTACATTCTCCAGAGGAGTGTTGTTATGGTCGATGCTGCAGTAGCATCATCAGGGAGTAATAGCCAAAGTAGGCAGGATCAAAATAAGTTGTGGCATTGGTGTCTTGGTCACATGAGTGACAAAGGATTAGCTGTTTTGGGAAATTGAGATTTGTAGAAAGGGTATAAAGCAGAATCATTGGGATTTTGTGAGCACTGTGTGTTTGGTAAACAAACTAGAGTCAAATTCAGCAAATCGGCTGTAAGAAAGACTAAAGGCACAGCGGACTACATTCACTCAGATCTTTGGGGTCCAAACAGAATTCCATCCAAGAGCGGAGCCAGATACTACATGAGCTTGATCGATGATTATTCAAGGATGGTGTGGGTTTACTTTCTAAAAATGAAAGATGAGGCATATTCAACCTTCGTCAAATGGAAGACGATGATTGAGAAGCAAACAGGAAGAAAAATCAAACTTCTTAGGACAGATAATGGGTTAGAATATTGCAGTCGTGAGTTCAACGAGTTCTGCAAAGCTGAGGGAATAGTGTGCTATCGCACTTGTTCTAGAACACCACAACAAAATGGGGTCGCAGAAAGAATGAACAGAACGCTTTGTGACAAGGCACGAAGTATGCTCTCACATTCCGGTGTGGGAAAGGATTTTTGGGCTGAAGCTATCAATACAGCGTGTTACTTGGTGAATCGGTCTCCATCAACGGCTATTGATTGTAAAACTCCTTTTGAGATTTGGTCTGGATCGTCGGCTGATTATGAACATTTGAGGGTGTTCGGATGTCCTGCGTATGCTCATGTGAGAGATGGTAAGCTTGAGCCGAGGTCAAAGAGATGCATATTTCTAGGATATGCTACTGGAGTGAAAGGATATAGGTTATGGTGTACCTCTCCAAAGTCTCCAAGTTTTCTCATTAGTAGGGACGTTACTTTTAATGAGTTTGCTTTTATAGAAAGTCAGAAGGAAGTAGGGGAAATGGTCGAATCAGGATCGGTTGTGAGTAAGCAGGTGGAGCTTGAAGTTGAATAAGTTCCTAGCAGGTCCAGAATCAGGAGGTGAAGCGTCAACATCAGATGATAGTGACGATTATGCGCCTGAACCAGAACAACAACCTTATAGCATAGCATTGGGCAGAGAAAGAAGAGATATTAGACTTCCAAAAAGGTATGCGAATCTAGTTGCATATGCTCTGTCAGTTGCAGAAGAAGTTGAGATGCAGGAACCTAGTAGCTACACAGAAGCTATAGCGAGTTCAGAGGCAGATCGATGGATTGGTGCTATGGGGAAGAGATTGAATCTTTTCAAAAGAATACTGTGAACGTTGGCTTAAATTTTAACAAGACCGATATTGGTGAATCGCTGAATGATGTTGCAGGATCATTGGTTGGTTTTGTTGATTCTGATTTTGCAGGTGATATAGATAGAAGAAGATCTCTGACAGGATATGTATTTACTCTAGCTGGGAGTGCGATCAGTTGGAAAGCACAGTTGCAAGCTACTATAGCTTTGTCTACAGCAGAGGCAGAGTACATGGCGGTAACAGAAGTAGTTAAAGAGGAAATATGGTTGCAAGGTTTGGTTGCAGATTTGGGCTTGGATATGAGTACTACAAAAGTGTTTTGTGACAGTCAAAGCGCCATACACCTTACAGGGAACCAGATGTACCATGAGCGTACAAAGCACATAGATTTCAGGTATCATTTTATTCGTGATATAATATCAAAGGGAATTGTTGATGTGAAGAAAGTGTCTACACACGATAATCCAGCAGATATAATGACCAAGGCAGTATCAGTTCGAAAGTTTAGGGAGTGCCTAAACTGGATCGGTGTTCGCAGTATAGAGTGAATGCCTTAAGGGAATTTGTTGAGTCAGAAGAAGAGAATATTCTTTGTTGATAGTGAAGAAAGGATATTCGCCTCAAGGGGAAGATTTGTTGTGAATGAGTCGAATAGTGCCTTGGCAGTGTACTGTGTCCGGCAGTACAGTTTTGTGTTGTGATAGTGATATTGTCCAATTACTTGAGTTAGTCTTGTGGTATGAGCCCATTAGGCCCGTAGTCTAGTAAGTCTATTAATTCCATATAAATAGATTACTAGGGCGACACAAAACACAATCTGAAATCTGTAACCTTTTCTATCATAGTGAAACTCTTTTCTCTGGCGGCGCCCGTGGACGTAGACAATTGTCGAACCACGTTAAATCCTGTGTTTCATTTAAATCTTTCATTCGCATATATTCTGTTCTTGAGCCATTTTGTGATAATTGCATAGTATTTTATAACAGATACATTGAGAAGTTTAAGAAACAACAGTTGAGTTTTCAAAAATTAGTTGAGGACATTCAAATCCGTAATTGACCATAAACAAACATTAAAACAAATCATTTGAAAACTTAAAAAACCCGTTCATAACTTCAAAACAAGTTGATAACTATAAACCATATTAGAACTTTGAAGTTCTGAAATGGTTTGTATGTTATTTCATTTTTAGTTGACAATTCAAATTCTTAACATAAAATATAAGACCAATTGAGTTCTCCATTTTTTTAATTATTCAAAACATATCGAAGTTATCATTTTTCTAATGCATCAATTTAAGATGAATACTTTGGTTATTTTAGTTTTAAGTCATTAATCACAAAATATAGATTTTATAGTAAAAATAATAAATTTAGTTGGAATTTGTTAAAAAAAGTAGAGAAAACTATGTATTTAAAAAAATGGTATAGCTAGTATTATACCCTAAATGATCTAAACATGCAAAATATTTTAAGCATAATATGAGTGGTATTGTTTCATGTTTTCTATCTCATATAGGGACATTGATAACTATAAATTTTCAAAACAAATTTATGGAGAACATTTTTCTTTATAATACTATCGATTCAGTTAAAAATGTTAAAAAGAAAAATAAATATCTAAAAACAATATAAATGAAAGAAAAAATATAACATATATATATATATTATTTAATCATATTTATTCAGATCATTTAAGTATGTGTTAAGAACATTATAATTTTTTAAAAGAACACAAGATGATGACACGTAACATAGTATATACTATACATAATCTACTATATATAACACGCAACATCCAACTTATTACTCGTAACATATTACAAGTTTATTTTTTTTACATATATAACTTTATCATTTTGAATTTATTCTATTTTTTCAATATTTATTTTATTTTATCCAAACTCATTTTTATATAAGTTATTTTTATCATCGTTTAACCAATTTTTCAACATTCTTCTAGTTGATTATATTTATTTTCAATTTTTCCCATAAAATTATGTCTAAAATAGCAAAACATTATCAAAAAAAATATGATTGTCAAATATACGAAACATTTTACGTTTATAACCAAAAATACAAGTTTACACATGTAATTGTGTTTTACTATTTGTTTATTTTTTATTTTTTCTTATGACAAAATTGTTCATATTGATACTCATTAAATATTTTCAAGTAATAATACTCTAATTACTATAAGAGCTCGTATCATATATTAATTCTCATACTATTTTTATGTAATTTATTTTACATCAAATTAAATTAAAAGTTTAATGAGCTTATCTATTCAATTAATAACAACCAAAATCTAATATTAAGTTATTAAAATATATACTTAAAAATTCTCCTCTTCTCAATAACTTATTCTTACTTATTAAATTTTGATATCTATTTTTTTTAGTTTAGTAAGTGTCATTTGAAAAACTCCTACTTTCAAACGTTTCAATCATAATCTAATAAATATTGAGTTCACAATTCTCAAAATAACGATTTAGTAAACTTATTCAGCAACTTCTCATTAGAAAATGTATAAGATACCGATATAATTCTGCATTTGAATCAATTATATTACGTCTTCACATCTAAATCTAGTGTGACTTACCTTTCAATTGTATGTACAATTGTATGCTTTTTCGATGTTGCTTAACTATCACAATGTATTTGAATTATCATTTTCCTCTATATGTGACTAATATTTTCAATAATAACTTTCTTAATCGTTCACTCTCTTTTGTTGTTAAGGTTATTTCCATAAAATATAATTCTATAGGAAAATGAGATATGTGTTAAGTGTAGGTGAAAAGTAACTCGATAATAGAGGTACTGTTGAAGGACTACATGAACATAGTTGAATCTGTCGTGATGTGTATAGGAAAAAAGTTTTGAAACTCTATGGGTGAAGTGTGGGTCGTGCCCTAAATGCAGGGACATCTGTTGGTTCCTAGGGGTTGAGGAGTGTTTTCAAGTGGTGACGTTTGAGTCGAATGGGATATGTGTTAATCCAAAACAGACTGGTCTAAAGCAGGCTAGTCCGAAGTGAGTTGATTCGAAGAAGCCTGATCTGAAGCGAGCTGGACCAAAATAGTTGGACCAAAGTAGATTCTTCAACTTCTTATGGCTCCTATATTTATTTGGATCTCTTACTTTGGTCTTCTTATAATAATTGTATTTCTTATTAATTGGGACTTTTATATTAATTAAGATTTTATATTTATGAGGTTTTCTACATCAATGGATTATGAGTTATTTTAACCATTGATTATGGGCTTTAATCTGAAGCGTCTGATGAAGAATTATGATTTTACATAAACCTATAAATAGTAGAAAATATGCAATTGCAAAGGTGTGGTGTCATTGTAACATAGCAATTACGTGAACGATATATTTCTTAAGTAAGATAGATAACTTTAGGTATTTTGTCAGATAAGTTAGATGAGAGATAAACATTAAAGAGAGAGTTCTGTCAATCAAGTGATCTTTTAATAAAATAGTTTTTGAACACTTTGTGTTTGAGATTTTTTCAGTAACCTACTTGTTTATAAAAGAGTGTATGTTTCCCGTGGATGTAAGATTTCTTTAAAATCCGAACCATGTTAAATCTTTCTTGTGTGTTTTATTTTTATTAAGTTTCTTTTAATTGTTGTTCATTCTTAAACATGGTAAATTGTTCTTTCAAAGGTTCGATAATCATACCTCGGTTTCTTACCTCAGACAAATGGTGAATTTCCTCAACAAGTGATGCGGTGAGCGTAGAAAGAATGCAAAAATAGTATATCAGTTCCGATATGAAGGTTAGAGAAGTAGTTCTCGCCTAGAAACCGAAAGCCATAAAAAGAAGTTGCATTAAACTTAGCCTAGAAAAATTTGACATATCTGATAATTTCAACCTAATTAAGGTTAAGAGTTACCTAGTACATAAGAAATTGACTGCTACTATCTATGATAAATCTACACATGTTATGATGCAGTAGTGTCTAAAACTCATATCTCCCTCGTATTGAGTTTAAGCGATGAAGTGCTACATGAGATATCTGAAGTGGCGAGGTCAATTATTATTGGAGGTTTATTAGGTAATATGGAAATAAGTAATTAACTTTTGGTGGAAGGTAGAGAGATAGTTAAGGTGCTTAAGTAAACGTTTAGAGAGAGAAAAAATATGATAGACATAATGGGCTGGAATGTGGTTCATGCCTAACTCCGAACGGGATCCAAGCCTAAATCCAACAAAACGTAATCCCATAGGTCATAAAATAAATAAATAAATAAATAAAATTAACTAAACTGATTCTTGGTAAAAGAATAAATCATACTGAATACATTTATAATTTGGTGAAGATATTTCTTGGTCTGATTTATCCCTTTAATAATTATGTCCTCATTTGATAACCCCTGTAGTCCTTACTAAATTCTTCTTAGGGAAGACTAATATACATGCCCTTCATATCTAGGTTGGGTGTCTCTTCAGATTCGTCCTTTCAAATTTAAATTCAAGCTCTTTAGGCTAAAATAGAAAAATAACATTAACTTACCTGACTCAGCGATCCAGATACATTGGTGACATTCTTCTTGTAACGTTGAATCAAACACATCCCTTCATACATGTTATCAATTCATTAGATCCACAACTTTCCTCAACAACAGGTGAGGTATGTGAATAGTTGGAAACGGTTCGGTTCATCTGGATATTATAAAATTTTAAATCATAAATATATTTTTATAGTTTTGTTGTTAAAATTTTAAATTTTCTACAAAATTTGAAAGTTTGTATTCGATATATTATGATTATTTTTTAAATATATTTAAAAAAAAAATTATTCGATAATTTTCTCTCAACAAATTCATAACTAAATAAATTATTAGTATTAAATATCCGTAATAAGTTACGAGCTATAACTACCAGCAGGTTTATATTATCTGGATTCATTGCCATTTCTAGTGATATGCATTTAACGTACTGAAAGATCTTAATGCCAAAAAAGTAGAGTAATAATTTAGCCTAAGAAATGTTCATACTACTCCTACTTACTATGCTATCAATCAATCAATCATAAATAGACGGTGACCGGAGCCATCGTATTAAAAGATAGCGACAAAATTTTGGCCGTCCAAATGTATATTAGTATGGGTTCAATAAAGACTTAACTAGGCTGACTGGATTGGTTGGTTTGGCGAACTATTGTGACATCAGTTTAGGGATTTAAAGGACAAAAGAGTGATGTTTGGTCGGTATCTAAATTTCTTATCAAACTAATTAATCAATCACTCACCGCATTATTGACTGAACTAATCTTCTCTTTTAGGTTCATCCGCCCCAGTATCTTAATTTAATTTCAAATACACTCAATAATTAATTAAGAGATGTGATATATTTTATATTATTTCGCTGACCATTTAGATCCCTTGTATTAAGACTATGTCCAGCATTGAATTTTCGGATCAAATTTTTGTATTCGTTCGTAGCCGTGTATATATCTTGCCTACCCTGAGTTTAATAGATGCATTTGGATTAAAAATAAACGTATTTGCATATTCCATCCATTTCATAATATTAGCTCTTTAAGTTTAAGATGGTTATACAGGTATTAAATAAAATAAAGTAATAATTTTTTTTAAATCAATTGGTGGAGTTAATAACTTATACAGAAGTGGAAACCCGCATCCGCTAAACCAATGCCAGAAGGTAAACCACCAATGTGACAAACTCAGAAGTGGAAACCCGCATCCGCTAAACCAATGCCAGAAGGTAAACCACCAATGTGACAAACTCAGCCGAAAAAGCGTATGTAGAGGGATTCGAACTCATGACCTTTGGTCACAAGCATGTCTTACTCAACCAACTCGGCTACCCTCTGGAGGCTGAAGGTTAACTATTTTATTGGCTGAAAGTGAAATATATGTAATTAATGCTGCATTAGAAAATGAGAACGACCCATATTATGAAACAAAAATTTTCTTCTAAAAATACTTATATTATGAAACATACGAAGTATTTGTTAACATCAACTGTAGCGAGTGTGATTTTTCGAAAAAAAAAAAGCAAAAATGTTGGTAAAAGAAATGAAAATATTATACTATTATTTTTTCGAGATCCACAAGTGGAGACATGATTTGTCTGATTTGGACACCGATGTTTTTTTAGTTTTATTTATTTATTTAGTATTGTTAAAATGATTATGAAAATGTTTTAGTAAATTGAAAAAAACAGTTACACCATGATTTATAATTTTTTTTGAGATTTTTAAATAGAGACTTGAATTGTCTGATACAAACACTAGGGCTGTCAATTTCGGGTTTCGGGTCGTGTTCGTGTCGGGTTTGACCGACCCGAAATTTTAAAACCTGTGACACGAACCCGACACGAACCCGAAATTCGTGTCAGGTTCAAAGACCCGAAATGTTTTGAATTTTCTTTTATAGAGTTTTTTCGAAACAATTTTTGGAACATTTTAGTAAAGAAAAATATTATACCATTTTTTTTACTTTTTGAGATCTATAAAATAAAGGCTTGATCTGTTGTAAAATGTAAATTGTTTATTATACTAAAAATTTAAGTTTTTCCGAAATCAAATCAAATCAAATCAATTTTTATTTTTATATTTTAAATTTAAATATATAATATATAATATATTATTTTATTAAAATTAATAATATAATTTTATAATTTAAATTTATAAAAATAATATATTATATTAATATATTAAAACTATTTATTTTAATACTAATATATATTACTTCATCCGTTCCATATTAATTTTACTGCCTATGAAAATTAAAAAACATTGATCGGTTAAATGTGATAAAATCGTATACTCGAGACATGACAACGCTTGATAGTTCACACAAATGGATTAGGAAGGAGCATCGAGGAACATCCTACCGATCCCACGCCATCAATCTTGCCTTCCAAGCCACTGTTTTCGAGATATGGCGCGCCCGCAACCGCCTTGTGTTTGATGAAGAGACCGTGACTCAAGACACCATCGTTATCCGAATCACTCTCATGACCTTGAAGATTTTATTTAGATTATATCCGCATTATCGACTCACATGTTAGAGTCCTTTTTCATTGATACACTCAGTTTTTCGGATTTTCTATGTAATAGTCCATTAGTGCCGGCCTGGAGACTTGTACTCTTTTTCCTTAGACCGGGTTTTTACCCAACAGGTGGTTAAGGTTTTTTAAAGAGGCAAGTGCTCTAGACCTTTATCAAGGCACTCTTGGACATGTCTTTTTCTTTTAGGTACATTACTACCCTGAATTGTACTCACTTGAGAGATCATATGACTCTCTAGACGATTGTAACCTTGTACATATATATATACACCCACATTTACAAAAAAAAAACAACATAAAATTTTAATTGGCTATAAAATTAAATATCATTTAATTCTGAATCGGTAATGGTAATAAGCCACCTAATGGGTAATTAATATATATGTTATGATATTAATGGTAGAAGGACGTGGAAATATGGTGGGATATGAAAAATGTTTACTTTGTTGTTTGGAGTGAGAATTTTTGAAGAATTATTTATGAGATGAAAAATGTTTACTTTTTTGGTGTAGTTTATTTGTAATCTTTTAAGTTTAAATCGTTAACTAGTCTTTCAACTATTCTATTTTTTTTATTTAGTCCATCAATTTCAATTTAATTGTTCTACACTTTTTGATTTGCTAAAATCTATAAATTTAGTTAATGGATTTGATAAAATCTATAAATTTAGTCAATGACACATGGTTTTTTTTTTTTTTGCGTCAAATACTAAATTTACAGATTTTGACAAATCGAGAGATTTTCAAAACGATAATTTTAGAATCGAAGGACTAAATAAAAAAAATGAGAATAGTTGAAAGAATATTTAGTGATTTAAACCTAATTTTTAGATACAAACATCTCACTTATTTAGTGATTTAAAATTTGATTTTTTTTGGAAATGACACCAAATGTACCCCACTTCTTTAATAATACATCAAATACCCATGCTTCATCACCTCACAAGTAATTATTTCTAATTCTTGAACCAAAGTTTATGTTTTTTATATTTTTAAATATTTTTTAAAGGTCCATATATTTCAAACCGTAGCTCATATTTTTTTTAAATGACCACAAAACTAGATTCATTGATGATATTTTTTTAAAAATTGTTTTAACTAGTAACATGCGAGTTCAGTCATGACAGTTTTGTACATTTTCACCATGCGAGTTTATTGAAAATTAACCAAAATTAACAATGATATTTGTTTGAAAAATCAATCATGCTATTTCTTTGGAAAATCAACCATGCGAGTTCTTTGAAAAATCAACCATGCTACTTCTTTAGAAAATTAAGCATGCGATGAAAAATTAACCTTATTACTTTTTTGGAAAATCAATCATGCGAGTTCTTTGAATAACAGCAAAAGAATCTACGATTTTAGTGTATTTTTAGAGGATGAAGATACGATTTTATTGTTACTTTCACATGCACGTTGATAGAAAATCGAAAATTGATTCCGAGATGGTTGGTTTTGCCTAGTCTCACATGGTTGGTTATGCATGATCTCGCATGTTAAGGACGTAAAAAAAATTCCAAAAAATATCGTTAATTGATCTAGTTTTGTTCGTCTTAAAAAAATAAAACTGATACTACTTTTTGATTTTTTTGAGCTACGGTTTGAAAGATACAATTTTTTTTAAAAAGAAATAGTAAGAAATGAAAATTTGATTTAAAGATTGAAAATGGTTAATTGTGATTATTCACCTTGGCGGAGGTATTTATTCGTAGTATAGTATGTATGCAATTTTGGATATTAGATGGTAATGAGATAGTTGAGTGTCTATTTTATGATTTTTTTTAACTTAGTCAATTATAAATTTGATTTTTATTAAGTGTTTTAGTGTTATAAGTTTTAAATTTATTAGGAAAATTATTTTTGATGACTTAATTTTTATAAAAGTGACAATTAATTTTTTCTTAGAGAAACGACGCCAAATGTACCTACTCACAAGCTATAATGGCATCTAGTACCCAAGCTATTATTTATGCTCACTTAAGACCCATCTCAACTAAATAATTGTTATTTAATACCCAATTCTTTAATAATACCTTAAATACTCATGTTTCATCACTAGTCACGTAACCAATTCTAATTCTTGAACCAAAGTTTCTCTTTCTATTTTATTTTTTAAAAGGTTCATATCTTTCAAACCGGAGCTCGAAGAAACAAATATGAAAGTACCATCGACTTTATTTTTTTAAGACGAACAAAATAGATCTATTATATTTTTTGAATAATTGTTTTTACCAGTAACATGCGAGTTCAACCATAAAAGTTCTATATATTTTTAACCATGTTAGTTCTCTACATTTTTAAACATGAGAGTTATTCATTATAATCCAACCATGTGACTTCTTCAACATAATCTAATCGTGCGAGTTTTTGTATATTAAATCGTGCGATTTCAAGTCGATTAGCTGTGCTAGATCCTTATGTTTTCAACCACGAGAGTTCTGTACATTTTTAACAATGCGAGTTTATTGAATATTAAACATGAGAGTTCTTCATTATAATTCAACCATACGAGTTCTTGTATAGTAAACCATTCGATTTTAAGTTATTAAACCATTCGATTTTAATTTATTAAACCATTCGATTTTTACTCTATTGGTTGTGATAGATCCTTATCTTTTTAACCATTAGAGTTCTATACATTTTTAACCATGCAAGTTTATTGAATATTAAACAAGAGATTTCTTCATTATAATCTAACCATGCGACTTCTTGTGTATTAAAGCATTCGATTTTAAGTCTATTCGTTGTGATAGATCCTTATATTTCCAACCACGAGAGTTATTTATAATTTTAACCATGCGAGTTTATTAAATATTAGACATGAGGAATCTTCATTATAATTCAACCATGCGAGTTATTGTATATTGAACCATTCAATTTTAAGTCTATTAACTGTGCTAGATCCTTATATTTCCAACCACGAGATTTCTTTACATATTTAACAATGTAAATTCTTGTATATAAAACTATCATATCCATTTAAAAGGCTCAGATGAGATCATAAACTTGATATATTAATTAAAAATAGATCCTAAGTTGCCTTGAATGAATATAAAGGCCCTAACAATCTTCATAAACTCATAAGCATGATTTCAGAGACATATTCCATGTAAAAACATGAATCGACACGGGTTGATTAAAGAGAAAATAAACATGCTACTTCTTTGAAACATCAATCATGCTATTTCTTTGAAAATAAACAATTCTATTTGTTTGAAAAATCAACCATGCTACTTCTTTGGAAACTTAACAATGCGGGGTCATTGAAAAATCAACAATACTACTTCTTTAGAAAATTAGCCATGCAAGTTTTTTGAAAATGAAACATGATACTTCTTTGAAAAATAAACCCATGATACATCTTTGGAAAATCAACAATGTGAGTTCTTTAAAAACTTAAACATGCTACTTCTTTGAAAAACTAACCATGCGAGTTCTTAGAAAAATTAAACATGCGAGTTATTTGAAAAATTAAACATGCGAGTTTAGAGGAAAACATAATGCACAAACACAACCGCACGATTCCTTTGAACTAACACAGAAGCCCTAGTAAAATACAACCGTGCGAATTCTTTATGCAACAACTAAAGAAGATGAGATTTTAGTGTATTTTTTTAGGATGAAGATGTGAGTTTATTGTTACTTTCAAAAATTGAGTCACAAACAACTAAACCCAGAAATAAGACAATATAGTAAAATCAATATGATTTTAACTAAGAACGTAGTTGTAATGAACCATCGAAATACATTTTAAATACAATGGAAACCTACAAATTCATAAACTAGGTAATGGTGAAAGAAGGAAATGAAGTAATAATTTTTTTCCAATTTTGATTTTAGTACATGTAGGATTTTATCGAAGTCTAAACGACAAACGAATTGGGAAACACGTATTCCTTGATGCTAAACAATAACCGTCAACGTCTTAATTGCTTTTTCGGGATGATAAATTGTTGGAAAATGGATACATACGTTTAAATAATCATCATCCTCTCTAATTGGTTGGAGGCAAATAAAAAAGGTTTGAACTTATAGTCATCACCATTGTAGATATTATTTTGGATCTAAATCCAATAAAAACGTAAGGCGTGAAGGAAGGGACTAAGGATTTCACCCTAAAATACCTTATTTATACTAGTGAGAATATTTTTGTCCATTTGTTGGCTCAATGTACCTCTTGATAAATAATATTCTATTTTTGAATATTATGTGGTAATGAGACAGTTGAATGTGTATCTATGGATATTTTTTTCTTTTTTATGTATTATTTGACTATTCTATTATTTTACTAAAATAGTTATTTTTATAGTATATTATTTCTCAAATATTAGAGAAAAATCTATATATTTCACATGATATTCAATTAAATGCATTTGTAATAATTAAAATTTTGTTTAATATTAAACAAATGGTTGATGTTTTTCGAGATTAGTGATGGTAGTGGTCATCAGTTTTGTTTTGTTTGATGATTTGCCATATTTCTTTATTTTTAATCCTACCCTCATTTTATTTTATGTGTAGCGCATTAAATTAGATCCTTTACTTAAAAGGAGTCTTTTATATTAATTAGTCTTTTATATCAATTAGAACTCAGTATATTAATTATATTTTTATATTAATTAGATTTCATATTAATTTAGACTTTTATATTAATTAAATTTTATATTAATTGTGTCTTCCGCATTAATTCATTAGATCTTATATATTAATTAATTTAATATTTTGATATTAATTAGAGTTTCTATTCATTTAATTTCATATATTAATTAGAATCTTTAATTAATGGATTATGAATTATCATATATTTTTGTGAGGAAATCTAAAAGCAACATATTTTTGGAGAGAGAGAAATATGTCTAGTTTTTGTGAGATAAGTAAACATTAAAGAGAAGGTTTATTGAATGTGTGAACTACCCATAAATACATAGTCAAGTTTTTCATTATATATATTCAAAATTAATAAACTACCAATTGATACATGGACCAAGGTGAAAACCCACAAGTAACTCTCTTTTCATTCTTTGCACGAAACATTCTCTTTCATACTTTTTCGTTTTTATTTTTTTAGAACTCTTTAACTTTCAAACTGTAGCTCTAAATAAAATTAAAGTACCATCGGTTTATTTTTAAGATGAAGAAAACTAGATCTATTGATGATATATATTTTTTAATCTTTTTCGCCAGACCTAGTAACCTTAGTCGCGTATATTTATCATAAAGTAATACATGTCTCGCATCTCTCTATTTCATTATGCATAGTCTCACATCTATCCACTTCCATCATGCTAGTCTCGCATGATTTAATAATTCATGGTCTCGTGTGATTTATAAATACACTCTCAACTTTATCATGTATGGTCTTGCATGATTTAATAATGCTTGGTCTCTCAAATTTATGATGCCTAATATCACATGATTTAATAATGCATGGTCTCTCAACTTTCTCATGTATGGTCTCACATGATTTAATAATGCATGGTCTCTCATGATTTAATAATACATGACCTCTCAAAGTTATCATTTATGGTCTCACATGGTTTAATAATTCTTTCTCCCTCAACATTATTATACCTCATCTCACATGATTTAATAATGTCTGGTCTCTTAACTTTATCATGCATGGTCTCACATGATTTAATAATGTATGGTGTATCAACTTCATTATGCATGGTCTCACGTGATTTCTAGCTAAACAAATTTAAAAAAGAAGTAAAAAATATCATCAATGGATCTAGTTTTATTCGTCTTAAAAAACAAAACGATTGTAATTTCAGATTTTCCCAAGCTCTGGTTTGTAAGATACATTTTTTTTTAAAAATAAAAGGAAAAATATGAAAAAGAGGGTTTGGTTCAAAGAAGGAGAAAAGGTTACATGGATGGTGATAAATAATGGATATTTGAGGTATTATTAAGAAATTGGGTATCTTGTTTGAGTTAAGTACATAAATTGGGTATTAGATAGGTAATAGTGAAACTTAAGTTACTATGACAAAAAATATTAGGGTTGGATATCATTGCTGATATTTCTGTTTTTGAATCATCATCTTTTATTACAAAAAATGATTTAATCTTTTGTGTTTGAGAGTCTTTCAATAACTTACTTATTAATAAAAATGAGTGTTTGTTGCCCGTGGACGTAGTATTATTTCCACAATCCGAACCACGTTGAATCTATCTTGTGTGCTTGATTTTATTTATTCTTTCTTTTATTTGTTTCTCGTCTTGAATATGGTTAATTATTTTCTCCGATGGTCTGTTAATTGATACATTTGTTATTCTTTTGGCCAACAAGTGTTTTTACCCTTAACAAGTGGTGCGGTAAGAGTGAAGAAACAATATAAAAAGTAGATCAATCACAAATTTAAAGGTTAGAGAAGTAAATCTCGCATGGAAATCATGGAGCCACAAAAGACGAGTTCCATGAAGCTTGGCCTAGGAAACTTCAACGGATATAATGATTTCAACCTCTTGAGAATTAATGTTAAAGCTTACGTAGTACATAAGGGATTTGTTGCTGGCATCGATGATAAATCAACATAGGTTGATCTTGTGGTAGTGTCTAAAGCTCATAGTGATTTTATATTGAGCTTGAGAGATGAAGTGTTACGAGACGTATCTAAAGAGCCTACATCACTGACGATATGAAATTGGTTGGAGGCAAATTTACATAAAGAACTCCTTAGAGAGCAAATTGTATATGGAGAAACAATTTTACACAATGTATAAAGATATTATTTTAATGATCCGAAGGCACCTAGATGATTACAACAAAATCATACTCAAATTGAATGTAATTGGTGTAAATACGGAGGATGAGGATAAAAAAATCATCATTCTAAGTTCTCTGTCAAAGGAGTATGAACAATTCATGGACACCATGCTTTACGGGAAAAGCTTCCTTATGATAGTCGAAGTCAAGAATTACTTGAACTCCAGAGATCTTCAAAAGAATAACGTTCTGAATGGTGAATATGAAATACACATACTGATTGTGAGTGGTCGATCATGGAAGAAAGAGTCAAGTGAGATGAGAGGAAAATATCGGTCAAAGTTTAAATGGGCTGGTGCGATTCATAAATAAGTTGTCGAGCATACAAGAAGAAAGAACATATCATTTAGAACAGCCTAAAGTAGGGAAAGGTCAAGAATTATCAGAATCCCGCAGTCGAAGATACAACAATGGTGTTTGCTTATTGTGAATATGTTGATGGTTTAATTACTTCTTATTCCTACAGGTATAACTATAAATGGGTGCTGGATTCATGTGCATCGTTTTACATGACTTCTAATCAACATTAGTTTGAATACCTGTGGATATTTGATGGTGGAAGGGTCATTCTTAGGAATGATGAATCATGTGATGTCAAAATGGATTGTAACGGTTTGGCTCAAGTTGTCTATAGAACTTGAAAGAAACATAACAACATAAGCTATACAGCCAAACTTCAACGTAATTTTCTTTTTATTGGGATGTTAGATGATTAATGGTTTACCTATAAGGGTAGAGATGGCAAATTTAGGGTCTTACAAGACTCCCTTGTTGTTAAGACTAATGATGTGTTAGTTCTCGAGGGCTTTATAGTAGTAGGGGCTATCTAGTATGATGAATGATTCTACCAGGTTGTGGCATCATCTGTTGGGGTATTTTAGTGAGAAAAGACTCAGTGAACTAAGTAAACAAAGGTTGTTAGATGGTACATCACTTCTGAAGCTGGTCTTTTGTTAAATTTTTGTATTGGGTAAGAGCAAGAGGGTGAAGTTTCTACCTAGCAACCAGGAATCTAATGAAGTACTTAATTATGTTCATTCAAACCTTTGGGGTCCAATACAAGAACCTACCATAGTTTATGCAAGGTACTTTAGGTCGTTGATTGATGACTATTCCAGGAAAGCATAGGTTCTACTTTTGAACAACAAGGATGAAGCATGTGCTGCCTTTATGAATTGAAATACTTTGGTAGAGAATTAAATCAGTAAAATGCTGAAGAAGCTTCAGACTCATAATAGCTAAGATTATATGAATAATGAGTTCACTGGCTATTGTGCAAAGCTTGGAATTTCTAGACACTGAATCGTAAGTATGACTCCCCAATAGAACGAGCTTGTTAAGAAAATAAATCGAACCTTACTTGAACGGGTTATATGTATACTTTATATAGCTGGTATAGGTCGAAGGTTCTAGGGAAAAGTTGTGACAACGACTATATATATCATCAACATGAGTCCATCTACAAAGCTTAAGTTTTTCTATCATCAAGAGGTATGTACGGGAAATAAACCTAAGTTGGAACATTTGGGAATGTTCATATATGTTGCCTACACACATGTGAAGTAATAAGGTTAGGCCAATAGCAGTGAAATGTTTCTTCCTTAGCTATTGGGAATGAGTAAAATGATATATGTTGTGGTACCTTGAAAGTGAATATCAGAAGACTTTGATAAGTAGGGACAAAGGTTTTCAATGAAGAGGACATGCCATTAAAAAAGGTGGTGGACATCCAACCTAGTAATGTCAGGAATATATGTAAAATTGATAATGGATTTGATCTATAAAGTGAAGATGAAGGCACTTCTGTTGAAAACACTTAGGCCTAATTCAATTTCGGTCACACAAAGGAAGTTAATTTACTGCATTAGTGTGATATTGACCGAGGCTCTGGTGTTCGTAGGCCTTCGGATGATTAGATGAGAGAGAAATAAGATCTTGATAATTATCATTGTGTGATGGATAAAGAACAAAGGCCAAGCAACATTCGTAAATATACGGTTTTATCGATGCAATTGGTTATGGTTTATCTATTAAAATGTATGGAGATGTTCTTGAACCCGAAACATATCATAGTGCTATCATGAGTATTGATAAATAAACATAGTTAACGACCACAAAAGAATAAGTGAGATCTCTGAAGAAGATGAACACCTGGATTCTTATGAAGCAGTCAAAGGGTTAGAAGCTGGTTGTGAGTAAATGGATATTCAAGAGGAAATCAGGTATTCCTGGTGTTAGGTTACCTAGATACAAGTCTAGGCTCGTGGCTAAGGGCTTTATTAAAAATGAGGGTGTTGATTTCAAACCGGTTTTAAACAAACCTCAATCATGGTTTTGATGTTAATTGTAGCTAGATTCAGTCTTGAGCTAAACCAAATAGATCTAATCACTGTCTTCCTACATGGTGAATTGGAAGAGATAATTTACATGTGTTAACATAAGGGTTTGTTGGACAGACCCATATATAGGATGAAACAGTCGTTGAGGTAGTGGAATAGAAAATTCGATTCTTTTATGAGATCCATTAAATATATTTGTAGCTACTATGACAATTTTGTTTATTAGAATAGAGAGACACACATGGAAAGACAAGTAATATTATTGTCGTATCTTGATGACATACTAATAGCTGGAAATAATAGAAGGAAGATTGAAACGGTAAAGAATTAGTTGAAATGAGAGTTTGAGATGAAGGATATGGGAAATACCAAGAGGATACTTGGTATTGAGATCATGAGGAAAAATCTGAAGAGATATTTATTCTTATCTTAACAATAATATATACAGAAATTCCTAATGAAGTTCTCGATGTCCAAAGTAAAAACGGTTAGAATTTCCATTGGTCCCCAATTCGAAGTCAGTGTCACTCAAGCACCGACCAAAGAATCAAATAAGAAGTATATGATGGGGATACTTCATACCAATTCTATTGGTAGCATTATGTATATTGTAATTTGCATAATTCCTGATATTCCTTACGCCGTAAGTGTTTCGAGCGGATTCTTTGCAAATATGGGGAAACCGTATTGAGATGCACTTAAGTGGCTCATTAGATACTTGAAGGGTTCGTGTGTTATAAGGTTGTGTTATAATCAGAAGGATACATGTGATATATTTTTGAAATGGTATGTATGATAAGGGAGTGGATACCCGCAACTAATATAAAAGAGAAGCGTCAAACAGAGCAGAACAAAGGGAAAATCAAGGAATATCTGAAGTAATAAAGAAGAGCAGACGAACATTCAATCCGAGTAGAGAAGATATGAAACCGGGCGTGCTCAATGTTTGGTCGAGCAGAGCATGATCAAGGATGAGTGAGCTCAACTCAAAGTTGATATAAAATATAGTGTTCATGTTCGCAAACTTTACAAGAAATATTTATGAGGCCGAGCTCGACTCAATCAAGGATGAGCTAGCACGAGGGACAACCGAGCAAAATGACGAAAGTTGTTCTCCTCGAAAAGTCGCCAAACAAACTGTTGACCTCAATAGCATTTATGAGGTCAACATAGATGATTGTTTTAAAGACCTCTGATCAAGGATGGACAGTCAATGGTCAAATATTCGGGATCGCTGATTAAGGAGGATATTCAGCAATCATTTTAAATTAGGTCTCAGCGCATTAAGTATTTGTAATTAATACGAAAGTAACTGTCAGAAGTAGTATATATAAGAGCGAAAGACGATATAAAAGGTTATGTTCACAAATCTTCTTGAATCAATAATATTATTATTTTGACATATTATTATTTTAGGTTTTTCCCATAACATTTTTGGCGCCGTCTGTGGGAAACATAAAAAAACATTTTTTTTTTCAATGGTAGTAACTCGATCCGGGATCGACATTGAACCTAACGAGAGACGTATCACCATGGAAAACCCTAATTAATTGACTGAGCCAACCGGAGGATCAACACTACCACTGCAACCTGACCAGGGAAACTTGGAAGACGCCTTGCAGAGAAACCCCCCGGTTGCGGTGGACCCACTGGTTGGCACCAACTATCGCAGGATTGGTTACCAACCTGGCAGACCGCCCCCTAAAACCTGGCTTCCCGGAGGACATAACTGAGGTCAGACGTTTGGAGCAGCAGATCGTAATGATGTAGGTGGCGCAAGGTAAGGCCGATCGAGACCAGGAAGTCACAGATTGCAAATAAGGTGACCATGGCGGAGTTGCAAGAAGCTGTTAACACTTTGACAGCAAAAACGTGTCCGGGTGAGCACCAACGTCCCCCAAAGTTCGTTTTCGAAATAAGCCGAATAGTAGTTAGATAAGGATCTTCCAAAAAGGACAAGCATGGCGAAGGGATGTGATAAAACAATGGGAAAAAGTGCTAGAGGCAAACCTCACTAAACAATGACCCCCAAGGGCAACGCAATGGAATTGTTCAGCAGCCTCCCTAGAGGCACCATAAGAGATTTCACAAGACTGTGGAGCACATTCAGACACCGATTCGCGGGAAACAAAGAGCTACGCCAGGATTCTAACTCCATCATGGACCTTTACAAAAAAAGGGGAGATCCTCTCAAAGGTTATATCAGAAGATTTGTCCATGCCATGAACAAGCTCCCCGACCTGGCAGAAAACATGGCGGCAGCTTCCCTCAAACGGGGACTAGATAGGCAAGGTAAATTATACGCTGATATGATCATGTTCCGTTGTGATAAAATATGTGACCTATTGGCTCGAGCCGATCAATTCATCAAATTTGATGAGGCCACCAAGGTCACACTGCCGTTAGGAGAAGCTACTCCATCCACCAAATTTTTCGCGTAGGCCAGCGGAAGGAACGATGAGGGGCATCGTAGGGAATTGACAAAAAGCGCTGATGGGTATAGAGGGACATCTTCGAGAGGCAGCGACAAATCAAGAAGAGAATCTATGAGGATTAGAGTTTCAGGGCAACACACTAGAGCGCCCTCATACTAGACGTGAGGAGCCACGCTAAAATGAGTTACCCAACCAACAAAGGAAAGGACCGATGAGTCAAGAAAGCAACAATGGATGCTCGCCATATCTGGAGGGGGTTCTGTAACTGAGGCAGACCATCAGGAAAGGAAGAGGTCAAGGGAGGAGGAGCAAGTATTGTTTGTAGGTGGACCATCTTATAGTCACTACCGAGACCCAGTTTCCCACATAGTATTTAACGATGACGATATGAGAGGCGTAGCCACCCCTCACGAGGACGCTCTGACAATAACCCTGGACGTCGGAGGGGTAATGATGACAATGATATTGGTCGATGGGGGTAGATCGACCAATATTATATTCAAACCTAGCTATGACCAAATGATGGGAGTCTCCCTATATAAACCCACGCAGTGCATTCAAACCGGGTATGAAGGGAAAACATCCCTTTGTGTCGGGGAAGTCGAGCTGCTAGTAAAGGCATGACATGGAGCGACAAAAAAGAAACTCAACACCATCTTTCTTATTGTTGACGCCTCGAGCCCGTACCAAGCGATCATAGGATGCCATTGACTACACAAAATAGAAGCAACTCCCTGCAGTTTTCGCAAATGTGTTAAGTACCCCATCGACAATTCAGTAGGCATTATCCGCGGCAGCCAACGAGCGGCACGAAACTGGATGAGCAACAAGACAAAACCCCCTCGCCCGACATTATAGACAACCCCTGCGACAGTGAGGATCAGAACGTGGAGCCCGAGGGAATCATTAACGAAATCCTTGCGGGCGGGCGTGCCCTTCGCCTTGGGGCTACGTTGGATTCAGGTTTCAAAACCGTATTAGTAGCTTTACTGCATAAAAATTTAGATCTTTTTGCATGGACTGCTCAAGATGTTACAAGAATTGACCCGGCTATCATATGTCATGAGCTGACCATCGATGTCTATACCAAACCAGTATGACAAAAGCCTCGATATTTTACAAGCGAGAAGCAGGAAACCATCACCTCAGAGGTCGCCAAACTACTCGGGCTCGGCCATATTCACCGTGTACGATATCCCATGTGGATTGCTAACCTTATCTTAGTAAAAAAGAAAAATGGTGTCTGACGAATGTGCGTTGACTTTACCGACTTAAATAAAGCGTGCCCAAAAGATGCTTACTCCTTGCCACGCATCGACCAGCTGGTAGATTTTACATCCGTCTGTGACTACATGTCATTCATGGACGCGTATTTTGGGTACAATTAGATCCGAATACTCCCAAGCGACGATGAGCACACCACTTTCCAAACCGAGCGGGGACTTCAGTGCTACACGGTTATGCCTTTCGGAATGAAGAATGCGGGTCCCAATTACCAACGTCTCATCAACTAGATCTTCAAGGACCATTTAGGCCATGACATGGAAGCTTACATTGATGACATGATAATCAAAACCAATGACCTCGACCAGCACTTACAAGCATTGAGGAACTTCTTCGCAATCTTACGTAAGTATAACCTCAAGATGAACCCACTAAAATGCTCATTTGGTGTCCGAACAGGAAAATTTCTAGGTTATGTGGTCAGCAAAAAAGGCATAGAGGCCGACCCCGCTCAATTACAAGCGTTATTACGAATGACGTCCCCATCGAACATCAAAGAAGTTCTATGCCTAACCGGACGCCTCGTGGCTTTATCCCGCTTCATATCAAAGGCCTCAGATAAAAGCCACCCGTTTTTTGGAGTGCTATGGGGCACAAAGAAATTTTCTTGGAATAACGAATGCGACGTCGCTTTCACCGCTCTAAAGGTTTACCTTACCTCGCCTGAAATACTGACCGCTCCGGCGCCATGTGACTCGCTGTATTTATATTTGTCTGTTTCTTCCCATGTTGTCAGCGCAGTAATGGTCAAAGAAATAGACAAAATTCAACTCCCCGTTTATTACACTAGCAAATTGTTAGCCAATGCTGAGACACGTCACATGGATCTTGAGAAACTCGCTTTGGGTTTGGTAGTAGCAGCGCGCAAAATGCGGTCATATTTTCAAGGTCATACGATCACCATCCACACATTCTCTCCTCTGCGCATTATACTACACAACTCCAACATTTCAGGGCGCTTAACTAAGTGGTCGATCGAACTGGGGGAATACGATATCCAGTTCGAACCGCGCAAGGTGATTAAGGGCCAAACAATGACCGATTTTTTAACAAAATTCTCTCCCCCCACCCGACAAACGAGGAACTCAATGCATGTGCAGAGAGGAACACTTGGATCTTAGAAGTCGATGGTGCGTCATCTAATTCAGGGGAAGGTGCGGGCATCATATTACGAACACCAGCCGAGGAGAAAATCAAGCAGACAATCCGTTTTAATTTCCCAGCAACTAATAACGACGCAGAGTATGAGGCTGTTATTGGGGGCATGCGTTTGGCACAAATCTGTGGTGCTGATAATAATTTTCACGTACGCTCGGACTCCCAACTAGTCATAAATCAGGCTAAGGGAATTTTTTATGCCAAGCAGGAGGCTACTCGAACTTACCTCGCGATTCTTAAGGAATATGAAGCGGACTTTCATTATGTCCAGTACGAACAAATACCCCGCCTCGCAAATTCTGCTGCAGATGCTTTAGCCAAGGCGGCCGCGGCAGTTGACCACTATCTCTTCAAAACTCATGAACTTCCTAGCACCGGTCACTACCTCCAAGAGTCTCTGTTATGTTCGATCGACAATACCCACGATTGGCGCAACCCTTTCATATTATATTTCACCCAATGAACGTTACCAACAGATAAAGCTCTCGCCCGCACTTTCCAGATGAAAGGAACCAAGTACTGCCTACTCGACAACATATTATACCGGAAAAGTACAACCATGGCGCTTCTAGTTTTCCTAGATAAAAAGGAAGTCGCATCAGTTCTTCATGATCTACATGCAAGAGATTCTAGGGCACACTGCGGTCATCGCAGTCTTATCCGCCGATTTCTTCTGGCAGGATATTATTGGCCTGAACTCGTCGCCGACGCCGAGCTCATAGTCAAACAATGTTACGCTTTCCAACAATATGCTAACACCGCCCATAATTCGGGCGAGCCGATGACAACGAACCCTATTCCCTGCCCATTCGATAAGTGGGGAATCGATCTCGTTGGACCTTTGCCGATGGCCCAGACCATCATCAATTTTTAATTGCCGCGGTCGATTACTTTACAAGATGGGTAGAAGCTAAAGCATTGGCGTGAACCCGGTCCCAAGAGGTATGTGATTTCATACACCACCATATCCTAACACGCTTTGGTATACCCCAGGTTCTAATGATGGACAATGAGCCTCAGTTTCAAAACAAGACACTCTCCACTTTTGCAAAACATTCAGCATCACGCAACACTTTGCCACCCCTACTACCCGCAGGAAAACGAGCAGGTTGAGGTTACCAACCGTACAATCCTTGATGGTATTAAAAATAAATCGGAAGGGGAAAAATTAAAATGGCCGAACAAATTGGTCGAAGTATTGTGGGCTTATCGTACAACCCCTGGGACCACTACAAGAGCGACTCCCTTTTCCATGGTCTATGGATCCGAGGTCGTCGTACCATAAGAAATACTAGTCCCGTCTCATCGCATCACTAACTACTTGAAAGTAGACTATGACTTTGGGCGAGTGACAGATATCGACTTAATCGAAGAAAGGGGAGATCAGGCGCACATAAGAGCAGAGCACTACAGAAGTCTGATGCGTGGTTGTTTTAACTCCAGGCTTCCACCGCGGACTTTCAAAATCGGTGACCTCGCCATGAAAAAGGTCTTCCAAAGGACTGACGACCATAAGCTAGGGAAACTCGGTCCCAATTGGGAAGGGCCGTACACAATAATTGTTAAAGGCCACCATGTCCCAATTGCTGAGACCAATGCTCTTAAACACCCGTGGAACATCAGTCACCTTAAGTTATATCATATTGCGATGTAAGATTTTAGATGCGTTATTTTTCCATTTTGAGGGCGCGGAAGGGTTTTTTAATGAGGCATCTACACACCTATTATCAATGCATTTATTGTTTTTCTCCATCCATGTGTTTATACTTGCTTTCTGTAACTCCGCCATAAGGTCATTAACCTCGACCAATGGGCTAAGAAATAGGGGCCATACTATGCCATACATAGACATGATCTGAAAAATATGATAAACCGGGCCAATCGGCCACGCCCACCGGACTATGTTAACGGACGATATTGTGCTCAATACCACACTCAGGTATTATAATCGCGAACTACTCCAAGCCCAATGGGTTACGCAAATGGCCGAATTAGTCGCTCCGCGGACTTAACTATGGCCAGTTTATTAGTCATAAGTTACGCAATGAGCCTCACTATGCTCGATCTTGTAGAAAAAGTTCTAAAAACGAACAAATCAAAAGTATAAACACACACCACGTAATTATTGTTAATCATCCATAAACATCAAAATATCTATAAACACATAACCAAGGCCTCCAAAGGTTTAACAATAAAAAAACTTAAGTCTTTACAAATATTTCCAATACTAAGATTTAGCAGGATTCTCTGCCACCACCTCTACAATATTCGGTCTTTCCCTTCTCCACTACAGCGAGCAATTTTTTATGAGAACCCAGATCCAATTATGGATTCAGTGCCATCAGCTCCGCCACCAACTTCAGTTTTTGTTTGTGTATTTTCCACAGGGCTACCTGCATTACTTGGCACTCCTTGACTTCAAGATCAACAACATCTTTCTTCTTCAGCTCAACCACTTCACCATGCTTTTCCTCTCTCTTCCTCTGCAGCTCAACTAGCTTCACTTTCACCTTGGCCAGCTCCACCAATAGATCAGCCACCTTGGCAGCCTGCTTCTCTACTTTGTTTGCCTGGTGCATATTTTGCTCCAACAAATGAGAATTTTGCATGATCAGCATATCTAAGCTATTCTTATTCCCCGCATCTCTCTCAGCACATGCTTTACCCAGTTGGCGTAATAGCTCCTCATTCTCCTTTGGTTCCTTCTCCGCTCGTTTCTTTGCCACCTCATAGATATTTTTTAACTGAGCCAACTCGGTAGTTAGACCTCGCATTGATCCAAAAAACATAGGCTCTGGCTTCCACTTCTCCATCATCTAGACATCAACTGAGGACATGCGCCGATACGCTAGGGCGTGCGAGTTATACTACATCTGTGTTAAACCACAATAAATGGTTTTGATATGACTGTCTTTTCCAGTACATAGGATTTGAAATAACTACATATAAGTAATATTGTTTACCTTCAATGCAAACTCCAGTTGACGTTATAGAATTTCACTCATTGGCAGCGTATCATAAAATGACAGATCAGAGATGTGCCGCACTTGGTCGATGATCATCTGTGATGCTACATGCATAACCAACTTAATAGAAAGTTCCGGCATCAGATCAGATTGCTTAGCCCCATTTTCAACCCCTACTAACACCTCTGCAAATGAGAACCTTCGAGCACCACAACATTTACTAGTGATACCCCTGATCCAAGGCCATACACGAAATTTTTCATTCGTTGCACTACTAGTGACAGAGCCTTTTTCCCTTCATCCTCCCCTCTGGCTCCGACGCTTTATCGTCAATAACAACTAATTCCGGGGACTTTCCGGAAGGTCTCTTCGTTTGTATTGTTTGCACCGCAACGCTTACCTGCGCCCCCAATACTCTGTCCGCTTCATTCTTGTCCACAAGTGTCATTTTCTATTGAGAAAAGGGAGCCGATCTAATGACCCCTTTATTTTCCTCTTCAACGGACTGACCGCCTCCTCCGAATATTTATCTCGTGGCATGGCCAACTTTCCACTGGCCTCCAATCCCTCGGCCACAGTCGACAACTTTACCTCATTTCTCTACATTTCTACCCCATCGTTTTTCTACGTCCCTTCAAGCGTAAACGATGACCCGCTTGCCTCTCGCGCCTTTCACCCATGCGACACTGATAGACCTAGCCCTGTAAATTCTCCTTCCTCATACTGCTGCTCCATCAATGCTCGCAGCCTCTCCAAAGTCACCTCCTCTTCACTCCCGCTCATAATTACTCCCACGTCCTCAGAAACGGAAAGCTCGACAATGCGCCACAAACCAACCTTCAAGTAATTCGCAGCACAGAAGACTTGTATCGGCTCGCCTCCCCAGGTAGCATGCGCAGCAGCAGACAATTTTACTGAAAGATTCACTGACCCTTTAGGCCGACCCTCTTTGTACCACTCCTGACTCTTCCCTTCACATGCACCAATACATCACAAGTTATAGCAACTTTACAATACATTCTACATACTCACATATCTAAAAAACCTTACACTTGGACTTCCAACGCCTTCCTAATTGAAGATTCAGTTTGGCACTCTCATGCTCCCAATTTCCGGACAGATATATAAACCTATGCTTCCAAGTTTTATCAGAATTGGGGAGGTCAAATATGTGTCTCGATCCATTTAATTGCAGATAAAAGAACGACGACCGCGCCAGTTTAGACACCTCCATCACAGCCAATACATCAGCCAAGCATAGAGGTACACTGAAGTACTGAGAACTCAGGACGATGCTCAACAACGTCCTCCAACCATTCAACGTCAACTAAGTGGGACAAATACCAATAAAACTAAAAAAATCCCTAATTAGCAGTGGTAACAAGAGCCGCAAGCCCCAATCAAATAAAGTGGTATATAAATATGTCTCCCCTTCTTCAGTGGCATACAGTTGATCTCCTACCTGTGGCGCCCTAATAGTCACATCATGAGGAAACCCATACCTATTACTAAAATAAATAAGGGAATCATCGGTCAGATACCCATATTTCTGGGTAATTTTAGCAAAGTACTCCTCTAGTACATCCATCTCCTTATACTCCGATTTAACTTTCACAGGTTTCTTTTTCATAGTTTTCTTTTGCGCCATGATTAACCGACTGCAATTACCCAACAATGGTTATCAGAATATGGTTTCAACATATGATACATAGCCCTACTCTCAGTGAACCCAATATTTTGTGAAACAAAGCATATATTCCCAGAACTTCCAAGTCCCTAACGTTGTTCAAGGTTTTCCTCCTTGACTATCTAATTAAGTTAAAGTAGAAAATCAAAAAATTACATACTTGTATCAGTACTCCGTTCTCGGCTTGCGTCGAACACCAACAGAAGCCCTTCCCAACAATGAATGAAAGCAGTACAAAATTCGCGACGGGAACTCTTTTACTCTAATTTTCTCTCAAAGTCAATTTCTTTTTCTCAGAAGAGTTTACAAGGTAAAAGCTTTTCAACTTTATTAAAAAATGACTCGGTACTCGAAAAATGGTTCTCTCACCCAACCGTCACCAAATAATGACACCCATCAAATCATACATAGAGAAACTCAAACGCCTAGCATGTATTCCTACAATAATCTGTCAGAAAATTAAATCAAATACAACACGCACTATTATATCAGGGAGTGACACGTCACCCATGATTTTCCTTATTTTTATTTTACTTTTTTATTCCACTCAGTAACTATTTTATAATTACTGATTGGACTATGGGGGAACCTTGGTAAGGGAGTGGATACCCGCAACCAATATAAAATAGAAGCGTCAAAATAAAGCAGAACAAAGGGAAAATCAAGGAAGATCCAAAGTAATAAAGAAGAGCGGATCAACATTCAAACCGGGCGCACTCAACGTTTGGTTTAGCAGAGCATGATCAAGGATGAGCAGGCTCAACTCAAAGTTGATATAAAATTTAGTGTGCACGTCCGGAAACTTTACAAGCAGCATATACGAGGGCGAGCTCGACTCAATCAAGGACGAGCTAGCACGAGGGCCGACAGAGCAAAATGACGAAAGTTGTTCTGCTCGGAAATTCGCCAAACATACTATTGACCTCAATAGCATTTATGAGGTCAACATAGAAGACTGTTTTAAAGACCGATGATCAAGGATGGATAGTCAACGGTCAAATATTCGGGATCGCTGATTAAGAAAGATATTCAGCAATCATTGTAAATCAGGTCTCAACGCATTAATTATTTGTAATTAATACAAAAGTGACTGTCAGAAGTTGTATATATAAGAGCGAAAGACAATGTAAAAGGTTATGTTCACAAATCTTCTCGAATCAATAATATTATTATCTTGGCATATTGGTGTTTTAGGTTTTCCCATAACAAAGTAGACTCCGGGTCGACACAAGAAAATCTACTTAGGTTTATCTATTTATTGTGCTTGGAGGAGTGTTTAGTTGGAAGTCTTGTATATAGAAGGTCTTTGCACTATCGCCTATGGAAGTCGTGAATAAAGCTATTTGGCTGAAGGGATTGTTAAGTGAACTTATTGACTTGGAACAAGATGTGGTTTTGTTCTATGATAACACTAGTGCCTTTCATTTGATGAAAAATATGAAGTTCCATGAGTAAACTAATCATGTAGAAATCATGCTACACTTCACCCGATGTGTGGTGTGGAAGGAGCAAGTAAAAGTGTCTAAGATTGCTAGTGAAGAAAATTATTTGTATGTTTTGGCCAAGGAATTACCAATTTCAAAGCACACAAATTGTATGAGACTAATGAAGTCTGGGATGCGGGTAACTTGGTCTCTAAATAGTAGAACATTAGGCGCGATGGATACTGGAAGTTACCATAAGCCTATGTGGAGAATTATTAAGTGTATGCTAGTAGTAACTTGAAACATAATCTTCTATTTAAATCGGTCCATATATCAATTAAATCTTCTATATTAATTAGATGTCTATATTAATTAGATTGCTTATTAATTTGTTCTTCTATATTAATTGAATTTCTATATTAATTAGATTTCTATATTAATTTCTATATTCCATATTAATTGGATTTCCTATTTATTTTGTCTTCTATATTAATTAGATTTATATATTAATTAGATTTTTTGTATTAATTAGATATTCTATATTATTAGATTTCTTATTGATGTGTTCTTCTATATTAGTTATATTTTATATTAATTGGATCTTCTATATGGATTAGAATTCTTAATTAATAGATTAAAGGTTATAATGACTATCTTATAAATAAAATAAGACATTGTTATGCAAAGTGTGAGGAAATTCATGAGCAACATATTTCTGGAGAAAGATAAATAGTTTTTTTGTGAAATAAGTGATGTGAGGGATAAACACTAAAGATAGAGTTTTGTGAATCACGTTATCTTTTGTTACAAGGCGTGATTAAGTCATTTGTGTTTAAGAGTCTTTGTGTAACCTACTTATTAATAAAATGAGTGTCTGTTGTCCGTGGATGTACGATTACTTCCACAATCCGACCACATTAAATAAGTCTTGCGTGCTTGGTTTTGTTTATTCTTTCTTTTATTTGTTGCTCGTTTTGAATAGGGTTAATTTTTTTCTCCGAAGGTTCGTTGATCGATACATTGGTTCTTACCTTGACCAAACAATAGTTTTACCCTAAAAAATCATATTTTCTTACATGTAAATATAAGGATCCCTTTATGGAAAATTTATTTGATTATGTTTCATATTCTATTTTTAACCATATCTAAGATATATTTATATGATGTGGAAAACATAATGGTTTTGGTAAAAAATTATATATAGTAATTAGTGTGATTTTTTGAAATGTTTGGAAACCAAAAACACTAAAAGACGGGAATCATATGAGGAAATCGTGTATCATTTTTTTTCACTTAAAAGAACCGAATTCATCAATAACTAGTCATGGTATGTACTAATATTATAGTACACCGAGAGTTAAGTTAGTCAACAAAAATTATGTTAAAAATGATGATTTTTTTGCTTGAATAAATGCATTTGAGATATATAAAAACGGTTCATACAAGTACACGAGACATCATCTGACGAAAAGCTGAACACCTAGAACAAAACAACCAATCTGACATAAGCCATCTGAAGTGAAGACCTAACAAAACAAATACAATGGTTATGTAGGAGACCATAAAAAAATACTAGCTGAAATGACAAGCAACAATGAACTCAAATAAGGTCGTGATCAAAATCGTCCATCCAGTGAACTGTTATTATTCCAAAATGGCAAATTGAATTGTGGGAAACAAAGAAAAATAAAAAGTAAATAAATTAGGGTTAATCATATTATGAAACCTTGATTCAAATGAATCTAAAACGTTGACCAAAGAGCATGCAGTGTGATACATAAGAGGCAATTGAGGAAAATAAGTAAAATATTCTACTATTTATCCCATCCATATATGGTAAATTACAATGCCAAAGGAAACACACTAGAGGTGAGAAAAGAGAGAGAGTGGTTAGTTCACATTCACTAGGAGCCAACTCGACCAATCGTTGATATTCAAGATGAAACCAAATTTGATCGTGGAAACATCTCAGGTACAACAAGTACTGCTAATTTATAGAGGATATGATTGATGGATTCCATACATGAGTTGTAAATGACACACTTGGGAGAGAAGATGAGGCCCCAACTTATAAGCTTCGCCCGAGTAGATAATTTCCAAGTATAACGAATCACATAATGAAAGAGTGACGTATAATGTTATATTTGTGACATACCATTCCAACCCATTTGTTATAAATAGCATACGCACATATAATATGGTAAGTATCTTCGATAATGAAATTTATATTTTCACTTTTGAAAGACCAACAATAAGCATCATCCTTATTTTCCTAATGTAGGAGGGGGAGAATAAGATCTTGAATCTCTGATAAATTATGTTGGTTTCAGGTGCTATGCGTGTAGCGGGTTACCAGAGAAGTGGGAATGAGCCACACATCATTTCAAAAGGATTTAGGTTCCCCGTTATCAATTTTATAATGTTATTTTTCATCTCTATAGGTTTAAGATGGATAATATTTCTCCATGTTTAAGAAGGAGATGAGTTAGAGTTTATGTTCCAAAAGTTTTTTTTTAAATATTTTTTTTATATGTTTATCTAAACATACCAAATGGAAGAATGTTTTTCACTTATAATGTACAACAAATGTTTAAAGACAACCACCTGATTCCATGCATTTAGGTATATGATCCCAAGCCTGCCCTTCACACTAGGTAAAGTAACCTTATTCTAGACGATGTTAGACTCAAATAGTTTCATTTCATGACCCGTCCAAGGGAATCAACAAAGGTTTGCACAGTTCAATTTGAGGATCTTGGTAGGTAAGATGAAAATTGAGGATATTATACTTGGCCAATGAAGATGACGAAGGCCTCCCCCCCTCCCACCCGGCAGAAATTACCATAAGATTTATAGTTGATATTAACACTAAAAGAATGGAAAGAGACGCATTGGCCAATCTATTAACCAATATTCCAAGGATAATGTGCCATCGAACATTATCAAAATCCTTCATTAGGTCAATTTTAAGACCAACCCTCAGATTTTTATATTTGTTTAATAGCCATAACTAGTTCATAGAAGATGAGGATGTTATCATAGATGGTCTGCCCAAGGAAAAATACTAAAAAGAGAGTTTAATTTTCTTATATTTATTCCAAAACTAAAACATGACCAATGGATTAAAAACTCAATACAAACTGAATTTTGATGGATTTTGTCCAAATTTTATTTGCTCGATAGGTAACATTGTTTATAATAGTAAAACATATATAGTATTTGTTCGTAACGATATAATTAGATGAGGAACATACCAAAATTTCAAATTAGAAGCCTTGAGAAATGATTTACTATTCACACATACTCTATATATTGATATTGATTTGATCGAATATAACTTTTTATTTATCAGTAATAGAGTTAGTGTCACAGATTTTCATATGGTCTTTAAGTAATAAAAGAAGAAATAATTAGATTTTGGATGAGCTGTAGAGAGATAATTGAGTTTCTTGGAAATATTTTAGAGAGAGACGCTCTGACAAGTATGTAAGAAGTAGGAAAATTTCTCGAGATCTCATTTAATGTCATTTGAGGCTATTTATAACAATATCGGCCCATTGGGCTTACATGGTCCATGGAATTTTTTTGGTAACCCAAGCCCAAATACCCACAAAGCCCATTACTATATAAATTACCTATAATTATAAACCTTATTACATCATAATATAAAATAAAATTTGGTTGAATAACCATTTGTATGAGTTGTTCTTTCGATAATTCAGTTTTCATCAATAGCCCCTTAGTCCTCGTGAAGATATTTTGGGATGAATAATGCATTAAACCTTTTCGGATTTTGGTATAACATCCTTTGAGATTCAACTTTAAATACTTAGAACTTTATGAAAGTTCTGATTGAACCGAACACGTCTTGAGGAGATAATATGAAACTGAATTATGAATTCGTTTGGATATATTTGCATGCATTCTTTGGAGATAATCATTCAGATATACTCATATACATGTGTCATGGAAATATTAGGTCCATGACCTCTTCTCCATATGGTGAAGAGTGATGATGTTTGTAGACAATTCCATTTCTCTAGAACATATAGTCGTTAGAGACTTTTCAACTTTGTGAGGCTTATATTTGTTGGGCTTGTGAGAAATAGTTATTATGTTTTTTTACAGTTCTCTATAAATGATTTACCCTTCATTTTTATCATAATTTCACTATTAGAACAATTTCTAGAGCGAGAAGCTTTGAACTTCCATCACCATTTTAATATCCATTCATTTACCAGTAACCACTACGAAATACGTTTTTTTGGTTATTTATTTTGATTTGTATGTTCATATCACGAATTACTTTAACCAATTGGTTATGCTCATCGGATAAAGCGGAAGCAAAGAAAAAAGCTAAACAAGTTGTTGGTCTCCCTGAACCCTAAGGGCCAATAGTTATTAGGTAAGCCTTCGACTACAAAGACACCTAACCGTTAAAAAAAACTTTATATACCAATCGATCCGTTCTTCTCTACTGCTTAGTATGTAGGTTCAAGGAGAAATTAGTCTTTGAAGAGAACACAGTTCCAATGAGAAACTAGTAGTAGACGTCAACGTCAATTCATAGCAATGGGTTCAGATAATGAATATGTGTCATTTAGTGAAGAACCCGACTTATTAAGAAACCTATCACTACCGTGGTAGCAAATTATCAACATTATTCTAATCCTAATGCTAAGAAGAAGGAACATGCTAGACAGGCGACATCATCCCCAAGGAAGAAAACTCAAAGTTAATAACTGTCGTTTGGGTCCAAGCCACATTCAGAAGGTTTGGATAAATACAGGTAACTCTGCAAGTCTTACTTTTAATTTCAACTTCTTTTATTCTTAAAAATTCGTAACTTACTTGAATTCTTTTTTCAGCAATACTGAAGTCTCAACAATAGTATTTGGACTCTGCTAAATCCACCTTCAAAACATTACACCAATGGGCCGCAGAGAACTGGTCCAATATTTTCCATAATTGTTTTACTCTAAAAAAAACCTAGTATGGAGTAACCTTTGACGTATAAAAACAGAATGAAACTTGTCATGGGACGAGTTCACTACCGTACCTCGTCCATCATATATTCTTGACCAAATAGAAGTTATCGATGGTAAAGTATACCTTCTGATCATGACATGGGCACCCAACCCATATGCTAGAGAAAGGTGGTGATAACTGTTTTGGTTTAAAGAAAGAGATCACAAATTCTTTGACCAACTAATGTTGGAACCTTTACACTCGACCAACTAGTTTTAGAATCTTTTAATTGTGACAAACTATTATTAAAACCTTTATATTGTGACAAACTAGTGTTGAAACCTTTTAACTGTAACCAACTAAAGTTAGAACCTTTTAATTATAATACAAAAAATAAGCAAATCACAAATAAAATTACATAAGAATCATAAAAGGTAAGATATTCCATAAACTTTAAGTGGTTCAGACACCTCTTTAAAACCTACCCGAGCCACGAAGATAGAAAAGAGTATGCCATTGGATATTTACATGCAAAAAATTAAAAAAAATAACAATGGTTTTTATTTAAAATTATTCCAAATAAATTCTTAGGTGCTTAATATTCCACGCATGCCTTATCAATACCAAGTAAACTCCTGTTTTACAACTTAAAATACTTCTGCCCCATCTATTCGAATTGTTCATTCACTCAATGGTTTATCAATATATAACCCTGAATCTGGTCACTCAAAATAGATTTCAACCAGAAAATATTCCAAAGCTTGTGCCTTGATTGTTGTTTGATAAGCAAATTTAATATCATAATCTCTTAGCTCCATCGACCACTTAGTCATCCGACCCGACACATATGTTTTTTACAATAAATGCTTAAGTGAAAATGAAGTTTGAACATCAATCTAATGTTCTTGGAAATATGGCGTCATTTTTTGAGCTGCAACTACTAAAGTTAAAGCTAACTTTTACATATTTAAGTATCTTTTTTCAGTATCCAGTAAGCTTTTACTTATATGATAAACAAGGTGCGGATAATCTCCAACCTCTCTAACTAAGACCGTACTTACTGCATAATTTGACACTTCTAAGTATATATAAAATATTTCTCCCGCAGTTGGTTTGGTAAACGTTTCCGGAGATGAGAGATGTTCCTTTAATTTGTGAAGGATTTGTCACACTCTGAATTCTAGTTAAAGTTTCTTGCATTTCTCAATATTTGGAAAAATGATGCACATTTATCCCAAGACTATGAGATAAATTTGTCTAAAGCCGCCAACCTTCTGGTTAAAGTTTGTACATCTTTGCGGACCTTGAAGGATCTATGGCAATTATAGATTTAATAATACCAAATCGGCTTGAATACCTTTTTCACCCATGATATAACCCAAGAATTTCTCGGAACAGATACCAAATATATACTTTTTTAAGATTTAATTTTAAGTTGATGTCTTTTAGATTAGTAAAAGTTTTATTAAGATCGGAGAAATAATCTTCATCTCTCATACGCGTATGTAAAAGGGTATTGAGATTTCAAAAAATACCCCACTTTCTGTAACTGATCCACCTTTGTAGTAATGACTTCGAATTTTTCAGCAGAAAAGGCTCTTCGTTTTTTTACAACAGAGCATGCGTTGGGTCGTATTGTTAACTTATGGAAAATAATACTTGTAGGGACGCTTGTTACATCCTTGGTAAACAAATAAAACATGTGAAAAATCAGAAAAAATAATAATTATTCCCTTACAACTTGTAGCAACTGGTATATAATTCTTATATTTTTTCCATGCGGAAACATTTATGGCTCAATATACTCATCAGGTATTACCAAACTGTGAGTCTTCCTTGGATAATCCATAATGTCTAATTCCGGAATAGACTCAAGTAATTACTATTCTTTTTTGTTTACGCATTATGGAGTGTTTTAAGAGCCAAAACAATAACATAACAGTCTCGATCCATTATCTCGCTACTGCAGACAACCCCAACCTGACCCCCAACAACATATTTCAAACAATGATGGACTATGAAGACAACAACGTGCGTTCTAATTAACCAAGATCTGACATAGATAGCATTGTACAAAGTCGGCCATTCACGACTATACAGAGTACTAACACTATTTTTTTGAAGGTTCATTTTCTCAGTAGAGCATCACCATCGAATTCCCTGATTAAATTTTTAGTATTCCATGTGAAACCCACTATCGTTCTAATTTATTGAAGTATAATGGGAGGGGTTTTCATTTTTTTGTAGGTAGATATGAACAAAATATTTGTAGACTACATATGTCAATCAGAATCCTTCGGATTTTGGTTCCTTCGACGTTTTCTCCAATAACCATAGTATCATCATGTGGCCCAGCAACATCTCTCAAATCATCACCGTCAAATACGATAAATGACATCAGATCTTGGTAAAGATGAGCAAATATTTTTCCTTCTAACTGAGTTTCCGAATTCATAATATTCCTTTTTCGTGAACAATTTGAAGGTTCTGATACTGTATCTCCATAAAAATAGTTAGTGATTCAAAAAATTCACACAAATCCTTAATCTTTTCTATATTTTTTTAGCTCATCAATCACCATGCTACAACTTCAGTCTGGATAAGGATCAAGATATTCAGTGTCCATATCAAAATCATTATAAGGTCAAGTTATAACCATATTATCTTCTTGCTTATGGGAAACTTCAATTGCCTCCCTTATGACTATAGGTTGGCCAACGACTGGTGCCTGCAACCGACCCGTGACTATACTTTGACAAACGTAGTGAGTTTTTCATTTTCAATTAAAATTTTGGATGTATTGCTTCAAAGAAATGTAATCCCGAGTATCATGGCAAACATATTTGTGATACTTACAAAACCAAGTATTTTGACTCTCGCTCGGTGTCTGAATTGGGAGTGGCTTTCTGAATTGAATTTTTTTATTGCATTGTCAAAGATGGTAGTCACACTCTTTGTCAGTTTTACAAAATGGTCAGGTGGAACCCGTTATTTCGCATTGGATCTATATTATTGACCTTGTGCGTGTTGGTTTATCCTAGGTAATGGTAGATATTATTAGTGTTATTTATATGGGAATTGTTGACTATTTGGACCTGTTATTGTTGAGAGCCCACGACGGTATTATGAGGAACCTACCTCTCCACATGGGAAACTTTAATCTCTTTGTCCATTCCAACTTAATCTGTTTATTAACCTGTGAAAACGAACCCTCGCAGGACATTGCTTTTTTCTTGGTGACATTATAAGCTAATTCTCAGGGAAGAAGCCCATAACTAAAAGAAGCTCTAACCATTTTTTCGAAGTAATCTTCCAAGCCATTCTTAATCTGTATGAAGCCTTTAGTATAATTCTTTAAACTTTCCCCACTCAACTGACGGAACTAAGTTATCGTGTTTCCATTTCCTTGTATTTTTTTGCTTTTCACAAACTACCTTCATGAAGCAATCCATAATATATCAACTCTTGATAAATCCAAGCAGAAGTCGATTATACCATTTCAAAGAATTATCTTTGAAATTTTAGGGAAAAGCTCGATAAAAAACTTATCATCTCCGTCGTAATTGATCATATAGTTCTTGAACTACTCGATGTGGTTATCCGGATCTTTCCTCCCATCGAATTTCTCTATCGTAGAGATGTTGAACCGCCTTGGCAGATGGTCAAATAGAAATTATACAGAGAGGAGACTGTTTCCATTAATATCCTTAACTATATTGGTGACCCTTCTTAACTGTCACATAAATGATCTATTCAAATTATATAGCAAACTGATCATTCACTCGATAATCAACAATGTGTTTTCCCAAACTTCATTTATTTCTCTCAATTTATGGTATTTATTTACCCTTTTGACATCCTTTCTTATTTGAGAAAGCATGTTATTTGCTTGACCTTTTCTCTCACTCTTAGTTTTAACGCTGATGGGAATGTCTTTTTAAGTACTGATGATCATTATGATTTCTTTGCTTTTTACGATTATGATTGGTGTGATTTACTTCTGTCTGAGGGTAATCTTGTAAAGTGTTTTGGATATTTTATGGAATTTAGTGTTTAGAGTGGTGAGTAGAGACATAATTAAGCTGTCTACTAGTAATAAATTCTAATTACCCTCATTAATGAAATTGGTTGGGGTATTTATACTTAATTAGTGACTCATGGGCTTAGTGGGTCGGATCATGAAGTCGGGTCAAGTTTAAGAACTTATTAGTAATCTGGTTTGAAGTGATCAATAGTTAGCTTAGTCAACATTTAATACATTTGTCATGTTCGTAATATTATAGTGGTGTGGTCTGAATTACCCATCGGATTAAGTCAAGACATAGTAACTCAAATATCCGAACTCATCAGTGATCATTATCGGAAAGGATGAAAACTCCCCAGCTCAGACACAAAATGCTATCATGGCACAAGTTGTCTAAGCTACGCAATGAGCCCTACTGAGCTCGGGGTCATAAGGATCTCCAGAAAGCTCAGCACACACATAGTCCATATTTGACAACAAACACTTACATCAATAGCTAAGGTAAATCATGCATCAATTTAAGTATATTTTAAAGTAAATAATCCAAGTATTGAGAATAATATGACAAGTTTAACAGCGAACACAAAGTAATTAGTTCAACAAAACAGGAATATATTACTTAGAACTACTGGGTGGCAGTTGTTTGGAAGGATCCACAGAAGTGTTAGTTTTTGTGTTCTTCTCAGGGGCCATGTTGGAGCTCAGGGCCGCAGACTCTGCAAGGTGGGAAAGGGATTCTAAGTTCAGTCCAGGATTCACGGCTATTAGTTCTGCAATAGCGTTATTGTTCTCCTTGGTGATTATTTCTGTTGCAACTGAAAAAATTTGTGCTTCCCTTTCTTCAGCAGCCGCCTCTATCTTTCCTTGCTATTGTTATCGCTCTCGCTCGAGCCAAGCACGCTCCTCTTCCAATTCCTTGTTCAACTTGCTCACCTCAATAGTCAGAGCTGCAATTCGATCTGCTTGTTCCTCTACCCAATTCACCTGATTGTTGGACCGATCCAGCAAATTTGCATTATGTGTTTGCAAATCGTTGTTCCTCTTTAACAAGCTTTTGTTCTGGCTCAGCACTAGTTTATGACTTTCAGATAGATTAGCTAGCCTCTGATCACTACATTTCACAGTCTCATGCAGGGAGGCAACTACATTCTCCAACTCGGCTTTTGCGTTTAAGGCTTCATGTTTGACAACCTTGTCTGAAGCATAATCATTCCTCAAACGGATGACCTCAGTAGTGTTGTGCTTAGCTGAGCCAAAAACATGGCTTCAGGCTTCCATTTCTTCATGGCAGTTATATCAACAGGAGACATGTTTCGATAACTCAGAATAAATGAGTTATGGTGCATTTGTACACAAACAGGGAAGATAGATGTAAATGTTTTAGATCTACAGCTTAACGTATGCATATATTGGTGATTCTTACCTCGATTGATAGCTTGGTTTGCCTCTGCAAGATCTATGTGTTTGATATTTTGTCATAGTATGAAAGATCAGGGATCCTGCGTAGCTGATCAAACATATAAGAAGAAGAGCGTGGAACTTGCACTTTTGAGCGCTCCCGTGTTGGCACTCTTTGCTGGCTGTACTCAGCTGCTTTATCGCCAAGATTATTCTTTTCAATGGTCTCCATTGATGGTGCTAGCTTCTCCACATATGAGCTCAGGACTAGCTGCTGAGCTTGCTCTGTGTGAGTGGGGGGTGCTGGTGGTTCTTTCTGAGCATCATTGTCATTATCTTCTTAAGCATCCACTAGGTCAACTATCTCCTTATCAGTAGGAGGATTTTGTCCTTCACCAACTCCCTTTGTGGATGAATTAGGGGGATGTACTCCTTCGTTGGTAGTAGCTTCAGTACCATCATCATATTCATCTTTTAACTGCATTTTCCTGGTTCTTAGGGGGACAACATCTACAATTACCTTTTGTTTTTTATTCCTTCTTGTATCAAGAGCACCATAAATGGTCTCCTCGTCTTTGTCCTCTCTACGAAGTTTGTTGGGTTGAGAAGCTTCAGGCACATGTGGTGCTTCTTTTTCATTATGCTCGATAGTCTTCCCTTTGTTTTTGACAACATCATTTCCTTGGTCAATTGAGAGAGCAGCAGTAGAGGATGAATCCCCGGTTTCACCAGCTTTGCGGGTTACTTGGGGCACTACTAGCCAAACGCAAGGGCTGTTTTTCTCACGAAGTTTCTTTTCCAAAAGTGACCTAAGGCGGTCCATGGTAGCTTCTGCACCGTTAGCTATTCTTACTTCTTCTTTTTTCTGTGATGCTGAGCTCAGGTATCGACCACAATCCTGACTTCAAATAGTTATATCGTGTGAACAATCGCTTAGGATCTCTTTGCTAGACTTCAAAAGCTAATCTGTTAACTCTGATCAGAGGATTCATGTAGTTCAGTGGCCTCCCTTCTTTCCACTAGCTCTGATTGGAAAGGTCACCTGAAGAAAAATAGGCATAATTTTATAAAGGAGTTCGTCCAAATTTGTATCTCTCATAATTTGCTAGTACTTACAATTCTTCTTCCATTTTCTTTCTAGTTGAAGGTTTAGGGTAGGGGTGCTATGTTCCCAATTACCAGGCACAAAGACGAATGAGTTCTTCCAATTCCTATAAGAGGTAGGAAGTTCTACAATCTTCTTAATCCCTTTAAAATAAATATTGAAGAAAGGGGTTTTGACCAATTTTGTTACATCAGTACCGGAAAAGAGGTCTGCTAAACATATTTCGGTGTTTAACATGCGTGAGATGAGGACTATCCTAAGAAATAACCTCCAACCATTTGCAGGCATTTGGGTAGGGCAGATGCCAAGCACGTTGAAGTAATCACGAATGAGCTCGGGGAGTGGTAATCTAAGCCCCAGTCAAATAAAGTAGTAAAAAAACAGGTTTCTGTTTCTTCTGTATAATAGGGGTGTTCGCCTAGACCGGGAGCTCTAATAGTTATATTCTCAGGGATATTACATCTCTCCCTGAGAACGGCGATTCCATTATCATCTAGGTTAGTATATCTAGGGGCTATCTGAGAAAAATAGTTTTCTAAATCGTCGATGTCTTCATATAAAGGCTCCATTTTTGTCGCCTTTACTCTTTCCCGCCTTTACTACGCATATAAGTACGGAATTTAATTATAATTTAATTTAAAAGCTTATTGTTGTTTTAATAAACCTCTAAACTAGGGGGAGCCCTGATAAGAGGAGATTCCCCTAAATACGAGCGAGCACGAGCAAAGAGCATTGTGAGTTTGGATTATGATAGACAATGAAGAAAAGAACGAGTTCTACAGCATTGACGAGCTCAAAGATGGATCAAAACAAAAGGTAAATACACCGATTGATGAACTCAAATAAATATTGAGCTCATCAACGGACTGAGCTCAATGACATATACAGCTCGTCAACGGACTGAGCTCAAGGACATATACAGCTCGTCAACGGACTGAGCTCAAGGACCTATACAGCATTGTTGAACTCAAGATCAGGATGAGCTCGAAGATATTAGGGAAAAAGTTGATCGGTTGGATGAGGAACGTGATGAAAGGAAAGGACCTAAAGAAGATAAGTTGAGCGCGTACTCAGTGAGCTCGAGCTCTATAAACCAGAACTAACCTGATTTTGTTTAAAGGAGTAGTTCAGCTTGGATTAACGTACAGATTATACTCAGCGCTTTTGTTATGTAAACACACGTTTTGACCCAGAAATCAAACAGTGGTAGTTATTTATTCCACAATTATAGGGATATCGAATATGTTAGTTATTTATTCCACAATTATATGGATAATGATGTTAGTGGGATAGTAGCGCTAAAAGCGTAAACAAATGTAACTACCCACTAATTGGTGTATCATAAATAGGGAAAACCTATCGAGGAATAAAGTGATCTTTTTCTTGACTAAAAACTGTAGGCTTACTGTGGAAGAACTTATTAGTTCCTTAACAAGTAGTATCCTGCTAACAAGACTCTTCAGGTCAAGGCCCTATAGCCACAGTGGACAGAACCTTCCCCATCATGTAGTTCAGATAATACAACTTGGGATTCTTTGAACCCTAAACAACGTAGGAGAGGCATGTTGAAAGATTTTTTGTAAATAACCTCTCTTAGTATTAAGAAACCGCGAGCCTTGTACCTTATCGTTTTTTCCAGAGCTTTATCTGGAGGTAAAACTCAATCAGAGATGTATTGGAGAAGAGCATATCTTCAATCTTTAGGTTGAATAACAAGTATGTTCATATTTTCTTCACCTTCTTTCTCTCGATCTGTTTGTACGGATGAACATTCTTGTGCAAGAATCCATGGGTAGGATTCAGAATAGGCTATAGTTGCTAAAGAGTCAGCAATAGTGTTTTCCTATCTAGGAATGTGCTTATAGCAAATATTTTTAAATTTTGCGGCAACTTCTTTCAACATAAGTAAGTACTTAACCAAATGTTCTTTCTTTGCTTCAGATTTCCCCTGAGCATGGTGAATAAGAAACTGAGAATCACTTATTAACTCGAATCTCTTAGCCCCACATTTGAGAGCCAACTTAAGACCAATTATGGCTGCTTCATATTCAGACTCATTGTTGGAAGCTCTGAACCCAAAACATATGGCCTGATACATCTTGTCACCGTACAGAGAAGTTAAGCAAATAACAGCTCCACAGCCCATGGTACTTGATCCACCATTAGTTCGAACTATCCATTCCTTTTTAGAGTAATTTCATGATTCATGTCCGGAAGATTTATCAACATGAAATTCTACCAAGAAGTCAGCCACTGACTAGACTTTGATTGTTGTTCGAGGTGAAAAGTTAATATCATAATTACCCAGCTCCACTGACCAATTGGTCATTCTACTTGACACATCAGCTTTCTGAAGAACATTTTCAAAGGGAAAGATGTTCGAACAACAATGGAATAAGCCTGTAAGTATGGCCTCATCTTTCTTGTTGCAATTACTAAGGCCAACGTCAATTTTTCCAATTTCAAGTATCTTCTTTCAACATCCAACAGACTCTTACTTATGTAATACACCGGACGATGGTAATTGCCCATCTTTCTTACCAGCATAACACTGATTGCATATTCTGATACACCTAAATACACATAGAGTTTTTCCCCCGAACAGGTTTTAAAAAGAGTTTTGGGTGAGGCGAAATGCTAAAGACTTCAAGTGGTCAAATCGTGGAGACCAATTGAAGTCTTTAGCATTTCTCAACACTTGGAAGAATGGAGCACATTAGTGTGATGATCTTGAGATAAATCTGTTCAACGCAACCAATCGTCCTATCAGCCTTTGAACTTCTTTAACATTCCGAGGAGGGTCCATTGCTAGTAAGGCATTATCATGCTGAATTCCCTTTTCACTTATTATGTAGCCCAAGAATTTCCCAGATCGGACCCCAAATATACACTTTTTCAGGGTTTAATTTTAAATGCATAGCTTCTAAATTGGAAAATGTCTCTTGAAGGTCAGATATATGTGAATATTCCTCTAAGATTTTAACCATCATATCATCTATAATGAAAGTAGTGTGATTTTGATCCTTCAAATCTACTTGTATCTGGTTGTACCCTGAGAAAGCATCCATAAATGACAACAGTTTGTTTCCATATGTAGAATCCACTAACTGATCTGTCCGAGGAACGAGATAAAGATCCTTAGGGTATGCTCTATTGATGTCAGTGAAATCAATGCACATACTCCACTCGCCATTCTTTTTCTTGACTAACACAGGGTTGGAAATCTACAAAGGGTACTGCAGTGATGTTGGCTTTCTAAAATGCACTTTATTCTTTGTCTTGTCGTAAATAGTAGCCACACTCTCCCCCAACTTAGCGAACCACTCAGACTGAACCCAAGGCCCCTTCATACTTCTGGTTTGTTGGCTTTGAGTTTGGTTGGATTGAGTTTGGTTGGATTGAGTTTGCCTGTCCGGTCTCCTTTGCCCTATAACCGGATTAGTCAGTAGCTGGAGGAGTTGATGTCGTAGTGGTAGATCTCACTTGACGGTGTACTCTTGTTTTCTTGGTATTTTCTACATTGATTTGTTTTCCCACTTGATTCAACATACCACCCAAGGTCATAGCCTTCTTTCGAGTTACTGAATTGGCTAGATTCCCTGGATTTAAACCTTGTCTAAGGGAATCAATTGCAACTTGTTCAAAGCAATCTGCTAGCCTATTTTTTGTATTCACAAATGGATTAATGTATTCCTTCAGGGACTCGTTTGGTTCCTGAGCACAATGGATAATGGTGTCCATATTACCCTTGAGTTCCTTACTTCCAACAAATTGCCTTCGGAAGGCAACCCATAATGTATCAAAATTTCTTATACACCCTTGAGGGAGACTATTGTACCATTTAAGGGCACTCCCTGTGAAATTTTGGGAGAAAACCCTACACAATAGCTTGTCATCATCGTCAAAATTCATAATAAAATTCTTGAACTATTCTAGATGGTTGTCCGGATCTCGAATCTCATCGTATTTCTCCATCTTGGAGCTATCAAACCTTTTAGGAAGATGTCTGGAGAGTATTTTTGCTGACAAAGGAGGTTGCCTCTAATTTTTACTGCGACTGAAAACAGTATCTTCATTAGGGGTTGCAAAAATACCCGGTTATACTGAAAGGAAAATGGATCAATCAGCAACTGATCAATATGCCTACTAGTTGGCCCCTTACCCTGGTGCTTCTTAAGCCTACCATGCCTATCCCTCTTCCTTGAGTGTTTTTTAGTCGATCTCATTTTCTTGTTAAATCTTTCTTCATCACTACTTGAAGATAACGATTGTTCAAGTTTTTCTTCGTTCGATAAGCTGCTGGATGACCCAGATACAGAAGTTTTAACAGGCTTAGATCGGTGTGTCTTCTTGGAACTGAGATGAGTTTTCAAAGATTGCTTATTTTCTCTAAGATTGTCAGTGTGGTGAAATACTGACGCTCCAGATTTTTTCTTAATTCCTTTTTTTGCTTGTTTTATTGCTATCAGCGCCTCTATTTCAGTCCTCAATTGGTCTCGCTCCTTGATGGTATACTCATTATTTTCTTTTACACCTTCCACCTCTGGAGGTGGAACATTCTGCTCATTCGGATCCGTCTCAACTACTTTGTTTGTTGGTTTTGAATGTGAAATTTGGGCACCCTCATGCTCTAACCGTGGTCGCCAATTTCGTGTGATTTATTTCTGTCTCAAGGTAATCTCGTAAGGTGTTTTGGATGTTTTATAGGATTTAGTGTTTAAAGGAGTGAATAGAGAGATAATTAAGATGTCTACTAGTAATAAATTCTTATTACCCTCATTAATAAAAGTGGTTGTGGTATTTATACTTAATTAGTGACCTATGGGCTTATTGGGTCGGATAATGAAGTCGGGTCATGTTTAAGTACCCATTAGTAATCTGGTTTGAAGTGACCAACAGTTAGCTTAGTCAACATTTAATACATTTGTCTTGTGAATTTTATTATAGTGGTGTGGTCCGAATTTTCCATTGGATTAAGTTAAGACATAGTAACTCAAATATCCGAACTCATCAATGATCATTATCGGAGAGGATGAAAACTCCCCAGCTCAAACACAAAATTATCACTAGACTCTGCAGGACTTTACCAATACCTAGTCCTACGTTCTTTTTTTAAGAATGGTAACTTTTACGTGATCTACCTCTTTCATATTTTTCCTGATTGTGTTGAGCGTCTGAGTGTATGGCTTCCTCCTCGGAGCCCTCTTGTCCTTTAGGGTTTTGGACTTCTAATCAGACCTTACTCGGTGGTGTTATTATAGATTCTTTTTCGGATCTCAAGGCCTCAATATTTCCTCACAATTGGTCACATTATTCTTGCATGAAGAATCGTTCATATTCATCATTCACATGCGGTATTTGGCCCAGTCCCTCTCCGACCATGACTCTCTCGGTTATCTTTGGCAGGATCGACCTGCATCTCAAAATATATATTTCTTCAATGTACGAAGGAAAAGTTTAGACACATAAGATTTTAGATGTTGTTATCCGAGTATCTTTGTAGTCTCCTTATGTAGTCGTCACTAATAATGTCAAAGTTTTTTAGGAGGTATTCATGTAATAAAAAAAGAAATAATTAACTTTTGGATGAGCTATAGAGATATAATTGAGTTTCTTGGAAATATTTTAGAGAGAAATGCTCTGACAGCTACTTAAGAATCATGAAATTTCCATATGACATTTAGTGCCATTTGAGTATATTTATACCAATATAGGTCCAATGGGCTTATATGGTCTATAGATCTATTTTGGTAACCCAATATTATATACCCAGAAAGCTCATTAGTATATAAAAATATCTCTAATTATTACACCTTATTACATCAAAATATAAAATAAAATTTGGTTAACTAACTCATTTGTCCGATTTGTCCGATTTGTCCTTCAGATAATTTGGTTTTCATCAAATATGTGTCAGAATTTAAAATCATACTCGGCATCGAAAATCCATTGGTTATTATACATGATTTTGTTGGGGCTACATGATTTACCAAACTAACACATATATGTCAGCGACGCAATTGTATTTTAAAAACAAATATTTGATGATATACATCCATTTTGTTTTTTTGTTGTATGAATTATACATTCAAATCACACGAGAACAAAAAATGGTATTAGTTTTATTTATTTTGAACCTTAACCATTAAATCTACGATTATATAAGAATATTATATATATATATATATATATATATATATAATATTAAATCACGCCTATTTAAAAGATTATTTATAATTAATAATAAGAACATGATAATATACTAATTATTTTAACATAAAAAATTAATGATAATTACGTATAATTAGGATTTCGATTCCGTATTAGTTCATGTTTGTTTATGTAGATTTTAATCACATAAAAAATTGAAATAAATAAATAAATTTTAAAAGTATGTATATATGTTGTTTGAATATATAAATTGATAGTCTAAATTTGAAATAAGCGTAATTAAAATATATTTTGTTTATTTTTAATAGTTCGTTTGTATTTTGTTTTATTTTCCATAACATTATTTTAGGATTAAAATAGTTGGTTTAAAATTTCACATTACAAAAACTAAATACCATGATTTTTTATAGATTGTTAAAAACATTGAAATGTACAAAAATAGTATTGGAACAAATAAAAAGATCTACATAAATGTTTTGTTAAAAATATATCCTTTTTTTTAAAATACAAATTTGAAAACCTCTCAAACTATCGAACTTCAAGAACACAAATCTATTTTAAGCTATTTTTACAAATTCAAGGTATAAAATCGTTAGTTACATCATCACGAGCCTCTATATGCATTTATTTATTTTGAACTTTTGTGTCTATGACTTTAAATTAGAGTTTTAAGTTTATTCCAAAAAAAATTAAAATCTAAGTTTTCTTAAGTTTTAGTATTTTTAATCTGTTTTAGGTTTCATTTACTAGTTTCTCTAATTTTAATGTACCCCTAAATGCTTAAATTTTATGATTTATGGCTTGAATTAAAAAAATAGAGTTAGAGTTCGCCATTGTTGTCGTTGTTCGTGTGTGTAGATTTACGTTAATTTTAAGCCACAGATCGAAACCGATGCTGCAAATGTTGCTAATTTTGACCCAGTCGGCCAAAATTTATTACAAAATATGATAAACTAGTTTCAGCCCGCAGGTTAAAATAAATCGCAATAAAATTGAACAACTTAGTTCATTTTGGATCAAATACTATAAAAACCTTCTTTATTATATAAAGCATCCACTCCCAATCATATTGATGGACCAAACCATCAATCCTCAATATTTATTTCTCGACAAATTAATATTTGTCGCATTACCCTTACATAAGATAGCTTAAATTTTTTCACCTTTGGTCAATCATACAAATTATCATAAAATGATTGTCTCTAACTATTGTTGTTATTTCACACGCACACATCAAATAATGTTTGTTCAGATAGCACATTTCCACGCTACTTTATTGACATGTATCTCGCTAGCCATTGAATGTTATACTAGAATTATACCAAATGATGGAGTGAGGATGAAATCCCTCAATATTTTGAATAATAAAAAATCGTGTGCGATATTTTAACCTTACACCTCTCTAACAATATTTTTATATTCTTGTGTTTAATAACGAGAAAAAGGTCTAGTTTTAACATGAACAATTTAAAATTCAATTGACTAGTCCACACAAATTATTTTACTGTTAAATGAGCGCATTCGACGCTGACATAATCAAATGAATAATTAGTTTGATTACATTACGTTAATTTTTCTAACTTTAATATCGAATGATGAATGAGCTTATTGATTGGTGTTCGTGTTTCCGTAGTGCTTCACACGGTTAGTGTATGTAGTAAAATTGAGACAAGATGCTTCGACGTAGTCCAAGACTTTCAGATAACCTATAAATGTCTCTTTGATGGTCACCAAATTTGCTTGCAACTCCGATTTGGTTGTCGAATATACGACCTTGTTTTAAGCAATTAAGAATCGTCAGATATTTTTCTTTTAGGGAATAATTTTTTTGTATTATCTAGAATATTTATGTTTATGTGTCATTTACATAATACGTGCTTTATGCTCGAAAATATCATATCAATTGTGTCTATCAATGACTGTTCCTTATTTAATCTCACCTTTCGATATTTGTATGCTACCCAATTTTTTACATTTATGTGTTATGCATTATTAAAATCTAATTTAGTATAATTTGCACGCCTTGTAAATACATACACATAATTTTCTGTTTTTAGTTCGGTCATCTATACAATTTATCGATTGGTTAAACAATTATGTTATTATTTTGCTTTAGATATTAAAATAATATATTAAAAAATTATATCGAATTCGACCATTGTTGTTGATAGTTTTTTTGTTTTGAATATGATTTCTCTTGCAATTTGTAACTTAGTTAAATAGTATAAAAATTTGGTTGCAATTTTTTTATATAAAAACGGATAAGTTTTTTTATAATACTCCACTGACCTACTAACAACGATCGTGGCTTTAGAGCCCCATATACTAATATTTAGTACTTCTTGTAAGTCACTCATACAATTCCAGATTTGGTCAATAATATAAATTATTAAAATTTAACCATACAATTTGCATGTGAAATGTATAATAATGAGTTGTACTACAATAATTATACTAAGATTTATGAAAATAATGATAACCCTAAAAAGAATCAGACAACTATTATAACCATGTTTCTTCTACGAAACTTCAAGCTAAATTACATGTTGAAATAAAATTAAGTAATTCTGATTATTTTATGTAGATCAGGTCCCAGGGAGGAGTACGTATAAAATATTTTTATAAAAGATATGTAACTTTTTAAAATATATTTTATCTCACGAATCGTGAGTCAATATGGATTTGGACTCCCGTTTAAAATTAATTTTTCTTTTAAACTTTAAGTTAAATTATGTCTCACATTTGAGCTTATATTTATTTATTTTCAGTTTTATATGAGATTAAGAATGTAGCATAATATTATTATGCTCGTTCTAGTGCATCTCTTTTGCTTTTGCTTTTTGTAAATTATAATTATTTTATATTTTGAGCAATTAGTATAACAATAAAAGGGAAATGTGTAGTACTTCAATCATAGCGACAATATACTTTTGCTCTATCAAGTGTTGTGTTCTTTATCACACACAAGTCAAATGATGAAAACGACTGCGTCTTCGCTTGTTGACTCCGCAACTAAAAATGGTAGTACTAAATCAAACATTACATATCAATAATACTCGATATTTATGGCCCCATTTGCATGTTAGGTGCTAGTAAATTAGAAGAGAGAATGGATTTGTAGCTTAAAAGATTAATTAGGGTTGTAATATCGCGTTTTTATTTTTAGATAGGTAAATATTGTTACTTAGTGTTTTTTTTCCATCTAAGTGGATTATGTTTCACAATCGTTATTGGATTATTTAATCTAATTCAATAAATACTTTATTTTAAAAACTATACATTACTACTTTATATTTTAAAAAATAAAGTTTAAAAAAAATATATCATTGATAGATCTTTTTGGGGTATTAATAGAATACAAAGTGAAAATCCTTAGTTAAATCATGAAGGAAATGAAAGCTTCGAAAGGGGTAGTAGAGTTGGTGGAGTAAGGCATGCTTGTAATCAAAAGTTATGAGTTCGAGTCTCTCTACAAACGCTTTCTTGGCTGAGCTTGTCACTTTGTGTGGTGTACCTTCTGGCGTTGGTTTGCACACTATTGCGTTAGAATGAAGGTTGTGCGCACTCGTTGAGTAGTGACTGCGGGTTCCCTCCGGAAAAAAAGTGAGGACCCTTAGATGTTTAAATTAGAATTTTACAATAGTGTGAACAATAATTTAACTAAAAAGAAGAGATTTTATTCTAATTGTCCTAATACATTACGTTCTTTTTGGATCATGTCGTTAGGTTTCTCGAATTTGTATTGTTTTTTTTATTCTAGCTTGGAACATCACTCGATGATAAGTATTTGAAGCTTTACGGTCTATTTTTACCATTGTATTTGTTATCCTTGAGTTTGCAAAAGTTGAAATAATTTTTGGAGCTAAAGGTTAGGGATTAGTCTGCCTTCAAAAGGTTAGTAAAAAAGTTAATAATACTAAATAATTAAGCAATTTAAAACCTAAAAGACAGTAAACAATCAGTTTTCAAGTCTAAGATATCCAACATCGAGACTTTCTGTTAGTAATATATCCCTTATGGGAGTTGGTGATTGATTTAAGGTGAAGTCACGGTTTGATTTATGTTTGAGAAGCCATTTTGCAAGACATCAGCTGCATAATTATGTTATGTGAATATGGGTCTCATATTAATTTGGGATGTTATTTTTACAGTAGTTAATTATTGGTTTAAGATACCATGAGGTCTTGCCTTTGCTTAGATTTTCATACAATATTAATGAGTCTATTTTAATGTTTAAGAGATTGACACTATTAGTTTTGTAGAGTAGAAAACCATCTAGAAGGACCATAGTTTAAGCTATCATAGGTGAATTATTACCATACAATCTGGCTATTGAGTTTGTTAATTCTTTTTTATTGTTTCAAATGATAATACCTCCACTTGATTCACCATTATTCAAACATGAACCATCATAGTTAAGTTTCAGTTTATTTGTTGATGAAGATATCCATTTAACTGTTGAGACATTTCTAGTATTTGAAAGATGATGAAAATAGCCAAGTTCATGAACTGTTTTAAGATCTCCAGACCAATGTTTATTTTTCATTAACTTACAACAGTCAAGTTTAAAGATGATGTATAAGATTTTATCTATTATTATATTGGTGGATATGCTTTTATCATTGAATTTTGATTTGTTTCTAGTTGACTAGATAACCGAGCAAATAATAGGAGGCAATATGGTTCTGATATGAATATTTTTGTTAGTTGACAGAAACCAAGAGTTAATGATATAATTGAGAGCCATATGTTTGCCTATTAGTATATCAAATATACTTGCGAAGTATTTTCATACTTCCCATGTGATATTGTTGAAGACAAAAAGATAATTTATAGTTTGTGTTATTGTAATTGACATTTAGATGTCAAGTCTAAAAAAATTATGCTTTTAAGTAATCTCAAAATAGTGAATGAACACTTATTTGGAGTAATATTTGATGTGGAAAGAAATATTCGGAGGGTAAAATTTGGACATGGGTCAATATTTGTTTTATTATTAACATGTAGTTAATTTAATATTTAAATAGTTTTTTATTTTTATATATATTATTTTGTTAATGGTCTTAATGGGTTTTCTCTAGTGGGCTTTGGTGTGGTTAATTTTCGTCTCAGGGTAATTTTGTAATTTGTTTAGAGTTTGTGAAGGTTGGTATGTGTTTAATATTTGAGTAGAGAGTAGAGAGAGGATTAAGCAGCTTGGTTGTATTTAATTTTCATTACCCATATTTAATGCAGGTGGTTGGGTATTTATACCCTTACATTTGGGCTTTATGGGTTTTCGGGTCATGTTTAATGGACCCGGGTCATGTTCAAAGACCCATGAGCTCTTAGTAGGAGAGCAAGCAGCTTAGTCAAGAAGTGTTTAGGTTTTTAAGTACTTTATTCATAGTTCGAACAGTTCAATGAGCTAAGCGTTCGAACTGCCCTGTCCGGTCCAATGATCTTAGTCCGAACTGTCCTTGTCCGGAGTGGTAGCAATATTCGGACTCATCAGGAGCCCCTTTTTTAGGTGTTTGCTCAAATACATTTGCCAAAAACCTGAAAAACAGTCTGATGTCAGGGGTAGTTTTAATCCGGACAAGTCTTTCGACTTGTGCTATGGCTTTATCTGGACTAATAAAGCTTTGTGAATCCAAACGGTTTTTTGCCAGAGTTTATGGGATACGTGTCACTTTTCGGTTGGTTTCTTTAGCCATTTTTTCACCTTGAATCTCGCACCCATCTTCTTCGAAGAGCAACCTCTTCATTAATGAGGGTGACATCAGCGCCGTCTTTTTCATTACCAATCTTTTCGAATTCTCCTAGGAATCAAAGTCCTTTTTTAGATTTACTATAAATTGAAATACTTTCTACTGTTTCACCATCACTCTCGTTTTTACTCTGCAAATCCTCAAAGCTTTTTCTCCAAAACAAATTTTTACCCAGATTGTTTATGTTCACGGCTCGGAACGCTTTGATCAAAGGCGGGTGGCTCAACCTCTCTGAATTAGAAAAGGCGCAAAAGGTTGAAAGGGAAAGGTGCATTGCAGCAGGCTTACCCGCTTCGCCCATCGACAAACCAGCAACTTCACCCACAGAATCAGACCAAGGTTCTTCCTCCATAAAGGGCATCAAACCGAAGAAGTTATTTCAAACCAATCTTTCACCTATTATCTCAGGCTCCTCGGTTCAAGAGTCGGAACCCATCGTTGAACCAGGTTTAACAGTTACAAGCTTTAAAAAACCCTCCCCTTTCTTAGCCATGGGGTCAGACGTCGAAACCTCTCCTCAGAAGCTAGTTGATCGAAGAAAAGGTCGGCTGGTTAAAGGGCAGGCTTCTAAGGGCACCCCTTCGAAATCGGGTGCCAAGGACAGTAGTACTGGGTCAGAAGTGCCCATTAGAGCTCCCAAGGACAGGCTGTCCGGTCTGGAGGGCACTGGCTCAAGTCCTCGAAGAGAAACGTCTATACCAGAGCCCCAACCGGAGGCCAGGAACCAGGAGGATACTGAAGCGCAGCAGTCTGGAAGTCAGGCTGAGCCAAATCTAAACCTCCCTCTCACCACTACAACTGAAAACCCTTCCTCAATTATGGAGGAAATAATGGAGGACTCTATTGAAGAGGCTCCGTTCGAGTCTGAACCTTCCGGACAGACTAGTGGTGCTGTTGCTACCCAAAAAGACAAAGGCAAGGAAAAGTTGTGCTTGAGGCATCCAGATCTGCCGGAGTGTCTTGAAGGAAGGGTGGGGCCTTGTTTTCACAAGTTCAATGTCAAGTACCTCCTTGCCCTGCAAAAGATAAACTACGCTTTCATCCATACAGCGGAGCTGGGCCGGATGCGTACGAAGTGGGGAATTCCGGAGAACGTGAAGATAAGAATCCCTATAACCCCCGAAACCCCCATCGATTGCAAGCTGAGCGAGATAGTGATTTTCACGGAGCTGTTTAACTGGGGGCTCAGATTCCCCTTGGACCCAGAGATTATCAGATATTTTCATCTGACAAAGCTCTATCCGAGCCAACTGAGCCCTAATGCTTGGTATACCCTGATGGCCTATATTATGGCCTATAGGCTCTCCGGGATTCCTCTACCAATGGAGGAGTTTGCTGCTGTGGCCAGTCTCTGTAGAAACCACCACATCCCCTTCTACCACTTCAATATGGGGGATAACTTCAAAGCTGTGGATGACTTGCTAGAGTCGGAGAGGAATTGGAGGACCCAATTCTTGTTTGTAAGTGGTGCTTGGGAGAACGGGAAGAAAATCAAGGCTGGAGTCAACCCAAGTCTCCTCACAAGCAGATGGAGGAGTGACCGTAAGTCTCCTACTTTACATTCTTATCTCTCTCTCTCTTTTTTAATCAAGTTTGTTTAAACTAATTGGCCTTATCTTTGTCTTAGCAGAACTGCCCAAGGACTTCAGTGACCACTTGAAATCCGGGCAGACCACTTGCACCAAGATTAACGCTTGGGCTGCTGAGAAGTGGGGGAACCGGTTCCCTGATGCTTTCACAGGGGGAAACTTAGCAAGGTCTCATCTTTGGAACACCACAGGTCGGAGGGACTTAACCTGGGAAGAGCTCACCACCCAGCCCCCTCCGGATGTAGTGCTCAAAAGGACACATGAACCGGATGGGACACTTTACTTGCCAGGCCGGGCCAAGGCCCCGAGTAAGATGAAAGGAAAAAAGAAGGGCAAGAAAGTGGTGGGTGGAGCTAACCCTGCTGAGGTGGAGGAGGATGTTTCAACGCATCCGGAGGGGCCAGCCCCTAGCCTAATTGATGCTGCTCTCTTAGAAGTGGTAGAGCAGGAGATTGTTAGGCAAGAAGTTCAATCCCCAAGACCCTCAAGGGCTCCCAAAAGAGACCGGAAACGGGGAGCTGAAGACAAGGACATGGAGGCTAAGAAGAAAAAGACCTCTAAGGGGGACGGACTTTCTCTCCGGCCTCCGGAGCCTCTTCCCCATGTTGATCCCACTGATCCAACACAAGCAGAGGAGATCCCTGGTGACTTTCAAACCGATGAGGTCGAAGGGGGAGGCCTGAGTATTGATGGGGTTGACATCACTGGTCTTAGTGGGCTTGGTGAGTACTTTATCAACCTTCCCAGAGATGATTTTGCTGGGCCTTACCTCCCTCCGAGCACTTCAAACACCGTCACTTTTAATGGTAAGACTTTTACTATTTCAAGTGAAAGGGACATTATAGCTCACTCTTTATTAAGCAATGTTCAGCCGATGCTTGTGTTGGAGAAGCAAGTTCAGAGTCAGGCAGAAACTATCAAAGACCTCAAGTCCGATAAGGAGATTTTATCTGATGACCTCCTTACTGCTACTCAACATGCTAACATTCTAAAGGGGGAGAACGAAGAGCTGAAGAAAAGCCAAGAGGTGTGGACCACAAAACTTGCCACTCTAGAAGAGACCATTAAGGATCTCCGGGAGAAGTTGTCCGGATTGAAGAAAGATCTCAACTCTTCAAAAGAGGAGACCAAGGCCAAGGATCAAGTTATCCACAACTTGATTAGTGACAAGATTGCACTTGAGAACACAGTATCCAAGGCTGCCGAGGAAAAAGCTGATTTGCTAAGGGAGCAGGAGGCCAAAATCCAAGCCAAGATCGACGCTTATGCCAACAACGTGATCGACACTCAAGAGCAAATGTATGCCAAGGTGAGATCAGACATGGTCCTGCTCTTCCATGAGAAGTTTCCAAAGAGAAACCTGAGGGATTTGTGGCTTCACGTAGAGTATCCAGACCTCCCATTTCACACAATGGCCGAAGGCGACAGGTTTGACTTCTCTAGTGCATCCTCATCTGATGACGAATAAAACACCGGGGAGAGCCCAAACAAAGAGAAAGATGATCCCAAGGGGAAGAAGAAGATAGATGAAGCTGAGCCATCTTCAAAGGCTCATCCTTAAATTATGAATTACTTTTTACTTTTCATGTTATCTAAACTAAAGTCCTTGGAAGGCCAATGCACTCTTTTTGTAAGTGTGTCCGGTATCTGACCGGATAGATCTTTTACTCTGCTTGACAATTTGAAAGTCCTTGGAAGGCCAAGGCACTTAAGTTATTTTTAATGAATATCCTTGCTTTGTACAATTCTCACACCCTTTCATAGTTTGTTTCAATTTTGGTGGCTAGTGTTTAAATATCCCTTAGTTATTTCATAAATAGTCTAAAGCGAGAGTGTTTAAATTCTCCGATGACGAATGTTTAAGTGGTCATCATCCTTTTATTTCAATCCGGATGGTGTGACAAAAAATAAAGTAAGAACACTCCGGAATTTTTTTAAGAAGGCATCAAATTTCATTAAAAGCCCGGACACCTCATTAAAACCTCCCCGCGCCACCAGGGTAGGAAAGAGTATGCCCCAAATATTTACATGGACAAGTAAATATTTACACAGATGCTACTCCAAGTACATCCGGAGATGTTCGATATTCCAAGGGTGGGTCAAAACTCTTCCATCCTTGTCTTCTAGCCAGTATGTTCCAGGTTTAAGCCTTTCAACAACCACATAAGGTCCTTCCCAAGTTGGGGCCAGTTTGCAGAGCAGCTTTTCCTTAGTGTGTAAGAAGACTTTCCTCAATACCTTGTCCCCCGGCTGGAAATCTCTTCTTCTAACTCTAGAACCAAATATGCTTCTCATCAAACCCTGATAGTGTGCAGCTCTAAGGTGAGCTTTAACTCGTCTTTCCTCTACTAGATCGAGCTGACCTCTGATTGCCACTTCGTTAGCGCATTCGGAGAAGTTGTGAACACAAAATGATGGGAGAGTTGCTTCTATGGGAGCTATTGCATCCATCCCATAAACCAAGGCAAAGGGTGACTCCTACGTTGCAGCCCTAGGTGTTGTCCGGTAGGCCTACAAGACCTCTTGTAAATAGCTAGGCCACTTCCCAGCAACCCCTTCCAGATTCTTCTTTAAACCGGACAGTATAGTTCTGTTAGCCACTTCAACCTGACCATTTAATTGTGGGTGGAAAGGTGAAGAGAAACAATGTTGTATACCCCTCGAGGCACAGAAACTCTCCATTTCCCTATTGTCGAACTGTGGCCCATTGTCTGTTGTTATCTTTTGTGAAACACCAAATCTGCAACAGATGTTGGATAAAATGAATTTTATGACAGCTTTTGATGTTGTTCCTGCCAGAGGGGCTGCTTCAATCCACTTCGAAAAGTAATCTATAGCAACAATTATAGTTCTGCACCCTCCGGATTCCATAGGGAGAGGACCCACTAAATCCAACCCCCATCGAGCAAAGGGTATAGGCTCAGAAATTGACTCTAAAGGGATGGCTGGAACATGAATTTCATTGCTATATCTTTGGCATGGATCACACCTTCGTACCACTTCTTTAGCATCCTGCATGATAGATGGCCAATAGTAGTCGGCCAGCAAAACTCTCCTTGTTAGAGCCCTGAATCCACAATGAGCTGATCCCTCACCATCATGTAATTCAGAGAGGACTACTTGAGATTCATCATCCCCCAAGCAGCGTAGAAGAGGTTTACTAAAAGACTTTTTATACAGAATGTCTCTTAATATGATAAAACCACGAGCCTTGTGTTTCAGTTTTCTTGCCAGTGATTTATCTAGAGGTACGATACCGTCGGAGAGGTATTGCAGGAGAGGAAATCTCCAATCCTGAGGTTATTTCACCTGTACTTCAAAAATTTCTTCTTCCTTACCCATATTAACCTGAATGGAGGGGCTTTCCAGTACATGGATCCATGGATATGACTCTGTGTAGGCTATAGTTGCCAATGAATCTGCTAATTCATTCTCTGTCCGGGGTATATGCTCATAAACAATGCTTTTAAACTTGAGTGCTTCATTTTTAAGGAGAAGTAAATATTTCACTAATTGTTCTTTTTTAGCCTCAGATTGACCTTGAGCATGGTGGATAAGAAGCTGGGAGTCACTCATTAGCTTAACCCTTTTAGCCCCACAAATATAGGCTAACTTTAAACCAGCTATAGCTGCTTCGTATTCGGACTCATTATTGGAATCCCTGAAAGCAAAACATACATTTTGTCACCATACAGAGAAGTCAAGCACACCCCTGCACCACATCCCATAGTGATGGATCCACCATCCGTCCGGACGACCCATACCTTTTTGTCTTTCATCTCAGTAGTCTGCTCCGAATCTCTATCAGAGTGGAATTCAACTAAAAAATCAGCCACAACTTGGGCTTTGACTGCTGTTCGGGGAGCAAAATCTATATCGAAATCCCCCAATTCTACCGACCACTTAGTCATCCTACTTGAAATGTCTGCCTTTTGGAGAACATTCTTCAAGGGAAAAGATGTCCGGACGATAATAGGATGAGCCTGGAAATAAGGCCTCATCTTTCTTGCAGCTATTACCAGGGCTAATGCTAACTTTTCGAGTTTCAAATAACGCCTTTCTGCATCTATCAAGCTCTTGCTGATGTAGTACACTGGATGGGGGTAGCTATCCACCTCTCTCACCAACACAGCACTGATGGCACAACTTAAAACTGCCAAATATACGAAGAGTGTCTCTCCATCAACTGGTTTAAACAAGGTTTTGGGGGAGGGCATGTGCTTCTTGATCTCATTGAAGGCCTCATCACACTGTGAGGTCCAGTCGAATCCCTTCGCACCCTTCAAGGTTTGAAAAAACGGGGCGCATCTGTCCGAAGACCTTGAGATAAATCTGTTTAAAGCAGCTAACCTCCCCGTTAATCGTTGTACTTCTTTAACATTCAGAGGAGGCTCCATTTGGAATAGAGCATTAAGCTGGTCCGGATCGGGCTGTATCCCTTGCTCACTTATAATATAGCCTAGGAACTTCCCGGATTGTACTCCGAACACACATTTTTCTAGGTTTAGCTTCAAATTCACTTTTACCAAGTTGGCAAAAGTTTCTTTGAGGTCAGTCAAGTGCAATTTCTCATCCACACTTTTCACCATCATGTCATCAATGTATACTTCCATATTCCTTCCAATCTGATCAGCAAAGGCTTTGTTCACCAATCTCTGATAAGTAGCCTCAGCATTTTTCAACCCAAATGGCATTACCTTGTAGCAATGAAGACCTTGTCTGTGACAAATGTGGTATGCTCTTGATCCTTCGGATCTACTTGGATCTGATTGTATCCGGAGAAAGCATCCATAAAGGATATCAGCTTATTCCCAGAAGTGGAGTCTACTAGCTTGTCAATCTGGGGAACTGGATACAAATCTTTTGGGCAAGCCCTATTGAGATCTGTGAAGTCAATGCACATACGCCACTTGCCATTTTTCTTTTTCACCAGGACCGGATTGGCAGTCCACAAAGGATATTGAGACTCCTTGATATGCCCCATGTTTGTGAGCCTGTCAACCTCTTGCACAATAACATCAGCCTTTTCCTTGGAAAAAACCCTTCTCTTTTGAACCACTGTTGCTATGTCTTTCCGGACAGACAGGTGATGTGATATCACATCTGCTGGAACCCCAGTAACGTCAGCATTGCACCAAGAAAAGACATGCTGATGGCTTTTCAAAAACTTTAACATCTCACTTTTCAGATCAGGTGGCATTTTTAGACCCTATCTTGACACTTTTCCCTTCTTCTAAACATTGTGTTTCTACCTCTTCGACTGGTATTAATACTCCAGGGGTCTCTCTGGGGTCATCAATTTCACCCTCACCCCCAGAAAGCCCCTCAAATTGCTATTGCTCGTTGATACGAACTGCCCCCAACGTCCGGGGCGCCAGGGATGTAGCATAACATTCTCTTGCAACCTTTTGACTGCTTCGGACAACTCCCACCTGTCCTTGAACAGCATATTTCAAACATTGGTGGACTGTCAAAGCCACTGCATGCGTCTTAGAGAGCCAAGACCTCCCTAGAATAGCATTATAGCAAGTGGGACAATCTACCATAATATAAAGTATCCTGACCATCTTCTTGAAAGGGCCCTTGCCCAACAGAACTTCCTCTTCGAACTCCCCGATCACATCTGCTGAGCTGCCAGTAAAGCCCACAATTGATCTGTCCGAACGCTGGATTACGGCTGGATTTTTCATTTTCTTGTAAGTGTTTAAGAAGAGGATATTAGTTGAGCTTCCAGTATCCACCAAGATTCGTCTTATGTCATTGCCCCCAATGGATGCTCCTATGAAAACAGCATCTTCATGAGGGCCATCTATATCTTTTAAGTCATCTTCATCAAAAACAATGAAGGGGAATGGAATTTGCGATTGATAGGAGGTCATGCCTCCTTCTAGCTGGGTGGCTAAAGTATGAACGTGCCTCTTCCTCGAAGAAGCAGTAGGAGCTGTCATAGTATCCCCTCCGAAAATTGTAAGTGACTCAAAAAACTTAATGAGCCCGGAGACTGTTCTAGAACATTCCTCAATGGCACCCACTCTATTTCGAGTTGGATCAGGATCCAAGTATTCTGATTCCACATCAAACCTTTCGATTATAACCATGGCTCCCTCCGGAGCAGCATTACTTGGACCAACCCGGTGAGTATTGTCAGGCCTATTACCCCCTCTTCTTTTGACATAAGCCCTCAGCTTTCCCCTTTCAATCAAGTTCTGAACTTCTTGTTTCAAAGCTATACAATCATCGGTGGTATGGCCAGTATCATTGTGATACTGGCAGAAAGAGTTATTGCGATGTTCTCTAGGAGATTGCAGTGTGGTCGGTCTTCTATAGTGCACCTCTTCCTTTGTTTTATCATAAATGGTGGCTACACTTTCTTTCAATTCTGCAAACCACTCCGGTTGAACCCAAGGCCCTCTCTTATTTCTGGATTGCTGACTCTGAGCACGTGCAGCTGGCTGAGATTGAGCTTTAGCCCTGCCATGCCCCTGTCCGGTCTCCTTTGCCTTGTTCCCGGACTGATTCTGATTGGGGTTTGGTGCCACCGGGGTAGACCTCACCTGCCTGTGCAACCTAGTTTTCTTTGTTTCATCAACCTTAATCTGCTTTCCAACCTGATTCAGCAACCCTCCCCAAGTCATGGCTTTCTTTCTGGTCACCGAATCAGCCAAATTCCCAGGGTTTAAGCCCTATCTCAAGGATGCTATTGCTACTTACTCGAAGCAATCAGCCAACCCATTCTTAGTGTTCACAAAATGACTTATGTATTCTTTCAATGATTCGTTCGGTTCCTGGGAACAATGGATTATTGTTTCCCTATTGCCCTTTAACTCTTTACTCCCAACAAACTGCCTTCGAAAGGCCACCCAAAAAGTATCGAAATTCTTGATACAGCCTTGTGGTAGGCTGTTATACCATTTTAGAGCACTCCCCATAAAAGATTGGGAGAATGCTCTACAAAGTAGCTTGTTATCATCATCAAAGTTCATCATGAAGTTTTTAAATTGCTCCAGATGGTTATCCGGATCAGTACTGCCATCGTACTTTTCCATTTTGGTGCTATCAAACCTCTTAGTGAGGTTTCCGGACAGAATTTTGGAAGACAATGGAGATTGCCTCCAATTTCGGCAATGACTGAACACAGTATCTTCATTGGGAGTTGCAAAGATACCTGGTTCATCGTGGAAAGCGAAAGGATCCATCATCATCCGGTCTACATGCCTCCGGCTGTAAGATGACCCTTTGCCAATATTCTTCTTCAATTTTCCATGTCTATCCCTTTTTCTTGAATATTTTTTTATCTACTTTTGCTTCTTTTTAGTTCGACCCTCATCGTTGCTAGAGGACAAGGATTCTTCAACTCCCTGCTCATCCGAAGAGCTATCAGAAGACTCTGAGCCTGAGTCAGAACTCTCCGCTGGCTTAGACCGGTGAGACTTTTTGGAGCTGGCATTAGTCTTTTTGGTACTCACATGAGTCTTTGAAGGCTCATGCTCTCTGGGGTTATCGGTGTGATGAGCAACTAATGCTTTTGACTTTTCTTTCATGCCCATCTTAGCCTTTTCTGCCCTCAGAGATTCTATTTCACCCTTTAACCTATCGCGCTCGTCGATAGTGTACTCATCGTTTTCACCCACCACTTCAAACAAAGCTGGTGGTACTTCCGGGGCGTCCGGATTCATTCAGACTAACTTTTCTTGTTTGTTTCGAATGCTCGATTCAGGAACCTTTGTGCTCCCACTGTGGTCTCCAATTTGGTGTGGTTAATTTTTGTCTGAGTGTAATTTTGTAACTTGTTTAGAGTTTCTGAAGGTTGGTATGTGTTTAATATTTGAGTAGAGAGTAGAGAGAGGATTAAGCAGCTTGGTTGTATTTAATTTTCATTACCCATATTTAATGCAGGTGGTTGGGTATTTATACCCTTTCATTTGGGCTTTATGGGTTTTCGGGTCATGTTTAATGGACCCGGGTCATGTTCAAAGACCCATGAGCTCTTAGTAGGAGAGCAAGCAGCTTAGTCAAGAAGTGTTTAGGTTTTTAAGTACTTTAGTCATAGTTCGAACAGTTCAATGAGCTAAGTGTTCGAACTGCCCTGTCCGGTCTAGTGATCTTAGTCCGAACTATCCTCGTCCGGAGTGGTAGCAATATTCGGACTCATCAGGCTTGACCCATAAGCATGGCTCGGCCCATTAGGCCTATTAAACTTAAATTTACCCATAAATAGCTTTTGAGAAAACATTAATGAAGACGAATGATTTAAGATTATATCTGACATTCTCTCTCTAAATTTTAATTCTAGCAACTTAGTTATCTCTCTATCTTACTTTACAAAAAAACCCTTCGAACATAATTTATTCACATCAGTGTTATTCCATAATTTCTTGTAGAGAATTGATTTAGTCTCATTGTCTATGATTTTATTCAAGGTATCTTTGAAAATGAAGCTGACATCAGAAGATACATTTAATAGAATAATATATTGTTTGTCTTTATTTAGATTGACTTTTATTATTCTATATATATATATATATATATATATATATATATATCAGATGGAACGATATTTTGTTTAGCTTTACCAGATTCTGGGAACCATTTTGCCATAAATCATAGATATTTACTTCTTTATACCAAGTGTTATTGTGATTGAATGAGAGGCAGATTAAGGGGTGAGTGTGGCTTAATCTTTCAAGAAAGAAATCAATTTTACCTTTGCCAACATTACAGAATATGAAATTTTTAGCAGAGTTTCTAATTTTGATTAGTCTTTTGTTTTAGCATGAGATTGAAGTGGATGAATAGATGAAGAGTGGATTGAGTGCATAAGTTTAGACCATAGAGTTTTATGCTCTCTGAAAATCATTCAAATCTTACAAGAAAATGAATTTTGAATATCCTTTATCTTTCTTAAGTTGAGTATTTCCTCCTCAAATAGTTTACAAAGAGTGGACAATTTGGACCAGATTATGGTTTTAGTGTTTTTTTAAAAATCTCCATAGGATTTTGTTTAGTAATTTGTTGATTCTTGATATTACCGTTTTGGGAAGGAGACTACTTTAAGTATAGAATACAAGAATTATAAGTAAGACTGATTGTATCAGAATCAATCTTCCAACAAATGATAATGATTTGTTGTCATACTCTAGAATTTTAGTCATTATTTTAGTTACCAATTCATCAAAGTAAGCTAATTTTTTACGAGATATGTTTTCAATAGCTTTGGTCCTATCTTTGTTCATATTAGTTAGTGAAATAAATTTTTTCTTTTGTTTATTTATTAACTTCTCAGAGATAGTTTGATAGTGGTCAAGAAACCTACATATTTTATTGACATTGTTTAGGGAATCATTCATGAAGATGATAACATCATCTGCGAATGCAATGCATGTGATATTGATTGACCTTTTTGAATTGAATTTCATAGAGTTCTGAGTTTGGAATAAAGTTTTGATACCTCTTAGAAGATATTCTTCAGTAATGATGAGAAAGCTGGATGAAATACCTGGCTAAGAGCATTGTTTGAGTTAAAATAACCATATGAGGAGCCATTTATAATTAATGAGAAATTGACTGGATATATTCCTTTTTTTAATTAGTTATATGAATTGAATACTAAAGCAAAATGCCTTCATTATAGTGTATATAAATTTAAAGGATAATATGTCAAAGGCTTTAGCCATATCCAAATTTAAGATTATATTACCTCCTCTAGTTTTTTTTGTTAGTGTCATGAGAAATTAGGATGTTTTCATGGATATTTCTATTTTTTTTAAATCCTTCATGCTCTTCTAAAATTAGCTTAGGAAGGAGTTTAGAAAATCTATTATTTATGATTTTAGAGAGGATTCTATTGAATACTTTGCAAAGACTTATAGGCCTGAAGTCTTACCATAATTTAGGTAAGTCTGTCTTAGGTATTATGCATATTGCAATAGAAAATATGACATGGAGAGCTAAGTGGCCTTTGAAATATGCACTAACAGCATCCAACGGATCTTTATGAATAATTGGCCACTAGGTTCGATAAAATTTGGAGTTGAATCTATCAACTCCATATACACTATTTGGATTGAGGGTGTTGATTGATTTTAGTATTTCTTCAGCAGAGTAAATAACTATTAGAGTATGGTTATCTTGGGAAGTTATTATCTCAGATATAATGTCATGAATATTTTCTATGTTTGAATGGCTATGTTGGAAGGATAATAGAGATTTGAAATGTTCTATAGAAGAAGCTCCTATTAAGGATTGATCTTCAACCCATGAATCACCAACCCTTATACCATGGATTCTGTTTTTATTGCTTCTCTTTTTAACATACTTGTGGAAACAATTGGTGTTTCTGTCACCATCTTTAAACCAGTTCGAAGCACTCTTTTGTTCCCATAATGTTTCTTTTCCGGCTAACAAGTTTAGGTAGATTTCTCTTTCTTTAGAAAGTTTAATTTTATCTTCCATACTATCATATTCGGGAAATTTGACATTATCTTCTACTTGGCAATACTTTCAAAAATATTTTCAAAAACATCTTTATTATAAATTTTTAATTTATGTTTAAGTATTTTAAGCTTAGACTGAAACACAGTTATGGAATTTCCATAAATGTTTTCTTGCCAGTTTGTTTCAATTATTCTGAAGAAGTCAATGTGGAGAGTCCACATATTTTTGAATTCAAAATGAGGTTTTGGATTATTAGTATAGAATGACGTTAATATACACAAAAGTGAGTGATTTGAGCCAGTTTCAACCAAATGCTTCACCTGTGTAATATCAAAAATTTATATGCATGCAACCTTATACAATGATATGTCAAAGTGCTTATATATTTTGTTAGTAGACCAGGTGAATTTCGAGCCAGAGAACCCATGCTCCTCTAGATGACAAGCTAAGTGCTCAGAATAGTTTGACATTATATTAAAATTACCTACTATTAGCCATTCTTGGGTACTTACATAAATTTCTCCTAAGTTGTCCCGAATTACTCGTCTATGAGTTCATGTACATTTGGAATATATGATGGTAACTAAGAATTATTTATTAAAATATGGGTAGCTCACTATCATGTAGACAAATTGATCATGATAAGAAAGTATCTTTACCTAGAAATGATCTTTCCAAAAGATCCAGATTTTATTATTGTTATTTGCACATCCAGAGTTGGAACCTAGTTTTTTTTATATATATTATCAAGTTTATCACTAGAAATGATTGGCTCTTGCAGAACAATGAAATCTATCTTTTTAGTTTTAACTATTGCTTTAATTCTACAAATTTAATTCTTTAAATTGGACTACAATGGTGATAAGAAGGCCTTTGTAATTTTTAGCTTTAAATTTTTTAATCTTTTTCTAAGGGTTATGTTGTTTTCTTTTCTGGTAGATATCTTTCCTATTTCTGGTGATAAAGATAAGCTGCCATGTTATAAATTTGGGTGAATCATGTTCATTTTTTGAATTTTCCAAATCTTTGGAAAGTGCAAAGGTGTTGCGTAAATCTATTTTGTGGAGTACCTCTATTAGATCGTTACTTGTGACTTCATTATATACATAAATTTGAGTTATTTTCAAGTTGATGTCTTCTTTAATATGATAAAAGGTCATAATTAATTTTATTAGTCTTAATTTTTTAGTGATGTTTGGACTGAGATTATTGTTGAATATTGGATGTGTATTATTTATTTTAGAAAGGAAAGTCTCTTCATATTGTTGGTTGTCACTGCAGTTTTTTTTAGTTCTTTTGGTGATGTAGAATTTTCATTTAATTGATTTTGTTTAGGGTAACTATTACATATTTTATTTTTTGTACCCATTTTTTCTTTTGGGGTAGTGGGTGCTTGTTTGAGTTTCTATTTGACTCAGAAAAATATTTATCAATAACAACAAATATTTTTTTGTTATTTTGACCCTTATTATAGTTAATATATTTGTGACCTATGTGTTTATATGAGAGTCAATATGATGCCATATCACCATATGTGATATATCATGCAATAAGTTATCTAAATCCCTAAAACCTATCCAAATTTTATGGGGGAAGATATTTTGAGACATCTATTATGAGCCAATATTTACAATAATTAAAGTTTCCTTGATTTTTGAAGGGACCCAAATTGATAAAAGCATGAGAATAGTATTTTCAATATACGAGCCAAATGAAAATTTTGCAACTAAAGTAAATTTAAAGGCAGAGAGAAGCGTTTTCTTATTTGATTCTTGGAAGATTATTGTTTTGTGGTCTCCGTTATTCTAGGAAGATTATTGTTTTGTGGTATCCTCCATAGGTAAAGTCTTTGCTTTTGAGATCCGTGACTTCATCGTATGATCTTGATATTTTATTGTTCTAATTGAATTGATTTTGATGTTGAAAGAGTGAGAGGTTGTTGAAAATTAGATTGATCCTAAAATATTGTCTTTCGGTGGCTCATGGTTGTATATTTAACTTATGGATGTAAGACAATAAAGGGAAATCATGGCTTTGTAGATCTTTCTCTTGGATAAATGGATCTTGAATTCGATTTGGTGTTGGTTTGCTAGATCTTGAAGAATGGCTGTATAAGTCTTCCAAGATATTTACATTTTTATTTTGTGGCGATTCAACCTCGAGTTGAGGTTGTGTGGTAATTTTTGCCATGGATTAGGGTTGAACAAAATGAGGAATGTGATTTAGGGTTATACATTAGGAACTTGAATCGAGAGGGTGAAGGTGTTTCTTTGAGAGAGAGCTCCTTTCGTTTTAGCATTGTATATCTCAAATGATGTTATATTTGTGATATATTGATATATATTTTTTATAATTTTTAGAGATATTATATGAGAAAAGCTTTTTAGAGATACTATTTTGTGAACATGTATGTATGTGACCGATATTATATTGTTACTTTTGAGCCGCATATATCATCTATAAACTAGAAGAAAAAAAGTTGTGTGTTTGAACGAAACAATGTGTACCTTCATTTTGTATTATATAAGACATCCTTTTTATGGACTATGTTTTATCTTTATGCTAGGTATTATGTTTTATGTTACAAACTATGTATGATATTGAGAGTTTTCGTATGACATTTTATCATGAACTATGTTGGTTTTTTTTCAAGTATATTTTATATTAAGAAATGTTTGAGAATATACATTAAATTTATGGTATTTCATTATAGAATAAGATACTCATGTATTTAAAATAATTAGAAAAAATTTGGTAAATATTCACATACATTAAGTTAAGTGAATGCAGTTCAAAATAGTTCTGATTCTAAACCAGATGTTATTTTTTTTACAAGTTATACATAATATATATGATGTTTTGCATAATATGTATAAAATCACATCATTTGGTTTAAAACAATAAATATTTTTTATTTACATTTAATATGTTCAAAAATTAAGGAAAGCTCGCTATTTTTTGTGATGTAATTTTAATAGCTCTAATTTGAAACCGTGTACAATGGTTTCTCACCATTCATACGAAATTTATAATACGAGCTACATAAAGGGTGTAAAAACATATATATTAGTTTAAAAGCAAAACCATTTTGTACACTACATTCGTACAACTTGTATGAAGTCGTTAAATATTTGCACACATTATGCAAAAATTGTTTTAAATTAATCATGGTTTCATAAACATGGTCGTGATTTTGCACATATTTTGTGAAATGTCATATATATTTTTCACAATGTGTGTAAAAACATGACATTGGTTTTGATGAGAGAATAAATGACAAAGGAGAATAATATTGGATCTTGGACGTGATGTGACTAAGGCTCAATATTCTAGAGAGAATATTCTAGAGAGAGAAAGTAGAAAGAGAATATTATATCCAAAAAATGTCCCACCTATCAAGAATAATGGGTCTCCTTTTATAGTGGGGAAGGGTGGACCCATTAATGTCCTTGGTGACCTTGTTTTATTTCTCTTTTAGTCCTTCATAAAATAATTTGTTTACAAATCATCCTCTAATAAACAATAAATACTGTAATTGACATATTAACTTCCTTTTATTTACAATTGACTCCTTTTTATTAATATTGGCGAATTGCTCCCTTATCAGTAGCCCCCCAGTCTTCAAGAGCATCGGGAATGAAAACTTGTAAAAGAATCGGCTTGGAACGCCTCTGTCCCTTAGCCTCTGGTATCGATTGATTGGTTTACTTTGGCCGGACCTTTTCTTTCAATTGATGTTCGCTCCTCCATATTTTTATTAAATGGTCGGTTGCGTATAGCCCCGACGATGTTATAAGTCATCTTGGGTCTGCTTTCGATCTCTCTTAGTGACTTCTACATGGGCCTAGACCGACAATCAGGTTTTAAAAAATAAATCGGGTAGACGTGGCCCATCTAATGCCTCTGCCTGAGCTAGCTAGTACATGCCTATTGTGCTAGTCTGATTAAGGGCGACACGTGTTGACCGATTACTCGAAGTGTGCTTGTTTGCACAGTTTTTCAAGAAGTCCTTTCAACTTCCCGCTGCTTTTCGTCGCTTGGACTTCCCCGTACGCGTAACGGCTAGGTGGGGGTGCCTATAAATACCTCACAAACATGAATCACTCTCAGAGGCGTTCTAGAGAGAGAAAGTGATATCCGGATTATTCTTGAGAGAGAGAGCCTGTTTTATGAGAAATAGGTACCGGAAGCCAAAACCAAAAACTAAGAAGAAGCCAGTGTTCGGATTCAAGGAGTGGGCTAGCATTGGTGACCGCGCTGAAGAGTATCGAGCCGCGGGACTAATCTGGAGTTCTAATTCGAAACCTTTTGTACCCGTGCCACTGCCTCACGATCTCGTACTACCCGAACCGGTTCCCGCTGAGTCCTTAGTTATACCGGTCATATCCGACGCGAGTACTCCTGATAACACCGTTAACCCTTCGAGCAGCAGTTCGCTACCTTCCCATGCTACTAAAATCAATCGCCCGACGCCTTCGTCGGTGAATTCCTATACCACTCTGACAACTTTTCCTCCCCGAAGACAAGGCAAAGCTAAATTCCTTTCTATGGGTGATTCTCCAACCTCTACTTCACCCGCGAAGGAAAACTCCCCTGAAATGGTCCAACTTACTCGCGACATTAAAGGGTACCGGACCGGCACCAACACCGCGCGTACTTTCCTGGGCCTTAACCGACAAGCGCAACTTGCCCGGACCGGGAGCAGTTCTAGTGCCGCAGATCCTTCTACTCAATCGTCCGACCCTCCTGCGGCTAGCCCCTTCAGATGCAGTCCCGGTAGACAATACCGAAGAGCCGGAAACAGATGTTGTGGCTGCGGGCGAAGGTGTTGCCATTGTTGGTAGCGAAGCTACTCCTCCCGAAGAGCCTCTTCTCGCGGAGATTGAGGCAGTCATTACTACTAACTACCATCGTTGGTTGCCCCGGGACGATGTCATTTCTGTCTTCGAGGGCAAGTATCTCTATTTTTCGACTGAAGAGCGGGAAAAGCTTTTGCTCCGGTGGGGTATCCCGGAGTGTGTTAATATTCAATTTCCTGAGCCCGGGGATATTCCGGTGCATGTGCGGTCACGGGAAATCGTGATCTTCACCGAACTCTTCAACTGGGATCTCAGGTTTCCTCTGGACCCCGAGATAGCTCTATATTTTCAGACCCTCAACATCTGCCCCTCACAGCTAACGCCCAACGCGTGGTATACGCTGATGTCGTGCATCATGGCTTCGCGCCTATCGGGTTGGGTCATGCCCATGGCCGAGTACATAGCCATGTCAGGGCTCTCGAAATCCCCCAAATCTCCTTTATTCTATTCTTCCTTGGCCAACACCTGGAAGATCGTGAACAAATTTCTTGAGGGCGATAAGGGTTGGAAGCATCGGTTCGTCTTTCTCAGTGGCTGCTGGGAAAACGGCCGCCCATATAGCAAGGAGAATCTGAGGCGATTGCTGCGGACTTGGGTTCCTAATGGTACAAAGTTTTTTTTTATTTTATCTAATGGACCGACCCATTGTGCAATGTCGAAGGAATTCATCCAGGGGCTGAAGAAAGACCACTTCAAGCCCGGCAAAGTGACCTTCCAGATCTTAAAAGATTATGCAAGGAAACACTGGGGTCGGGCGTTCCATCGTGCTTTCAAGGATACAAACCTGATTATGAGCAACCTCTGGCGGTGCTCGTCCGAGCCGCTGACAATTGAAGAGTTGCGCCAACCACCAAGCTTGGTGGACTTGGTTGCGAAGACAAACACGCCCGACGCGCACTTGTTTCTTCTGAAGCGCAACAAAGCTCCCAGCAAGCGTCCTAAGTCGGATGAAGAAGCTGAGCATGCTGATGTCGAGGCTGAAGGAGACACTTCTAAAGGACAACAAGGGGAAACTGCCGGGGTGGATGGCGAAACCCATCATTCTGAGGAGCTGGTCAAGAAGCGGAAAGGAAAAGCTAAAGCAGACGGTGCTCAAATCAAGAAGTCTAAGCGTGCGAAGAAGGAAAACCGTGCTGCCGCTGCGTCTACGGTTGCTGATAACGCCACCGTCCCGGAGCTTTTTGAGTAATTTGGGGAGGTTAAGGGTGCGACTGTTATCGATCCCATAGCGGTGCTACCCGATGATGCGAGCCCCGTAAAAGCTTTGAAAGACGCTGAGGCATCCTCGAGCGGTACCAAGGTGCCGGTACTGTCCGTGTCGGGGAGTTCGCACACATTCCCTTTGCGGATTACGGACGGGCTATCCTTGTCGCTGTACAATATGATTATGCCCTTGGCAAGGAAGGAGCGACGGGCAACGGAGTTAAGCCAGAAGCTAGGGGACGTGGAGGGGAAGGTTGCCGCGCTCGAAGAGGAAGTGAGGAAGGGGAGGGAAGCTCAGAGGCTGTTCGAGGAGAAGCTGGTGACGACCGAAAATACCTTGGCACTTATTAGAAAAGACCGGGATGATAGCGCTGGGAACCTGGGTCAGGAAATCTCCGACCTGAAGGCTGCTAATGCCCTTTTCGCCGAACAGTGCCAGAACTGGATGAAGAAGGAAACGACCGAGGCCAAGGCTGCTTACGTGCTGACCTTTCATTACCGCTTCCTCGACCTGCCCCTTGGGTCAATGTGGCTGGATGTTCCTGAGGCCGACCACCCCGAGGGCATGGTTTGTGAGGATGACGAGACGGACGAAACCGAGTCTGAGGGTAAGGATGCTTGACCTCCTATGTTTTGATGTGAAATTTTGTAACTACTGGGTCGGTAGAACCTTTTTTGAACTTGGCTTGTAACCGTTGTTTTGACAATTAATATTTGTTATCTTGTTGTTATGTTTCTATGTCGATTGAAAATTTCTCCCATAGGGTCGGGGACATAAAATGTAAATCAGTTTGGAACACTGAAAAAACGGTTAAGGTTCTGTAGATCAATTTAAATTGAAAAAAAATTCTCCCATAGGGTCGAGAAGTATGATATGTAGATCAGTTTAATCACTGAAAAAACATTTAAGGTTCTGGAGATCAATTTAAATTGAAAAAAAACCTCCTATATGGTCGGGAAGTATGATATGTAGATTAGTGTAATCACTGAAAAACCGTTTAAGGTCGTGTAGATCAATTTAAATTTGTCATAAGTTGTCCGTCAGCTCGTCAGCTGGTGGACTCCTTTTTAGCGGTTCAGAGATATTAAGGCAAAATTTTGAATTAGAAAGGGTTGGTTGCCATGGATGCCTCATTAAAACCTTCTCGCGCCACCGAGTTAGGAAATAGTACATCCCCGACCAAAGATTCTTACAGAAATGGTTACAAAAATCGACAAAGTTACTCCAAATAAAGTTTTAAGTGTTCAATGTTCCACGGGAGTCTCAGCAAACGTTCGCACGTGTCCTACAAGCGGTATGTTCCACTCTTAACCCGTTCTACCACTGTATATGGACCCTCCCAGTTCGGGGCGAGCTTTCCGAGGCTCTTATCTTTGGTGTGCAAGAAAACTCTCCTTAAAAATTTATCCCCTACTTTGAACTCTCGCCGACGTACTTTGGACGCATACTGGTTTCTCATCAGGGTCTGATAATGTAAAGAATTTAGTTGATCTTGGCCCCTTTTTTCTTCTATCAGATCTAGAGTTAATCGTCTGGCGTTGTCGTTTTCACTTTCCATGTAAGTACCGACCCTGAACGATGGAAAGATTGATTCTGCTGGGGTGACGGCATCCATTCCATAGAGTAAGGCATAAGGTGACTCTTCGGTCGTTGTTCGAGGTGTGGTTCGGTAAGCCCATAATACTTCTTGTAAGTAATTCGGCCACTTGCCGGCTTTTCCTTCGAAATTCTTTTTTAGCCTGTCTAAAATGGTTCGGTTTGTAACCTCGACTTGCCCGTTTGCTTGGGGATGGAAGGGGGCGGAAAAGCATTGCTTAATTCTTTGGGTTGTACAAAAAGTTTGCATCTCATGGCTATCGAACTGGGGTCCGTTATCCATGGTGAGTTTCTGAGGCACCCCGAACCTACAGCAGATGTGCGACCAAATAAATCTGATGACATCCTTGGTCTTTGTAGCCGATAATGGCTCGGCTTCCACCCATTTAGAAAAGTAATCCACAACCATCACGATTGTCTGTCTTCCACCGGATGCCATCGGTAATGGTCCTACGAGATCGATTCCCTATCGGTCGAAAAGTAAGCCTTCAGATATGGATTCTAAAAGAGTCGCGGTAATGTTGATTGCGTTCGCGAATCTTTGGCATGTGTCGCACGTTTTCACTATCTGTTGAGCATCGGTCGTAACCATTGGCCAATAAAACCCGGCGAGGAAGATTCTCCTGATCAATGCCTTGTAACCACAATGAGTCGCGCCCTCTCTGTCGTGTAGTTCAGATACAATTATCTGTGACTCGTTTACTCCCAAACACCGCAATAAAGGCCGACTAAATGATTTTTTGTATAAAACGCCCCCCAATAAAATGTAGCCTCGGGATTTGTTTTGTATTTTTCGAGCTGATAGACTATCGTCTGGTAGTAGTCCTTCGGCTAGGAAGGCAATAATATCCCTTCGCCAATCCAACTTAGTTAACGAGGACACCTGACAGGCCATTTCTGGTAGGTTATCCAGCTCTCTCCTCCGTATGATCGATGGGTTTTCTTGCTCGGTTACCCAGGGGTAACTGTTTGAACATGAAGCCGATGTTAGCGAATCAGCTACCATATTTTTGGTCCTCGGGACATGCTCATATGTTACCTTGGCGAAAGACGCGGCTAAAAATCGTAGTGCTGCTAAGTATTGAACCAGATGCTCTTTCCTAGCTTCCGATGCTCCCGAGGCTTGATTGATCAAAAGTTGAGAATCACTAATAAGGCGTACATACGTAGCTCCACATACATGTGCTAGTCGCAAACCGGTCAGGACAGCCTCGTATTCGGCTTCGTTGTTCGAGGTTTGAAAACCAAATCGGATTTCCTGATGCATACTTATGCCCGTTGGAGTAACTATCTGTACACCTGTGCCGCACCCGTTGACGTTTGAGCCACCATCGGTTCGGATAATCCACTCATCTGGTTCGACCAATTCATGCGACGTGTCTTGGTGTGGGCGATCGGAATGGAATTCCACTATAAAATCAGCCAGAGCTTGGCCTTTGATGGCTTTCGGCGGCTCGAAGTTGATATCGAAATCACCTAACTCAACCGACCATTTGGACATTCTTCCCGACATGTTCGGTCGCTGAAATACGTACTTCAGTGGAAACGCGGTTCGGAGGATAATGGGGTGTGCCTGAAAATATGGTCGCATTTTCGGGCTGCGGTCACCAAAGCTAGAGTCATTTTTTCCAACTTCAAATACCGTGTCTCCGCGTCAAGTAAGCTTTTGCTTACAAAGTATACCGCTTTAGGGACCGCCCCCGTTTCGCTGATTAGAGCCGCACTTACTGCAAAATCCGAAACCGCTATATAAAGAAAAAGAGTTTCCCCCGTCAGAGGCTTTGTTAAGAGGTTCGGGGAGGATATATAAGCTTTGATTCCTGAAAAGGCTGCGTAGCACGCCGGCGTCCAAGAAAAATTCTTGGCGTTTCTCAAAACCTGAAAAAATGGAGCGCATTTGTCAGACGAACGAGAGATAAATCGATTCAAGGCCGCGAGACGCTAGGTTAATATCTGAACTTCCTTGATATTCTTAGGCGGTGTCATATCGGTAAGAGACTGTAGTTGAGTAGGGTCTGCCTCGATTCTTTTCTCGCTGACAAAAAATCCCAGAAACTTGCCCGACCTTACTCCAAAGGAACATTTCTTCGGGTTTAGCTTGAGATTTATACCCCTTAGATTATCAAAGGTTTCCCTTAAATCGGCGAGATAGCCTTCGTCTGTGCCACTCTTTACCAACATGTCATCGATGTAAACTTCTATATTTCTCCCTATCTGGCAGTTAAAGGTCTTGTTAACCAACCTCTGATAAGTTGCTCCAGCGTTTTTTAACCCGAACGGCATAACCTTATAGCAATACAAGCCTCGGCCTGTAATAAATATTGTGCTTTCCTGATCCGCTGGGTGCAATTTGATTTGGTTGTAGCCGGCGTATGCGTCCATAAAGGAGAGTAATCGGTTACCGGATGTTGAGTCCACCAACTGGTCAATTCTTGCCATAGGGAAGGGATCCTTCGGGTATGCTCGATTAAGGTCGGTGAAGTCCACGCACATCCTTCATTTCCCGTTCTTCTTTTTTACCAGGACAGGATTGGATGTCCAAAGTGGGTAACTTGATTCTTTGATATGCCTGACGCTGAGCATTCATTCGACTTCTTTCATGATGATTTCTGCTTTTTCCGGCGAAAAAGCCCACTGCTTCTGTGAAATGGGTCTGACATTCTTGTTGACAGTTAGTTTATGGATCACATGGTCTTCTGGGACTCCGGTCACATCCTTCGAACACCACGCGAATAATTCTAAATTTTCCTGTAGTAATAACAACAAATGTTTCTTAAATACTGATGACAATTGGATTCCGATCCGTAAGACTTTTCTTTCGGTAAATTGGTGTTTTTCGCACTCTTCGTCGGTAGTTAAAAAACTGGGAGCTTCTTTAGGATCATCGACGGGCAGTGACCCCAAGGGAAGTCCTACTAATTGCTAGTCCCGTGCCTGCTCCATCTCATGATCCCTTTTTGGGGCCAAAGTTACTCGGTAGCATTCTCTTGCTGCTTTCTGGCTACCCCGCACTACCCCCACGTTTTTCCCGACCACGTACTTCAAACACTGATGAACCATAAAGGATACCGCGTGCATTCGCGACAGCCACAATCTGCCAAAGATAGCATTATGAGAGGCTGGCGCGTCTACCACGACGAATAAAACAGTGACTTCCTTTTTAAATGATCTGCGGCCAAGCTGAACGATGCCTTCAAACTCTCTAACTACGTTTATTGTCGAACCTGTAAACCCTACAATAGTTTGTTCCGAACGCGTAATGACTTGCTGTGCCCTGAACTTGGCGAAAGTTGATGCAAAAATTATGTTGGTTGAACTCCCGGTGTCTACCAAAATGCGTCGGACCTCTTCCCCCGCAATGGCCGCCCCAATAACGATGGCGTCCTCACGAGGTCTGGCAATGTCTCTCATGTCGTCATCGTCAAAATACAGAATCGAAGAAGGAATGGTCTTCGAATGGGGATAAGGCCGAGCTTCTAACTGAGTAGCCAAGTTCACAACATGTCGCTTTCTGGAGGAGTGCGTTATTCCTGCCATAGAGTCACCCCCAAAAATAGTTAATGATTCGAAAAATGAACAGAGGTTTCTTACACTCCTGTTACTTTCCGCAACCTCCTCCTCGATGACCCCGATGAGGTTACGATTGACATCTGGATCTAGATACTCGATGGAGACATCGAATGGGTCGGTCACTTCGGAAATTGTCATGGTTGTCTCGGACTTCGGTATCGTTACGATTTTTTTTGATGCAGTGCCCTGCTGTGATTTCTTTTTCATGTACTCGAGTAGGTTTCCGTGCTCTATCAGCATCTGTATCTCCTTTTTAGGGCAATTCAATCCTTGGTATCGTGTCCCACATCTTCGTGGTAGCGACAATACCGGTTGTTACTATGCTCCCGAGGTGTCGGTATGGGAAAAGGCCTTCAGTACATCCCACTTTTCTTAGTTTTCTCATAAATAGAAGAAACAAATTATGTTAGGTCCGCGAAGTAAGCGGGTCGGATCCACTTATTAGACATAGGTCGCGAGATCACTTGGTTCTTCGACTTTGCTTTTTGGCTTTGGGGAGCCAGGTGCTTGGCTGGCAAGGACTGGGTCGGCGGAATTGTGCCGACTGGCTGGACTTGCTGAGCATATCTAGATTGAGCCCCTTGTTTTATGACGATCGACGCTTGCGCACTCTGCTGAATTTGTGCAGCCAATTCAGACGCCTCGGTCTCTTCTATCAGTATCTGTTTTTCCACCTGAGCCAGAAGGGCGGAAAAAGTGAAAGCTTGCTTTTTGGTGACCGCTTGCTTCATCGGTCCTGGCAACAATCCCAAGCGGTATGTTGTTAGTGCCACGTTTTGCTTCGCAATGATCCAGGTTGGTCTTAGCATCAATAAAACGCCTGGTGTAATCCCTGAGGCTCTCTCCTAGCCTCTGCTTACAGTTCATGATCGTATCCCCGTTGGCTCGGAAGCTCTTGCTCCCGAAGAAGTGCTGACGGAACATCATCCAAAACATCCCGAAGTTTTTGATACTACCGTGCAGTAGACGGTTGTACCACTTTGATGCCCGATCTCTAAATGTCATTGAAAATGCCCAACACAAAAGCTTATCGTCGTTGTCGAAGCTTAACATAAAGTTTTTGAATGCTTCCAAATGATTATCTGGGTCCCGCTTACCGTCATATTTTTCTAATTTGGAAATATCAAACCTCTTCGGGAGATATCCCGATAATATTTTGTCAGACAACGGCGAAGCTCTCCAATTCATTCCAAATTCGAACGCGCCGCCTCCGAGCCCCTCGGTCTGAATCCCATACAGACCTTCATCTCCTGGGTTGATAAAATGGCTGATGACTCGGTACCCCTGGTTCTGGTTGTTCGATGGTTTCCACTGGGCCTGAGTCAAAACCACCCGCTCTTCTCTACTACCTGTTTGCATTTCTTCTTTCTCGAAAGACACCGGCGTCCTTTTCTCAGAGCTGCCCTTTTTGAACTTAGGAGAGTCAGAACAAGGCGCCCTATTTCGTCGAGAATGGCTCTTCTGCGCACACTTGTTCAATCTCTCCTTACGTCGGTACTCTCTTCCTAACGAATCGTCCGAAGTATCATCAATAGAAATCCCCTGATTATCCTTGGTGGATCTAACGGGGTGGTAGCCTTCGTCGCGGTTGTCCACAATTGGTGTATCTAACTGCCATGTTCCCCCATTCTACCTGTCCTCCGGGTGAGACTCCCGATAATATCTAACGGGGTGGGCGTCGATAAGAGGTTCAATAGTTTGGTAGCCTTCGTCGCGGTTGTCCACAATTGGTTCTTTCCCTTTAGCTTCCCGGCCCCTTTTATCTGCTAACGCCCGTTCCTTTTCAGTGTTTAGCTTCGTGATGTCTTCCAATAGCTGTCTCCGAGTCATGATGAGGGTCGACCGCTTGTCCCGACCCTGCGCGTAATATTCCCGACTCGGTGCTTCCTCACCTTCAGACACCGAAACGGCTCGGATTACTTCTCTCCCGACCCTCTCTCTGATTGCTTGGTCATTCATTCTTTAAGATCAGATCGCGATTTTAAAAGAAAAAGATTCCTTTTTGGTATCACGGATTCCCACAGACGGCGCCAATGATGAGAGAATAAATGACAAAGGAGAATAATGTTGGATCTTGGACCTGATGTGACTAAGGCTCAATATTCTAGAGAGAATATTCTAGAGAGAGAAAGTAGAAAGAGAATATTATATCCAAAAAATATCCCACCTATCAAGAATAATAGGTCTCCTTTTATAGTGGGGAAGGGTGGACCCATTAATGTCCTTGGTGGCCTTGTTTTATATCTCTTTTAGTACTTCATAAAATACTTTGTTTACAAATCATCCTCTAATAAACAATAAATACTGTAATAGACATATTAACTTACTTCTATTTACAATTGACTCCTTTTTATTATTAATGGCGAATTGCTCCCTTATCAGGTTTGAAATCATAACTACTTCTAAAACTAGATTTTCACAATCTATGTGAAACTTTAGTTTTTTTTCAATCCACAATTGTTCATCTAAAATAAATTTTAGTAATTAAAAAACTGTTACAATCTTACTAAGTGAACAAGAAGAAAGTACATGGGGTGTGATAATAAAAAAATACAAAGAATAATTATTATAATAGTAAAAAAACATCGATATTTTTGTTGGTACTTAAGGTAAAGAATAATTTCATTTATAGTTGTCTTCATCATGATACTCAGAAATCTCAAAAATTTCAAGTTTCTCTGCAGATATATGGTACTTAATAGCCTCCAACTCGGTTTAAAAAAATTCAAATTATACACATTGAGTTAATCTTTAATGTCTCTTTTCGTTATAAAATGTTGTAAATCTGATAAGCCCGAACACCGTATAAATAAGACGACCCAGAACTAACTTTTTGTGACCATAAAAAGATGTTTATGAAACAAATAAATTTATATCATGAGTATAATATATTTTGTAGTATACATAATATTTTTAAATATATATCACTAAAATCGATCGTAATTTTCAACAGTTTTTCGATGTCCTATAACATGTATGAATCTTGGATGACTGTCTAAATTATATTTTTAATTTAAGGTTTAATTTTATCAAAGATGATGCTTCAGTATATATAGTAGAAGTATATGGATAACAAAGTTTTACCATACATTGGTTTTTTACAAGTGTGGGACAGCGTAATATATGATTTCAAATTATTTGTTGATATGTGTTAGATAAATATTACGTAGATGTGATCTAATGTAATGAATTTCAAATTTTTATATCTTTCAGCCTCATTTTTATGTTACACAAACATAATATTATGTATAATTTAAAAAAAAGTTAATATGTTAATCAACCACAAATATTAAATAAATATGGTCTTTATATTATTCATAAAATTAGAACTCGGACGATTATATTAATAGGATAACACATAAAATATTCACATATATTTTGTCAAATTATTGACGAACGGTTCTTCGTCAATCAAATAAGGTGGACAAATCTTACAAAATTTGTTAAATTTTGTATAGTATAAAACTTCACATGCTCTCACTTTTTATGTTTGGTCCATTAAAGATCTATATGAAAATATATAAATCCATAAATTAAAACAAAGATTATGAAAACTATGTTTTATATTATGCGACAAATAACAAAAATAAGTTACTTAAAGGAACAAAATGATTTATGTAAATAAAAATAATTCCAATATTTTATTACTTTTGAAATACGACGAGGAACTTCCTAAAGGTAAAAAATATCATACACGTGACTTATACAAATGTCATGTCATACATTGATACTGAGTCGTTATAAATAATTTAATGTCAAGCAATATCATACAAACCATATTCTATGGATGAATTACTCGAATAATTATTTATATAATTCATCTTCAATTATATTGTCAAGTAAATACTTTGGTTGTTTTTTGTTGTAGCCATCAAATACAACCTCAAGTTTGCGATTCTTCATCGTTAATGATTTGGTGAAGAAATTTGTCACCGTAAGGTTTTATCCAAAACGTTATGACGTAATTGGTGTTGGTTTGATAATCCTAAATATTTATTTTATTTTTTCAAAGTTTATATTCAACTCATCCTTGATTTTGATTTCACAATGTGGTTTTAAAAATCCATACACTTTTCAAAATTGTTAATATTCGTCATCAACTTCTTCACATCTATAAGATTTTTCATACTTATATATAATTTCTATAGCCTATAAACTATGCTAGGACTATACTCGAATCAATACTAACTTTTAACATGTATAAACTGAGGAGTTCAGATTGTTTAGTTACAGCTCACTGTGTTATCCGGACAGGGGCAATCCGGACATAAATATATCCCTGAACTCTCCGGACAGGACAAAAGTAAAGATTCACCTAAACATCTTTTGACTAAGCTATGCATTAATCATCTTAAAAGATTAATGGGTCCTTAAACTTGACCCGGTTCTATAACTTGACCTGATAGCCCATGGGTCTTTAATTAAGGATATAAATACCCCAACTACTTTCATTAATGAGAGTAATGAACATTTAATACAACCAGGCTGCTCAAATCTCTCATTACTTTATACTAAACACTTAATACTCAAAATATTTTGCAAAACACTTTACAAAATTACCCGCAACCCAAAATAAACCAAACCAAATTGACGACCACAGTGGAAGGCGTGAGGTGCCTGAATCTTGCATTCGAAACCAATAAAAAAGACCTCTTTGGATGAATCCGAATGAGAAAGCAGATCCACCACCTGTGGTGGAGTTAGTTGGGGAAAACAAAGAATACACCATCGAAGAGCGAGACAAGTTAAGGGCAGAAATAGAGGCGTTGAGGGCCATAAAACAAGCAGAAATGAGTATAAAGGAGAAGTCGAGGGCGTCATCCATCCATCATACTAACAATCCTAGGGAGAATGATCCATCAACAAAGACTCATTTGAGTACCAAAAAGACCCATGTCAGTTCTAAGACTCACCAGTCCATGCCGGTTGAATGTTCAGATTCTGAGTCCTCCAGCAGCTCTGCAAACGAGGCTGAGCTTGAGGAGTTTTTGTCATCGAGCAGTGATAAAGGGAGGTCCAGGAAGAAACAAAAACTAGTTAAAAAATATTCAAGAAAGAGAGATAGGCATGGGAGACTTAAAAGGTATTTGGGCAAATGGTCATCTCACAGCCACAGTCATAGGCATGTGGATCAGTTGCTGATCGATCCTTTTGCTTTTCATGATGAACCATGTATATTTGCAACACCTAATGAAGACACAGTCTTCAGTCGTCATAGAAATTGCAGACAATGACCATTGTCTGCCAAGATACTATCCGGAAACCTACCCAAAAGGTTTGACAGTTCCAAAATAGAGAAGTATGATGGGAGTAAAGATCCGGACAATCATCTGGAGCAGTTTAAGAACTTCATGATAAATTTTGATAATGATGAAAAACTTTTGTGTAGAGCTTTCTCCCAATATTTTGCGGGAAATGCTCCTAAATGGTACAACAGTTTACCCCAGGGATGTATCAGAAACTTTGATACATTCTGGGTTGCTTTCCGAAGGCAGTTTGTGGGAAGTAAAGAGGTGAATGGCAATGGATATACTATCATCCATTGTGCCCAAGAGCCAAATGAGTCCTTAAAGGACTATATAAGTCGGTTCGTAAATACCAATAACGGGTTAGTAGATTGCTTCGAACAGGTGGTAATTGCTTGCTTGAGGCAAGGGTTGAACCCTGAGAATCTGGTCGATTCGGTGACAATGAAGAAGGCTATGACTTGGGGTGTGATAATATCCTCCTAGAATTGGCACTCTGAAATGGGATAGGGATAACTTTGCAACCAGGAATCCAAAAGGATTCAAGGATCAAAGGATGTTGATTCGATAGGTCACACAAAGGTTGTGGAAAGGCCTTTGATATTCCAACTGATCTTCCTTTGGATATGACGCACCAAATGAAGAACAGGTTTTCTTGTGGATATTACACACCAACAAGAGAAGAGTAAAACTTAAGAAGTTTTTTTAGAATCAAAGATAGTCTAACCATTAGAATTCTGAGTACATAGTTTTTATAGGAGAAATAACTAGCCTTGAACACAATTAAGGTTGTTTTTGGAAACATAGTGCATGCCTCTAAAACAATTAAGGCTTTTCTTGGAAACAAAATGCTTTAATATTGAAAATACAAAGTATTAATGATATAAGCTGGAAATCAGACCCTTCCCTCCTCCAAGGACGTGGTTTTTGGTGTAGATGGGCCTTGAGATTTTATTTCAACAAATGGGCAATCGTGAAGTGAAACAATTGCCTCATTAAAAACCTTGTCAAGAAAACCCATTGGGACAAAACTTGAACAAGGGAAAAAGAGTACAATTGAGACACTTTCTCATTTGTTGAAATCAATTAGCTTGAATCAAGACCAAAGTGGTTTGACAAGGTTTTCCACCATACTTGCTGTTTTGATCACGTGGATTCTCTAGTTGATTAAGCAATCCTCCAACAAATTTGTTAAATTATTTTGCTCTTGATCGAGTTGTTGGACCAGCCGGTAAAATAAGAATATCTTCAACTTCAAGCTCATCTTCTTTTTGAAGTTGTTCATCTGGTTCTTGCACATTTCCATGTTCTAAGCTCCTTGTGTCATCTAGGATCACATCATCCTCTCCCACTTGAAAAGGATTTGACCTCAAATCCATTTCATCTGCGATAAAAGGAAGCAAATCAGAAACATTAAAGGTGGGACTCACTTTATACTTACCTCGTAGGTCAAGTTGATACGCATTATTGTTGATCTTTTTTGTTACTTCAAATGGTCCATCAATTCTAGGCATCAATTTTGACTTCATCTCTTCTGGAAATCTTTCCTTTCTTAAGTGCACCCATACTTGATCTCCAACCTTAAAAACTTTCTCACGTCTTCCCTTGTTTGCTTGTTTGACATATTGCTCAGTTTTCTTTTCTATGTTTTTCCTTGCATCATCATGGATCTGTTTTACAAGTTCAGCTTTCTTTTTCCCATCTATGCTAGTTCTTTCACTCAAAGGCAAAGGAATTAGATCCAAATGAGATATTGGGTTCAATCCATAAACAATTTGAAAAGGAGAGTACTTAGAAGCAGAATGTATAGAATGATTGTATGCAAATTCAACATGCGGCAAACATTCTTCCCAAGTTTTCAAGTTCTTTTTAATTAATGCATGTAGAAGAGTGGACAAAGTCCTATTTACTACTTCTGTTTGTCCATCAGTTTGTGGGTGACAGGTAGTAGAAAATAAAAGCTTAGTCCCTAACTTAGACCACAAAGTTTTCCAAAAGTAACTTAGAAACTTAGTGTCCCTATCTGAAACTATCATCCTAGGCATGTCATGCAAACAAACTATCTCTTTAACGAACAGATTAGCAATGTGCAACGCATCATCAGTTTTGTGAGAAGCAACAAAGTGTGCCATTTTAGAGAATCGATCAACAACCACAAAAATGGAATCCTTACCAGTTCTAGTCCTAGGCAATCCAACTACAAAGTCCATAGATATATCATTCTAAGGATGCGTAGGAATAGGTAAAGGAGTATACAAACCGTGGGATTGAACAATTAAGTTTGTAGGTAAAGAAGTCCATTGGCTTGTTTGCAAGTAGCACATCTGTCACAGATTCTTTCAACATCCCTCCTCATATGTGGCCAATGGAAGTGATCCAGTATTACCTTGAGAGTTTTAGCTATTCCAAAATATCCCATTAAGCCTCCTCCATGGGCTTCTCTAACAAGTAAATCTCTCATGGAACAATTAGGCACACATAAACGTTGATCAAAGAATAAGAATCCTTCATGCCTATAGAACCGCCCTGAAGCAAACTTTTCACATGCTTGATACATCTTTCCAAAATCAGAATCATTTTTATATAAACTCTTAAGATGATCAAATCCTAAAATCTTAGCTTCAAGAGTATTGATTAAGGCATACCTTCGGGACAATGCATCAGCAATAATATTTTCTTTACCTTGTTTGTATTTTATGACATATGCAAATGTCTCAATAAATTCTATCCACCTTGCATGTTTTTTGTTAAGTTTTTGCTGACCTTTTAGGTGTTTGCGAGATTCGTGGTCAGTGTATATGACAAACTCCTTTGGCCACAAGTAATGCTGCCATGTTTGCAAAGCTCGAACTAAGGCATACAACTCCTTGTCATAAGTAGGATAGTTTTGAGTAGCTCCTCCAAGATTTTCACTGAAATAAGCTATGGGCTTTTTATCCTGCATCAAAACAGCTCCAATCCCAATTCCAGAAGCATCACATTCAATCTCAAAAGTTTTAAGAAAATCAGGTAATATCAAGACATGAGCATGAGTAAGCTTCTCTTTTAAGGATTGAAATGCTTCTTCTTGAGCTTGTTCCCACTTGAAACCAACGTCCTTCTTTATTATTTCAGTGAGTGGTGCAGTTAATGTGCTGAAATCTTTGACAAAACGCCTATAAAATCCTGCAAGGCCGTGGAAGCTTCTCACTTCTCCAACTGTTTTTGGACTTGGCCATTCGCGGATTGCCTTAACCTTTTCCTCATCCACCTTAATACCATCTGCACTTATAACAAAACCTAAAAAGACAAGATTATCGGTACAAAAAGTGCATTTCTTAAGATTAGCATAGAGATTTTCCTTCCTAAGTACACTTAAAATCAATTTCAGATGGTGAACATGTTCTTCTAAGAACTTGCTGTAAATTAAGATGTCATCGAAATATACTACAACAAAAACTCCTATATAAGCCCTTAGAACATGATTCATTAACCGCATGAATGTACTAGGTGCATTAGTCAGCCCAAATGGCATTACTAATCATTCATATAGTCCATGCTTAGTTTTAAATGCAGTTTTCCACTCATCCCCTTCTTTCATTCTAATTTGGTGATAACCACTTTTAAGATCAATCTTAGAAAAAATACTAGAACCATGCAATTCATATAACATATCATCTAATCTAGGTATAGGATGACGATACTTTACTGTTATGTTGTTGATGGCTCTGCAATCAACACACATTCTCCAGCTTCCATCTTTTTTGGGCACAAGTAGAACTGGTACCGCACAAGGACTCATGCTTTCACGGATATGTCCTTTTTCTATCAGTTCACTGATTTGCCTTTGCAATTCTTTTGTCTCCACTGGATTAGTTCTATAAGCAGGTCTGTTAGGAAAGGAGGCTCCAGGTACAAAATCTATTTGGTGTTCGATGCCTCTAATTGGTGGTAGCCCCTTTGGATTGTCTTCAGGGAATACATCTTCAAATTCCTGCAAGAGAGAAGTCATATCACTCGGCAACACCGGTGTCAAGTTAGTTAAACTCATAAGAGTTTCCTTAAACACAAAAAGTAACATAGGTTGCTTAAAGAATAATTCTTTCTTAACCTCGCCAGATTTTGCATAGAAATTCGAATGTTTAGTTACCCGACTTTCCTTGTATCGCATATGCTTTTGATCTTGGTAAACTTCTCATGGAGTCATGGGAACTAGAGTGGTTTTCCTTCCTTGAAACTCAAATGTATGGCGACTAGTGTATCCATCATGGATAACCTTTCGATCAGATTTCCATGGCCTTCCTAACAGTATGTGACTAGCCTCCATTGGTAGAAAATCACATAAAACTTCATCTTCGTACTTACCAATGGCTAAGGGAACTTCTACTTGGTGGCTAACTTTCATTTCTCCATTGTCGTTAAGCTATTGAAGCTTGTAAGGTGCGGGATGCTTTTTCGTTTTTAAACCAAGCTTCTTTACCATAGATTCACTTGCCACATTGGTACAACTGCCTCCATCGATAATAAGGCTACAAACACGAGACAATTTCCCTTGAACAAGACACCTAGTGTGAAACAGATTTTCCCTTTGCTCTTGTTCTTCTTCTTTTGTTTGAACGCTTGAAGACCTTATGGCTACCAATAAATCTCCTTTAGCAGGTCACTCTAAGTGTTCTTCGGAAGAATCAGAGACAATTTCTTCTTCCTCTGAAATTATTTTTCCATTATCTAGAATTGTCATAATCTTCTTATTAGAACACTCATTAGTATAATGTCCCATCCCTTTGCACTTGAAACACTTAACATCACGAGTTCTGATTGCAACCTCTTTAGGTTTGCCCTTGTTATCAATAGACAATGGTGTTCCAGATTTTTGGTTCACCTTTACATAGCTTTCTTTCTGATAATTGGTCTTCTCATTTTTTGAATAACTTGGCTTAATTGTTACTGCCCCTGAACCGTAACTTGATCTTGAGGAGTTCTTTCTTTTAACTTGTTGTTCAAATAGCAAAGCTTTGTGTAGCATCTCTTCTAGTTCAACATAATACTGAGTTTCCAATCTATCTTGAATTTCTCTATTTATACCCCAAGAAACCTTGACATTGTTGCCTCTCTATCTTCTGAAATATCAGCTCGCAACATTAAGGTCTCTATTTCTTGATAATACTCTTCAACAGATCGGCTTCATTGTGTTAATCTCCTCAGCTTTAGATGCAGCTCACGGTGGTAATGACTCGGAACAAAACTCTTCCGCATAATGGCTTTCATTTCTGCCCATGATTCTATAGGATGTTCCCCATTACGCCTTCTTGAGGTAACTAGTTGATCCCACCAACTAAGAGCATAATCATAAAATTCAGTAGCAGCAATTCTTACTCGATTGGTCTCCGTGTAGTGTTGAACGTTGAAAACGAGTTCAATCTTCTTTTCCCATTCCAAATAGGCATCTGGATCGTTTTTTCCATGGAATGGTAGAATCTTAATCTTGAGACCTCCAAGATTATCACGCATACATTTGTTGCCCTCTTTTGTACGTCTATGGTGCCTTCTATGGCTGTTTCGAGATGAATTGCTCATGCGTTCATAATATTCATCAGCGGCTTCATTTCTGAATTGTTCAGGTAGTTCATGGTTTCTTCTTGGACTGGTTTATTGTGAACGATTCCGCTCGTGGTCAGTGTTTGATTGAAGCTCTTCGCGAAAGGCATCTAACTTGGTGTCTATCAACTTTTTCATAGCTTCAATTAAAAGCTTGTTGTTATTGAAATTACTGTTTTCTGCATCATTTGAATTAGGTGGGGAAGCAGATGAAGTATGTAGTTCAATGATAGGTGGGTATTTTCCGAAGTAGTCAGAAGATAGCAATAGAGTGCTATGCAACTGAACTCGCTCCTAAAACGTTGGGACAAGTTCAAATCAATGAAGATTAACAGTTACTGGGCCTTCAGAGAGGGAGGGTGAAATTGGTGACCCCAGAGAGGCCCCTAGTGGTATAATACCGGTGGAAGAAGTTGAAACCCATCCCTCGGCAGAGGGTAGAAGTATTAAGATTAGCTCCAAGATGGCGCCAAAGTTAAAAAAGAAATTGTTGTCCTTTTTGTCAGACAATCAATATTTTTTTGCTTGGTGCAATGGTGATGTAACCGGAGTGCCTGCAAGTGTTATCTCTCATAAACTATCAATTTGGAGTGATGTTGCACCTATTGTGCAGAAGCGGAGGGCTTTCACTAAGGAGAAAGCTGATGTAATAGTCCCAGAGGTTAACCGGCTTACCAAAATGGGGCCCATAAAGGAGTCCAAGTATCCTTTATGGACAGCCAATCCAGTGTTGGTAAAGAAAAAGAATAGGAAATAGCGTATGTGTATTGATTTTACAGACCTCAACAGATCTTGCCCAAAAGATCTTTATTTGGTCCACCGGATAGACCAGTTGACGGACTCAACGTCTGGCAACAAGTTGTTGTCCTTCATGGATGCCTTCTCTGGGTACAACCAGATTCAGGTGGATTCGAAGGACCAAGATCATACTACGTTTGTTACGGATAGGGGTCTTCATTGTTATAAGGTGATGCCTTTTGGGTTGAAGAATGCTGGGGCTACTTACCAGAGGCTAATAAACAAGACATTGGTTAACCAGATTGGCAGGAATATGGAGGTGTACATAGATGACATAATGGTTAAAATCTTGGAGGAGGAGTTGCATATAATTGACCTTCGGGAAAATTTTGCCAATCTGACAATGGTAAATTCGGGAAACTTCACCCAAGACCTTTTTCAAGCCCATACAAGGAGAAACACTGTATGTATACTTGGTTGTGTCAGAATGTCATATAAGTGCAGTGTTGGTAAGAGAGGTGGACAATTACCCTCGTCTGGTGTACTACATCAGCAAAAGCCTGATAGATGCTGAGAAGAGGTACTTGAAGCTTGAAAAGTTGGCACTAGCCCTAGTGATTGCTGCAAGAAAAATGAGGTTGTATTTTCAGTCTCATTCCATCATTGTCTGAACGTCTTTCCCATTGAAGAATGTTCTTCAGAAAGCAGACACATCAACCAAGATGACTAAGTGGTCAGTAGAGTTGGGTGATTATGACATTGGTTTTTCCCCACAAACTGCAATCAAGGCTCAGTCTGTTGTTGATTTCCTGGTAGAATTCCATTCGGATAAGAGTTTTAAAAAAGTTTCAGAAGAGAAAGCTAAAAAAGAATGGGTAGTCTGGACTGATGATGGATCAAGCACAATGGGTTGTGGAGCTGGAATTTTCCTAACCTATCCGTATGGTGATAAAATGTACCAAGCTATATGCTTTGGATTCAAGGCCTCTAACAATGAGTCTGAGTATAAAGCAGCTATAGCTGGTCTTAAATTAGCTTTCTTGTGTGGGGCTAAAAGGGTTAGTTTGATGAGTGATTCCCAGCTTCTTATTCATCATGTTCAAGGTCAATCTGAGGCCAAGAAGGAACAACTGATCAAATACTTATTTGTCCTTAAAGAGGTGGCATTAAATTTCAAAAGTGTTTATTATGAGCATATTCCTAAATCATAAAATATGTTGGTAGATTCCTTGGCAACCATAGAATATTTTGAGTCCTACCCTTGGATTCATGTAAAAGAATGATGAGTCCGAATTCTGCATGCTCCCCAGACAGGGACAAATCGGTCCAAGGCCTCCGGACCGGACAGGTCACACGAACCGGACAGATCACTTCGAACACTGTGACAATAGGACTGTTCGAACTATGACAAAAGTACTAAAAAACCTAAACACTTCTTGACTAAGCTGCTTGCTCTCCTACTTAGAGCTCATGGGTCTTTGAACATGACCTGGGTCCATTAAACATGACCCGAAAGCCCATAAGGGCCCAAACATCAGGGTATAAATACCCAACCACCTGCATTAAGTGTGGGTAATGAGAATTAACTGCTACCAGACTGCTTAATTATCTCTCTACTCTCTACTCTAAACACATAACACCCACACACTACTATAAAACACCAACCAAATTACTAGCCTACCCTCAGGAAATAATTGTCCACACCAAATTGGCGACCACAGTGGGAGGAGAAGGTGCCTGAATCAAGCATTCAAAACCAGCTAAGAAAATCTGTCTGAATGAATCCGGACAATCCAGAAGTACCACCAGCTTTGCTCGAAGTGGTGGGAGAGAACGATGAATACACTATCGAATAGCGTGATAGGCTAAAGGGTAAAATAGAAGCTCTGAGGGCAGAAAAGGCCACGATGGGCGTGAAAGAAAAGTCCAAAGCATCGGTTGCTCATCACACCGATAACCCCAGAGAGCATGAGTCTTCAAAAAAATCATGTGAGCACTAAAAAGACTCATGCCAGCTCCAAAAAGTCTCACCGGTCTAAGCCAGTGTAGAGTTCTGACTCAAGCTCAGAATCTTCTGATAGCTCTTCGGACAGTGAGGGAGTTGAAAAATCCTTATCCTCTAGCAGCGATGAGGGTCGGACTAGAAAGAAGCAAAAGCAGATTAAAAAATATTCAAGAAAAAGGGATAGACATGGAAGGATGAAGAAGAATATTGGTAAAGGGTCATCTCACAGCTGGAGGCATGTGGACCGGATGCTGATGGATCATTTCGCTTTCCACGATGAACCATGTATCTTTGCAACTCCCAATGAGGATACTGTGTTCAGTCGTGGAAGGAATTGGAGGCAATCTCCATTGTCTTCTAAAATCCTGTCCGGAAACCTCCCCAAGAGGTTTGACAGCACCAAAATAGAGAAGTACGATGGCAGTACTGATCCGGACAACCATCTGGAGCAATTTAAAAACTTCATGATGAACTTTGACGACGACGATAAACTACTTTGTAGGGAATTCTCCCAATCATTTACGGGGAGTGCTCTTAAATGGTACAACAGCCTGCCTCAGGGTTGTATTAAAGATTTCGGTACCTTTTGGGTAGCCTTTCAAAGACAGTTTGTAGGGAGTAAAGAGCTAAAGGGCAATGGAGACACAATAATCCATTGTGCCCAGGAGCCAAATGAGTCCTTGAAAGAATATATAAGCCGTTTTGTGAATATCAAGAATGGGTTGGCTGAATACTTCGAACAGGTGGCAATAGAATCCCTAAGGCAGGGTTTGAACCCAGGAAATCTAGCTGATTCAGTGACCAGGAAGAAGGCCATGACATGGGAGGGTTGCTGAATCAGGTTGGAAAACAAATAAACGTCGATGAAACAAAGAAAACCAGGGTGCACAGGCAGGTGAGGTCTACCCCAGTGGCACCAAATCCCAATCAGAATCAGTCCGGAAATAAAACAAGAGAGACCGGACAGGGGCATGGCAGGGCAAAAGCTCAGTCTCAGCCAGCTGCTCCTGCTCAAAGTCAGCAATCCAGAAACAAGAGAGGGTCATGGGTGCAACGGAATGGTTCGCAGAGTTGAAAGAAAGTGTGGCCACTATTTTTTATAAAACAAAGGAAGAGGTGCATTACCGGAGACCGGCTACACTGCAGTCTCCCAGAGAGCATCGTAATAACTCTTTTTGCCAGTATCACAACGATATTGGTCATACCACTGATGACTGTATAGCATTGAAACAAGAAGTTCAGAACTTGATTGAGAGGGGAAAGCTGGGGGCTTACGTGAAAAGAAGAGGGGGTAACAGGCCTGATAACACTCACCGGTTTGGTCCAAGTAATGCAGCTCCGGAGGGAGCCACGGTTATAATTGAAAGGTTTGAGTGGGTACAATTGAGGAATGTTCTAGGTCGGTCTCCGGACTCATTAAGTTTTTTGAGTCACTTACAATTTTCGGCGGGGACACTATGACAGCTCCTACTGCTTCTTCGAGGAAGAGGCACGTGCATACTTTAGCCTCCCAGCTATAAGGAGGCATGACTTCCTATCAGTCACCCAACTCATTCCCCTGCATTGTTTTCGATGAAGATTATTTAAGAGACATTGCTGGCCCTCATGAGGATGCTGTTGTCATAGGAGCATCTATTGGGGGCAACGACATAAGGCGAATTCTGGTGGATACTGGAAGCTCAGCCAATATCCTTTTCTTAACCACATACAAGAGAATGAAGAATCCAGCTGTAATTCAGAGTTCGGACAGATCAATTGTGGGCTTTACAGGCAGCTCAGCAGATGTGATCGGAGAGTTCGAAGAAGAAGTTCTATTGGGCAAGGGCCCTTTCAAGAAAATGGTTAGAATACTATTTATTGTGGTGGATTGTCCCACTTGCTATAATGCTATTCTAGGGAGGTCTTGGCTCTCTAGGATGCATGTAGTGGCTTCAACAGTCCACCAGTGCTTCAAATATGCTGTTCAGGGACAGGTTGGAGTCGTCCGGAGCAGCCAGAAGATTGCAAGAGAATGTTATGCCACTGCCCTGGCTCCTCGAACGCTGGGGGCAGTCCGTATTAATGAACAATAGCAATTTGAGGGCCTTTCTGGGGGTGAGGGTGAAATTGATGACCCCAGAGAGACCCCTGGAGTATTGATACCGGTTGAAGAGGTAGAAACACACTGTTTGGAATATGGGAAAAGTGTCAAGATAGGGTCTAAGATGCCACCTGTTTTGAAAAATGAAATGTTAAAGTTTTTGAAGAACCATCAGCACATTTTTGCTTGGTGCAATGCTGATGTTACTGGGGTTCCATCAGAAGTGATATCACATCACTTATCTGTCCGGAGAGACGTAGCACCAGTGGTTCAAAAATAAGATCTTTTTCTAAAGAGAAGGTTGATGTCATTGTGCAAGAAGTTGACAGGCTCACAAAGATGGGGCACATCAAGGAATCTCAATATCCTTTGTGGACTGCCAATCCGGTTCTGGTAAAAAAGAAAAATGGCAAGTGGCGCATGTGCATTGACTTCACAGATCTCAATAGAGCTTGCCCAAAAGATTTGTATCCAGTTCCCTGAATCGATCAGTTAGTAGACTCTACCTCTGGGAACAAGCTGCTTTCCTTTATGGATGCCTTCTCCGGATACAATCAGATTCAAGTAGATCCAAAGGATCAAGAGCATATCACATTTGTCACTGATAGAGGTCTTCATTGCTACGAAGTAATGCCATTTGGTTTGAAAAATGATGGGGCTACTTATCAGAGGTTAGTCAACAAGGCATTTGCTCATCAAATTGGAAGAAATATGGAAGTGTACATTGATGACATGATGGTGAAGAGTGTGGATGAGCAGTTGCACTTGTCCGATCTCCAAGAAACTTTTGCCAACTTGGTAAAAGTGAATTTGAAATTAAACCAAGAAAAGTGTGTGTTCGGAGTGCAGTCCGGGAAGTTTCTGGGCTATATTATAAGTGAGCATGGAATACAACCCGACCCGGACCAGCTTAACGCCCTATTTCAGATGGAGCCTCCTCGAAACATTAAAGAAGTACAGCGGTTAACGGGGAGATTAGCTGCCTTAAATAGATTTATCTCAAGGTCTTCGGACAGGTGTGCCCCTTTCTTTCAAACCTTGAAGAGTGCAAAGGGATTCAATTGGACTCCACAGTGTGATGAGGCTTTCAATGAGATCAAAAAGCACCTGTCCTCCCCTAAAACTTTGTTTAAGCCAGTTGATGGGGAGACACTCTTCGTATATTTGGCAGTTTCAAGTAGTGCCATTAGTGCTGTATTGGTAAGAGAGTTCGATGGACATCCCCATCCAGTATACTACATCAGCAAAAGTTTGATAGATGCAGAAAGGCGTTACTTGAAACTCGAAAAGTTAGCATTGGCCCTGGTGATAGCTGCCAGGAAGATGAGGCCTTATTTCTAGGCTCATCCCATCATCGTCCGGACTTCTTTTCCCCTGAAGAATGTCCTCCATAAGGCAGACATTTCAAGCAGGATGACTAAGTGGTCAATAGAGTTGGGGGACTTCGACATAGATTTTGCTCCCCGAACAGCAGTCAAGGCCCAAGCTGTGGCAGACTTTTTGGTTGAATTCCACTCCAACAGGGATTCGGAGCAAACTACTGATATAAAAGATAAAATGGTATGGGTCGTCCGAACATATGGTGGGTCTAGCACTATGGGGTGTGTTTGACTTCCCCGTATGGAGACAAAATGTACCAGGCTATTTGTTTTGCTTTCAGGGCATCTAATAATGAGTCCGAATACGAAGCAGCTATAACTGGTTTTAAAGTTAGCCTACATTTATGGGGCTAAGAGGGTCAAGCTACTAAGTGACTCCCAACTTCTTATCCACCATGCCCAAGGCCAATCTGAGGCTAAGAAGGAGCAGCTTGTGAAATACTTACTCCTCCTTAAGAATGAAGCACTCAAGTTTAAAAGTGTTGTTTATGAGCACATTCCCCGGGCAGAAAATGAGCTAGCAGACTCATTAGCAACCATAGCATATTCGGAGTCGTATCCATGGATCCATGTGCTAGAAAGCCCCTCCATTCAACTTAGTAAGGGTAAAGAAGAGGAAACTTTTGAAGTACAAGAGAAACGACCTCAAGACTAGAGGTTTCCTCTCCTGCAATATCTCTCCGATGGTGTTGTGCCTCCGAATAAGTCACTAGCCAGAACTTTGAAACACAAGGCTCGTGGTTTTATCATATTGAGAGACGTGTTGTACAAGAAATCTTATAGTAAACCTCTCCTGCGCTGTTTGGGGGATGAAGGATCTCAAGTAGTCATCTCCGAATTACATGATAGTGAGGGATCAGCCCATTGTGGGTTTAGAGCCTTAACAAGAAGAGTTTTACTCTCCGGTTACTATTGGCCATCAATCATAAAAGATGCTAAGGAATTGATAAGAAGGTGTGACCCATGCCAGAGGTACAACAATGAGATTCATGTCCCAGCTATTCCTTTGGAATCAATTTCTGAGCCTATTCCTTTTGCTCGATGGGGGTTGGATTTAGTAGGGCTTCTCCCTGTGGCATCCGGAGGGCGCAAAACTATAATTGTGGCCATAGACTACTTCTCGAAGTGGATTGAAGCAGCCCCTCTAGCAGGGACAACATCAAAAGCTGTTATAAAGTTCATTTTATCCAACATCTGTTGCAGATTTGGTGTCCCACAAAAGATAACAACAGACAATAGGCCACAGTTCGACAATAGGGAAATGGAGGGCTTCTGTGCCTCAAGGGGTATACAACATAGTTTTTCTTCACCTTTCCACCAACAAGAAATGGGCAAGTTGAAGTGGCTAATAGGACTATACTCTCCGGTTTAAAGAAGAATTTGAAAGGGGCTGCTGGGAAGTGGCCTAGTTATCTACAAGAGGTCTTGTGGGCCTACCGGACAACACCAGGGGCTGCAACACAAGAGTCACCTTTTGCTTTGGTCTATGGGATGGATCCAGTAGCTCTCATAGAAGCAACTCTCCCATCCTTTCGTGTTCACAACTTCTCCGAACACGCCAACGAGATGGCAATCAGAAGTCAACTTGATCTGATAGAAGAAAAACGAGTTAAAGCTCACCTTAGAGTTGCACACTATCAGGGTTTGATGAGAAGCAGGTTTGCTTCCAAAGTTAAAAGAAGAGATTTCCAACCAGGGGACAAGGTATTAAGGAAAGTCTTCTTACACACTAAAGAAAAGCTGTTCGGAAAGCTGGCCCCAACTTGGGAAGGTCCCTACATAGTTGTTGAAAGAATTAAACCTGGAACATATTGGTTGGAAGACAAAGATGGAAGGGTTTTGACTCATCCTTGGAATATTGAGCATCTCCGGATGTACTTGGAGTAGCGTTTGTGTAAATATTTACTTGTTTAAACATCCATGCAAATATTTGGGGGCATACTCTTTCCTCCCTGGTGGCACGGGGAGGTTTTAATGAGGTGTCCGGGCTTTTAAATAAAATTTGATGCCTTCTTAAAAATTTTCTAAGTGTTCTTAAATGGTAAGGCCCTGCAAAGTCATCTCTGGGGAGATTGAGGAAGTATTCACCAAGCTCACCAAGGTCGGTGATGTCTACTCCATCAATGTTGATATCTCCCCCCTCAACCTCATCGGTGTGAAAGTCCCTCGGAATCTCCTCGGCATGCGTTGGGTCAGCAGGGTCAGCATGGACAGAAGGCTCCGGAGCCCGGAGAGAAAGCTCGTCTCCTTTAGACGTTTTCTTCTTCTTGGCCTCCCGGTCTGTGCCTTCGCTTCCCTGTTTACGATTCCTCTTAGAAGCCTTTGGAGGTTTTGGAAGGTTCGCTTCTTGTTTCTCAGTCTCTTGCTCCACCACTTCCAGGAGAGCAGCATCAATTTGACTCTGGGCTGCCCCCTCCGGATCTGTTGGAGCATCATTCTCTATATCAGGAGGGTTGGCATCACCCACCACCCTTTTGCCCTTCTTCTTCTTTCCTTTCATCTTGCTCGGGGCTTTGGCCCGGCCTGGCAGGAAGAGTGTCCCATCTGGTTCATGGGTCCTCTTAAGCACAACGTCCAGAGAAGGCTGGGTGGTGAGCTCCTCCCAGGTCAAGTCTCTCCGACCTATGGTGTTCCACAGGTGAGACCTTGCCAAGTTTCCACTGGTGAAAGCAGCGTGGAATCGGTTCCCCCATTCCTCAGCAGCCCAGGCATTAATCTTGCCACAGGTAACCTTCCCGGCTTTCTGATAATCACTGAACTCCTTGGGCAGTACTGCTAAGACAAAAGTAAGACAAATTAGTATAAACTAAGTCTAAAAAGAAAAGAGAAGAGAGACAAAAATATAAAGGCAAGATACTTACGGTCACTCCTCCATCTGCTTCTGAGGAGGCTTGGGTTCTCTCCGGATTTTATCTTCCTGCCGTTCTCCCAGGCACCACTGACAAATAGGAACTGGGTCCTCCAATTCCTCTCTGCCTCCAGCAAATCATCCACCGCCTTGAAGTCATCCCCCATGTTAAAGTGGTAAAAGGGGATGTGGTGGTTTCTACACAGGCTAGCCACTGCAGCAAACTCCTCCATGGGCAGAGGGATCCCGGACAACCTTGATGCCATGATGCATGACATAAGGGTATACCAAGCGTTGGGGCTCAGCTGGCTCGGACAGAGTTTGATCAGATGGAAATATCTGACAATTTCTGGATCTAATGGGAACATGAGCCCCCAGTTGAATAACTCCGTGAATATGACCACTTCGCTTAACTTGCAATCCATAGGAGTCTCCGGGTGTATAGGAATCCTGGTCTTTACATTTTCTGGTATGCCCCACTTCGTACGCATCCTGCCCAGCTCAGCAGTGTGGATGAATGCGTAGTTGATTTTTTGTAAGGAGAGAAGGTAATTAACGCTGACCTTGTGAAAGCAAGGCCCTACTTTTCCTTCTAGGCTCTCCGGCAGATCCGGATGCCTCAAGTATAATTTATCCTTGCCCTTATCCTTCTTGGCAACTATCTCTTTGCTGGTCTGACCGGAGGGCTCAGACTCAAATGGGGCCTCTTCGACAGAGTCCTCCATCACTTCCTCCATAATTGTTGAAAGGATTTCAGCAGCTGTGGTGAGGGGAGGGTTCAAGCTTGACTCAGGCTTGTCCCCGGACTGATGGGCCTCAGTACCCCTTTGATTTCTGCTCTCCGGTAGAGTGTCTGGAACAGAAGACTCCTGTTGAAGATTTGGATTGGAGCCCTCCCGTCCGGACAGCCTGTCCTTGGGGGCTCTAATAGGCACCTCTGATCCGGTGCTGTTGTCCCTTGCCCCCGACCTTGAGGGAGTCTTTTTAGACCCCTTGCCTTTAACCAACCGGCCTTTCCTCCTGTCGACCAGCTTCTCAGGAGAGTGCTCCGTATCTGATCCCATTGCAATGGAGGGAGAGGGCTTTTTTAGGCTAGTAGCTGTAACTCCTGGCTCGACAGCAGGCTCCAATTCCTGAACTGAGGAACCAGAGATTATGGAGGAGAGGTTGGTTTGAAATAATTTTCTAGGCTTAGTACCTTTGGAATAAGAAGAGCCTCGGTCTGACTCAGTAGTAGAGGTGATCGGTCTATCAACAGGCGAGGTAGGTAACCCTGCTGCAATCCGTCTTTCTCTTTCGACTTTTTGAGCCTTTTCTAACTCAGAAAGGTTGAGCCACCCGCCATTGACAAGAGCGTTCCTCGCTGTAAACATAAACTATTGAACTAAGTTTTTGCTTTAGAGAGAGAAAGCTTTGAGAGTTTTTGCAGAAGTAAATTTGAAGGAGATGGTAAAACAGTAGAAAAATGAGTTTGTATTTATAGTAAATCTGAAAAAGGAAGTTGATTCCTACGAGAATTCGTAAAGTTTGGCAATGATTAAAAGACGGCGCTGATGTCACCACCTGTAATTAAAGAGGTTGCTTTTCGAAGAAGGTGGGTTTGAAATTCAAGGTGAAAAAACGGCTGAAGTAACCAATCAGAAAGTGACACGTGTCCCACGAACTCTGGCAAAAACCGTTTTGAATTCGTGAAACTTTATCTGTCCGGATAAACCCATAGCCCAAATTGACAAACCTGTCCGGATTAAAACTACCCCTGATGTCGGACTATTTTTCAGGTCTTTGACAAGAATATTTGCACAAACACCTAAAAAAGGGGCTCCTGATGAGTCTGAATTCTGCATGCTCCCCGGACAATGACAGATCGGTCCAAGGCCTCCGGACCGGACAGATCACACGAACCGAACAGATCACTTCGAACACTCTGACCATAGGACTGTTCGAACTATGACAAAAGTACTAAAAAAACCTAAACACTTCTTGACTAAGCTGCTTGCTCTCCTACTTAGAGCTCATGGGTCTTTGAACATGACCCGGGTCCATTAAACATGACCCGAAAGCCCATAAGGGTCCAAACATCAGGGTATAAATACCCAACCACCTGCATTAAGTATTATGGGCATACCGAACTACTCCTCGGGCTGCTACACAAGAATCTCCTTTTTCTTTGGTGTATGGGATGGATTCCATTACCTCCATTGAAGTTACCCTACCATCATACAGGGTCCATAACTATTCCAAACAGGCTAATGAGACAGCAATTAGGAATCAGTTGGACTTAATAGAAGAGAGAAAGTTTAAAGCTCATTTGAGAACAACCCACTACCAAGGTTTGATGAGGAGCAGGTTTGCTTCCAAGGTCAAGAGAAGAGATTTTCAACTGGAAGATAAAGTTTTGAGGAAATTTTTCCTACACACCAAAGAGAAGTAGTTCGGTAAGCTGGCTCTAAACTGGGAAGGCCCTTATGAGGTCTCTGAAAAGCTTAAGCCCGGGACACATAGGCTTCAGGACAAAAAAAAGGTTTTGAAGCACCTATGAAACATTGAGCATCTCATGTTATATCTAGAATAAAAGTTGTGTAAATATTTACTTGTTAGATATCAATGTAAATATTATGGGGTATAATCTTTCCTACCCTAGTGGTGCGGGGAGGTTTTAATGAGGTGTCCGTTTTTTCATTCAATAAAATGTGATACCTTCTTGAAATATCCGGTGTGTTTTAATTATAATTCAATTCAAGTATAAATCACTAGTTCAACACTTTGGATCTTTGATAGATCGGATAAACCTGGTTGGATGATGACCATTAAACATATGTCATCGGAAATATTAAACACTCTCACTATAATACTTTTGAAATAGTTGGGGATATTTAAACATTAGCCATTAAAATTAAAGGGAAAGACAGTGTTAAATAAAGAAATATTTGATAAATAAACTTGTTCAGACTTTAACCGAACAAGAAGAACAACATATGCCTTGGCCATCCAAGGACTTTTAGTATTTCAAAAAACCAATCCGGACTCTAACCGGATAACATTACAAAATATTCCTTGGCCATCCAAGGACTTTAACTGTTCAGAAAAGATAAACAAAATATGATTAAAACCTCATGGCTTGTTCCATTCGGATGTCTCACCACCACCATCTTTTCTTGGGACTTTTGAGTTCTGCACTTGAACTCTCACTAGTTCCCTCTTCATCATCTGTAGTGGAATCAATTCCACTGGAGTAGTTGTACTTGTCACCAGTTGTCATGGTATGATGAGGAAGGTCTTCGTATTACATGTATTTCCATAGGGGACCAAGGGTCCTCTTCGGAAAGGTTTCATGGAAGAGCTGCAACATGTCAGACCTGACTTCATTATATCTTTTCTCGAGAGAATCTATCACTTTGTTGGTATATTTATCAATGCTATCCTGAATAGTTTGTTTTTGCTGCTTCACCAAGTCTTCTTTCTCCTTGGTCACCTTAGACTCAACACCTTCTAGGGAAGTCTTCTCACCGGACAAGGTATGAATGACACCATCTTTGGTCTTCAGATCATCCCTTAATGTTAAGAGATCATTTTCCAAACCGGAGCATTTAGTTTGAAGTTCAGTACTGGCAGTCTCTGAAGTAGCCAACTTGGTTGATAGATCTTCTTTGTCCTTCCTCAGTGCTTCTATCTCTTTCTTCAGATCTTTTATGCTCTGATTGGTATTGAGAAGGTTGGTTGACAGATATTATTTGTTAGTAGTAAGGGTGTTGATGAGTGTGGTCTGACTCTTCACTTGTCCCTCCAGGTCAAGCACTGGCTGGATATGACCAAGAAGGGAATGAGCCACAATATCTTGTTCTCCAGAAACGGAGAAAGACTTACCGTTATAGGTCATCATGTTAGCAGAGCTTGAAGGGTGGAAGGGGCCAGCAAAATCATCCTTCTCAGAGTCATTAAAGTATAGATCAATGTCTTGAAGGGCACTAATGTCCACCCCATAAATTCCTCCCCCAGTACCTCTTCGGATTGCATTCCTGTAAGGATCTTCTCTTGTAGAGTGGGATTAACAGAGACTGGTAGAGGTAGAAGCTCCGAAGGACGAAGAATTATTTCTTCTCCTCAGGCGACCTTCTTATTTTTGGTAGCCTTTTCGTCACTGCTTGCTCTTCTTTTCCGGTCATTTTTGGGAGGCTTGGGTGGGTTTTGTGATTCTACTGCCTCCCTAACAGTTTCAGCCTCTACTACTTTGAGTAAGGCAGCGTCGATTCCCATTTGGTTCCCTGAACCAGTCTCTTCTGTGGCAGTTTGGATCGGCTCTGCTGCAGTTTTCTTCTTCTTCCCTTTCTTGTTGGGAGCTTTTTCCCTGGAAGGTAAGGCTAATTTACCATCTTTGGCCTCCGTTCGCTTAAGGATCACACCAGGTGGAGGTGGTGTTGTTAGTTCTTCCCATGTGAGGTCCCTCCGACCTGTGGTGTTCCACAGGTGGGACCTCACCAAGTTTCCTGAGGGGAAGCAGTTATGGAAGGTGTTCACCCAACACTCCGCAGCCCATGTATTAAGTTTGGCACAGGTTATTTGCCTATCCTCCAGGTGTCCGGTGAACTCCTTCGGCAGCACTGAAAAAGAAATAACAGATAATTCATGAGAGGAATACTTATGAGCTAAAAAGAAGAACATGAAAAATAAAAGATAAAAAATTTACCAGTACTCTTCCATCTACTGGTTAGCATACTAGGGTTGGTGTTGGCTTTGATCTTTCTCTCATTCTCCCATGACCCACTAATAAACATGAACTGTGTCCTCCAGTTCTTCTTCAACTCTAATAAGTCGTCTACTATCTTGAAATCGTTCCCCATGTTTTGATGGTAGAATGAAATGTGGTAATTCTTGCATAGACTTGCCACAGTAGCAAATTGTTCCATTGGGAGAGGGATTTTGGACAGCCTTGATGCCATTATGCAACAAGGGAGAGAGTACCAGGTGTTTGGACTTAGCTGGCTTTGGCAGAGCTTCACCAGGTGGAAATACCTGACGATTTCTGGGTCTAATGGGAACCGAACTCCCCAGTTTAGCACCTCGGTGAAGATGACCACCTCATTGATTTTATAATCCATCAGAGTCTCCGGAGTGACAGGTATCCTTACCTTCACAGACTCTGGGATCCTCCATTTCGTCCGGATCCGGCCCAACTCAGCAGTATGGGTGTAGACATAGTTTATATTCTACATGGCCAACAAATATATAACAGTGACGTTTTTGAAGCAATGGCCTACCTTGCCCTCTAGGAACACCGGAAGATTCGGATGAGTCAAGCAGACCTTAACTTTGACTTTACCCTTCCTGTCAGAAGCAGCATCCTCGGTTTGACCTGATGCTTCAGTTGCGAAGGGGGCCTCTTCGATACTGTCTTCCATCACTTCTCCCATCACCGTGGAAGGTTTATCAAGTTCTATGGATGGGGGGGTCAGCTTCTGGCACAAAAGGTTGTTCAGATGAATGAGCGCATGTTGTTTCCAAAGGCCTGGTGTCCGGTTGAGGTTAGGATCCGAAGGACTTCACCTTTGGGGCTATTTTAGATGCCTCCGATCTGGAGGGCTTATCTCTTGGTGCTATTTTAGATACCTCTGATCCTGAGGGCTTATCCTTTAATGTTGCCTTAGATGCCTCTGATTTGGAGGGCTTCGGCAATGAAGTATTTGTTTGGGATTTAACCAGACGAGTCTTCCGGCGTGAAGTTGATTTTTCTGGAGATTTCTCAATGTCTGAACCCATGGCTAAGAAAGGGGAGGATTTTCTGACACTCGAAACCGTATTTTCCCTGACAGTGGAGGGCTGGGACTCCTGAACAGAAGAACCTGAGGGGAGAGCAGAGAGACTTGGTTTGAATAATTGTCTGGGTTTTGGATTTCTGGATGAGGATGACCCTTGGTCAGCTTCTTGGGTTGGTTCACCAGACTTTTCGCTCGGGGAGACTGAGAGACCAGCATCAATGCGGTTCTCCCTTTCGATTTTTCTTGCCTTTTCTAGCTCTGACAAGTTTAACCAGCCGCCTTTCACAAGTGCTTTTCTAGTTGTGAACATAAAACTCTTTGAGAATGAGTTTGAAAACAAGAGTGAAAATCTCTCTAGAAATTTTTTGAGTGATGAAGACAATGAAATTGTAAAAAATGATTTATATAACAGTAGAAAAAAAGTAACTGTTACCTAGGAGGAGTTAAAGAGGTTTGGCAATGATTAAAGAGGGCGCAGACGTGTGAAGGATTAAATGCCTGGGTTACTTTCTAGGCTTAGTGGGAGCACCGATCTAGGAAGAAAAACGGCTAGTAGGTCGAACCAGATTGTGACACGTGTCCCACGATCCCAAAAGAAAACTCTTAGAATTCTGGAAAAAGAAGTCAATTCAGACAGACTTCGAACTAAATGTACTGGCATGTTTGACAAAATCGTGACTGTCCAGGTAAATTTTTTAGCCCTGCCAAAGATATTTGACAAGACCTAAAAAATGGGCTACTGATGAGTTCAGATTGTTTAGTCACATCTCACTATGTTATCCGGACAAGGGCGATCCGGACATAAATATATCCCTGAACTATCCGGACAGGACAAAAGTAAAGAAACATCTAAACATCTTTTGACTAAACTATGTGCTAATCAGCTTAAAAGATTAATGGATCCTTAAACTTGACCCGGTTCTATAACTTGAACCGAAATCCCATGTGTCCTTAATTAAGGGTATAAATACCCCACTTTCATTAATGAGGGTAATGAACATTTAATACAATCAGGCGGCTCAAATCTCTCAGTGCTTTATACCAAACACTTAATAATCAAAATATTTTTCAAAACACTTTACAATATTACCTCCAGCCCAAAATAAACCAAACCATAAACTAAACTCGATAAAGCATGATTTTCAACCGAACTATACTAATTATTTACCGAATGTTTGGTAGAGTTAGGAAATTTTAAATTACAGTTTGTTTTTGGTAGGGCGTTGGTATTCAAAATCAATTGTGTGGTAATACCGTACCGTACCAAAATTTTCGATAAAATATAATATAGTTTTATAGCTATAATAATAAATATTGTGAAAATAATTTTAATATAATAATCTTCTTTATACTTTGATTTTGTATCAAAATAAAAAATTTAAACATAGTTATGGTATTTGTTATAACAATTGTTTGTAAAAACTAATTTTGTATCCACAAAGTTTAAATTAATTTAAAATTTAATTACTAACTCAGAATGTATAAAATTAACTCTACACATGGTATCGAAAATCTATGAGTCTAATTTCTAATGAAAAAATATATTATAAAATAAAATAAAAATTTGTATTTCTCGTAACATTCGTCGAAGCTTTCAAAAATTAATTTTGCATCAACAAATTTTAGATCAAATTAAAATATAATTATATACTGAGTTAAAATGTTAAAATTTGAGTTCCTTTTATTTATATATATATATATATATATATATATATATATATATATATATATATATATATAAAAGTCTATTTTCTAATAAAAAAATATCATATTAAGATATAATTTGTACACAAAGTTATCATATTTATCGTAAGAGTCGTCGAACCGTAAAAAACTTATTTTGTATTAACAAATTATACACCAAATTAAAATATAATTATTTACAGACTTAGAATGTTTATATTTTAATTTTGTATCAACAAATTTTAATTATTTACTGATCAAGACTCTAGTTTCTCATGAAACATATCATATTAATATAAAACTACTAAGTAAAGTTATCATATTTCTCGTAACATATGTCAAAATTGTAAAAATAATTATGCATAAACAAAATTTTGAACAAATTCAAATATGATTATAAATTTATTTAAAATGTTTATAATTTAAATCCATATATATAGTTGTGAAGATTTATAAGTCTATTTTCTACTATAAAATATTATATTAAAATAACAAGTTTAGAAAAAGTTATAATATTTCTCGTAATTGTTGTGAAAGATGTTCAAAATGATTTTGTATCAATTTTTAGATCAAATTAAAATGTACATTTTCAATACTTCAATTCTAAAATAAAATTTAAAAACTTATTTTAATATTATATTTTCTTATGTATTTGATATTTTTTATTTGTTTAATTACTTTAAAAAACAATTCAAAAAATTAATTGTTTCTTTATCTTATATTTTTAGTTGTGTTTTATTTTATACCAAAATTTTGGCAGGCTAATGGTACTCAATATTTTAATACCAAATAATTAGTATTGGTAATGATTTAAGGGGTTTGGTATGACAACAGTACGAAACCACACTTACGTATTATAACTCATAAAAATAAAAGCGACGTAAAATGTCATGTTTGTGGATATTACACCAACAACCTCAAGCAATGACATCTTTTATTTTGTTACCTTGTAAACATTGTTCAAAATATAGTAGTGTTCATGTACTCAACAATTCATTACTTGTAGGATGCGTAAAATATTGTTAATCACATTTAATCATTCGGTCGTCCTACAACATTCCATCCAATTATAATATTCCATATTTGATAGAAAATATTATATGAATTATTACTATTTTTTCAATAAATAATATTTTGGCATATATTGTATATATTGTGCATGGTGGTAGACCACTTGCGATGGTTAGTAGTTAATATTTGTGCATAGATGGTATTGAAATGTACAATTATCAATTTTTATCTTTGATTTTATTCTCTTCACACCATACACACCAATTATATTCTTAAACGCGCATTACCTCTCGTATTTGTAAAACAACATAAGAGAATTCACACTATAACCATCGTCATAAATATTGATGATGATTATGTATCATAATTCTCGATATACATATTAAAATACAATCAGTGAGTTTAGTGAGTTTTTTTATAATACTCATGTGTGAAAAATAAGTGTGTATGATCAGTTAACCTTCATACATCAATCTCTGGTTCATCTAATATATATATACACACAAAATTAACACCACAATATGATTTCAATTCTTACTAATAATTAAATAACACAAATAGTTTTAAAACAACATAAACACTAAAACACGTATTTGTAAACATAAAAGAGAAAAAAAAACAAATAAATACAAATTTGCATTAAATCGTGCATACATGAATAATAATTTTAGAAGTAATTCTCAAAATTAACTTAAATTTCCAATTATGATGTTCGATGAAGCTAAATAATATTCAATTATTCCCATTAAAATACTTTTTAAATTCACACTTTACACGCGAATGTAAAAATATTATCGCATAAAATATAATTATAAATATATTCAAATTAAATTTAACTTTTATATCGAGTATCAAATGTGAGATGTTTTTTTTGGAATTTATTATATAACATTTATAAAAAAAACTATTATTTATTAAAATAAATTTAAAATTAAAAGTTAGATTTTTTAGGATTAAAAAATACATACAAAAATATAAAAAAAAAGTTCTTACAAATACATGGTGTACACCCCGATGAGTGGCATGAAGAGTATTAAAAGAAAAAATACGATGAAAGTTAACCGTAATTTGGCCAAATAAATACGTAATAAAAAACAACGGAAAATGCAAAAACCCAAAAGATAAAAAAGACTAAACAACATGTCGAAAAATAAGTGAGCAAATACATCAAACTACTAAGAAGATGTGTCAAAATATAATATAAAAACAAACAATATTAAGTTGGAGTCGTAGGAATTGAACTGGCTAGACAACTGGTACCAAGAAATATGAACCAGAGATTGGAGAGCATGCAATAAGATACCGCAGAGACAAAGGTAGGAGATGAGATAAAAAAACATTCTTTGCACTAGAAACGTGGTAGTTGCGTCAAAGTAGCCACACTATAAGTGTTGTAAACTTGAAGAAGTCCAGTTACATTAATCTTGCATAAGACATAATTTGGAGGTGGGGGTATCTAAACCCCAACTCAGAAGCTTTTTGCGAGTAAATAGCTTACCCAAGATAGCAATCCAAAGGATAAAGGTGTTGTGAGGAATACTAAATTTGTACCATACTAACCTCGCTCACCCAATACATGGTATGGGCGTACGAATGAAAATTATAGGTGTCTTTGATAGTTAAGTTGATGATTCCTCTTTTAGAAATTTGGTAATATACGTTGTTTTAGAGGATTCTTCAGGGAGGGAATGAGATAATGAGGTTGTTGATTTCATAGAAGGTTGCTGTGATTTCAAGCACTTTCAAATATTATATGAGTTGGCCAGTTCCATAGCCCATTAAAGATAATGCCTTATACTTTGAGAGTCATGCCAGTCTTGAATCATTGGTGATCTCAGCCTGTAATAGGTTACTAGTGAAGTAAGAAGAAGTCAATTATCGTATGAGAATGAGGTATTTTACCCATTTCCAATCTTAATCTTGTCTAATTTACTAGCAAAAAGCCTAAGATATAAAATTTTCATTTAAGTCCAGAAGGGAGAGAAGCCAGGATCTAAAGCCCAGAAGTTATTGTTTTTAACTTCATTTCCAAATTTTTCTAATACTAGATTGAGTTTTTCTATTACTAATTTAGGACCACAAAAGTTTAAGAAAGACCTTATGATTCCAAATTTTTAGATCAAGAATCCCAAGGTCTCCCTCCTTCGTAATGAATATGACTATAGACAGTGACGAGAGGAAGCAACGAATGTACTAGGAAAGGTCTTTGAGAACCCTCGAATGGATAATGAAGATGGAAGACCAGTAAACCTAACCAGAAAAAAAAGAACAGATGTAATGAGTTGAAGTCATCCAACGTAAGAATATAAAGAAGGGGTTGATAATCATTATATGAAAATCGCATCGTTAGTTGAGGGATTCCTAGATAGTTCATCGGAAGGGAGCCGACCTTATACCCTAAAATATTGATGAGATCATTTGTGAGGATAGGGTTGGCCCTAGAGAGGAAGATGTGGCATTAGCCTGGACTGACTTTAAGGCTCGAAATAAATAAGAAATCATTTAGACCATATTTGATAAGATAAGGGGAATTAAGATCCTCGTGCCATAAAATCATTAAGTCATCATTCAAATAAAGTTCATTATTTTGAGTTTATGTCACTTCCTATAGAAGTTTAATATTTTTTCATTGCTTTTTTCTTTGAGAATACACGATATGACTTGCATTACGAGAACAAAAAGGAAAAGAGAGAGGGGGTCACCTTGCCTGAGACCTTTCCTACCATGGAAGTTACCGTACATATCCCCATTAATGTTAATATCATCTGAGGGAGTGTCGATACATAAGAAATCTAAGTGATCATCCTTTTTAAGAAGTCTATGGTGACAAGAATATAAAAGAATTAAGTGTCAGCGAACTTTGTCAAAGGTTATCATGAGATTGATTTATAATGACACTCTTTTGCTTATGTTGTTAGTGTGGTAACCCCTTAAAAGTTCTTGGGAAAGTAGGATATTTTCGGAGACGCTTCTCTCGACCATAAAACCCAATTGCAATATGTAAATGAAATAAGGGAGAAAGTATTTAATTATGTTAGCCATAATCTTGGAAATAATCTTTTAAACGAAATTTCATAACACTAGACGCCTGAAATTGACAATATAAGTAGGGGTGTCCTTCTTAAGGATAAAGCCAACAAAGGTGGAGTTCTAAGATGACTTCAAATGACCAAAGTTGAAGAACTTGAGGACCTCATCACAGATAATATTAGCCATATTATTCTAAGATTGCTTAAAGAACCTAAAATTAAAGCCATCAGGACCCGAAGATTTGTTGATTTTGATATTGGGTAATAGGATTTTAATCTCATTGCACGTATCATGCAAATCATAGAAGAATTATCCAGTGAGTATCCTATAAGGGTAATGAGGGCTAAAAAATTGTTCAGGCTCGGTAACCAAGAGGGTGCCAAGTATCAAGGAGGTCATTGGAGTGATTAACCAGTACGTTTGCTACACCATAAAGATTGGTAACCAGATCGCCTCGATTATTTGAAATTGAGGTAATTTTGTTAAGTAAGATATGAGTCTTGATACTGTTGTGAAATAATTTAGTGTTCCTATCATCAAGTTTGAGCCAATTCTCTTTGGATTTTTTTAAGAATAGATTCTTCAGCTCTGTTAAGGAAGATGTATTTAAATGAAGCCTCAATTTCTTTAGGGATAAAAGGATAGTTTGTGGTATTTTGAGCTAAGAGGTACCGGTCTTGGGGACGATCCTTTGGGGTGTTAGAAACACAGGTGATGTTGTCATTGTATTCTTTGTGATTTAGATTTTTTAGAGAGAATTGAAAGGGAATGATTTTTTGAGAGACGAGGTTTATACCTTGTATGGGGCTAAGAAGGTTCCAGTTAATGGAGACAATTTCTTTGAGTTTAGGAAGAGATTGCTACATATTACAAAAATTAAAAGGGTTTTTCCGATGCATACAGTGAGTGACCTAGTTAAGAGTGACTATGGTGTGATTATGAGATTAGAAGAATCTATAATAGATGAAACATAGGAAAATATTCATCCTAGTTAATGTTGATGAGTAATGATCAATGTTAGAGAAGATAGTCTTAATGATATTATTGATGAGTTATATCAAATACATATCAGTAGAACGAAGATATATATGCTCACATTAGTAGCAATAATTGTTGAATTCGTCGATAGTTGGAGACCAATTATCTGAGGAACTAGTACACTCTTCTAGCTTACAGATATCATTGAAATTGATAAGGAAGTAATTCGTCGATCTTAATAGAAAAGGAGTTAATTGCAAGAAAGAGAAGGGAAATATGTCATTATTGTATTTATTGTTTATTAGAAGACAATGTGTAAATAAAGTAGTTTGTAAAGGACTAATTGTGAAATAATAAAACACTACCAAGGACATAAATGGGTCCCACCTTCCCCACTATAAAAGGGAGCCCATTTATTCTTGATAGGTGGATAATTCTTTAATATATTCTCTTTCTATATTCTTTCTCTACATTTTGAGCTCTAGTCACATCAGGTCCAAGATCCAAGATTCCTTATTCTTGTCATTTATTCTCTCATCATTGGCGCCATCTGTGGGAACACGTGATACCAAGAAGAAAACTTTTTCTTTGAAAATCGTGATTTAATCTTGAATGATGAATGACGAAGCAGCTGGGGAGAGGGTCGGGAGAGAGGTGGTCCGAGCCATTTCGCTGTCTGAGGGCGAGGAAGTATCGGGGCGGGAGTATTACGCGCAGGGTCGGGATAAGCGATCAACTCTTATCATGACCAGGAGACAGTTACTGGAATACATCGCAAAGCTGAACACTGAAAAGGAGCGGGCTCTAGATGACAAAAGAATTCGGGAAGGCAAAGAAAAAGAGCCGATCGTAGACAACCGTGGAGAAGGCTATCCGAATATTGACCACTGTATTAATGCCCGACCTGTTCGATATTATCGGGAGCCCTGCCCAGACGGGGAGCGGGATGGAAAAGCTGAGCGATACCAAAAGGATGACCGGGGTATATCTGCTAATTATACTTCGGAATATTTGTCGAGAAAAGAATGCCGATGCAAGGAAAAACTAAACAAACGCGCGCAAAAGAGCAATTCCCGACGTAATATGGCACCACATTCTGACTCACCCAAGTTCAAGAAGGGTAGCACCGAGAAAAGAACGCCAGTTTCATTTGAAAAAGAAGAGATGTTAACGGCCAACAGAGAGGAGCGGGTAGTCCTACCCCAGGTTCAGTGGCAGCCGTCAAATAGCCAGACCTAGGGGTACACGGTCAGTAGCCAGTTCATCAACCCAGGAAACAAAGGATTGTATGGAGTTCAGACCGAGGGGCTCGAAGGCGGTTCTTTCAGATTTGGAATGAATTGGAGAGCTTCACCATTGTCAGGCGAAATATTATCGGGGTATCTCCCAAAGAGGTTTGACATCTCTAAATTGGAAAAGTACGATGGTAAGAGAGATCCGGACAACCATTTGGAAGCGAGATGAAATATTTTTGTACGACCCATAGAATTAGGCAATGCTTTTCTGCCCCTTTCCATCCGCAGGCGAACGGGCAAGTTGAAGTCACGAACCGAACCATCTTGGACGGGCTCAAAAAGAACCTAGAAGGAAAAGCTGGCAAATGGCCGGATTACTTGCAAGAAGTATTGTGGGCTTACCAAACTACACCTCTAACGACGACTAAAGAATCACCTTATGCCTTGGTTTATGAAATGGATGCGGTCACCCCAGCGGAGTCAATCTTCCCATCTTTTAGGGTCGGGAATTATGATAAGAATAAAAACGGGGATGACAGACGACTAGCCCTAGACCTAATAGAAGAAAAAAGAAGCCGAGCTCAACTGAATTCTTTACATTATTAGACTTTAATGAGGAGTCGGTATGCGTCAAAAGTGCGTCGGCGAGAGTTCAAAGTCGGGGACAGGGTTTTGAGAAGAGTTTTTCTGCATACCAAAGACAAAATCCTCTTCAAACTAGCCCCAAACTGGGAAGGACCGTATAAAGTAATGGAAAGAATTAAGAGTGGGACGTATCGATTGCAGGACAAGCACGGACTTATTGAGGCTCCCTTGGAACATTGAACATTTGAAGATATATTTGGAGTAATTTATCAATCTTTGTAAATTCTTTGTAATCATTCTTGTTTATGTAAGAACCTTTGGTCGGGGATGTACTCTTTCCTACCTCGGTGGCGCGAGAAGGTTTTAGTAAGGCATCCATAGCAACCGATCTCTTTAATCCAATATTTTGCCTTTGAATATTGGAAGTATTAAAAGAGGGTCCATCAGCTGACGAGCTGATAGAAAACTTTTGGCGATCTTAATCGATCAACAGAACCTTAAATAGGTTTTTCAGTGTTTAACTGATCTACATTTTATTCCCGACCCTATAGGAAATTTTCAATTAAACATTGATCAACAGAACCTTAAATAGGTTTTTCAGTGTTTAACTGATCTACATTTTATTCCCGACCCTATGGGAAAATTTTCAATTAAACATTGATCGACAGAACCTTAATAGGTTTTTCAGTGTTAACTGATCTACATTTTATTCCCGACCCATATGGGAAAATTTTCAGTTAAACATTGATCAACAGAACCATAAATAGGTTTTCTAGTGTTTAACTGATCTACATTTTATTCCCGACCCTATGAGAAAATTTTCAATTAAACATTGATCAACAGGATCTTAAATGGGTTTTTCAGTATTTAACTGATCTACAGTTTATTCCCGACCCTATGGGAAAATTTTCTTAACAGTGAAACAATCAACTCTTCTACAATCATGCTCGACCGGATATAGAATTACAAAAGCATATTAGAGACAATTTCAAGATTATGGAAAACTTAATATTTAAAGAATTTCGATTACAAGACATTCTAAAAGGATTCTACAGGCCCAAAGGTTACAAAATTTCAATACAAAAAAGGGGTAGAAGTTAAGCGTCCTCATCGTCAGGCTCAGTTTCTGTGTCATCCGACTCTTCATCCTCGCAGACCACCCCGGATGGGCGATCTTCCTCGGGAACATCTAACCACAGGGACCCAAGGGGAAGGTCGAGGAAATGGTGGTGAAAGGTCAGCACATAAGCAGCCTTAGCCTCGGCAATCTCCTTGTCCGACCATTTCTGACACTTGTCAGCAAAAAGAGCGTTGGCGTTTTTCAGATCGACAATCTATTTCGCTTTCTTCGCTGCGAAGTAACGAAAGAAACGACTTTGAATTTTTGTCACTGCCAATTTCCCAGCTCGGTCGTCACGGTCCTTTCTGACCCGTGCCAAGGTTTTTTCAACATTTTTCAACTTTTCCTCAAGGAGCCTTTTTGCTCCATCTCTCTTTTTTACCTCCTCTTCAAGCGCGGCAATTTTCCCTTCCGCATCCGTCAGCTTCTGGTTTAGTTCCCCTGCACGCCTTTCTTTCATCGCCAGAGGCACGATCATGTTATATAAGGACAAGGATAACCCGTCAGTTACCCGCAAAGGGAAGGTATGAGAGCCCCCAGGAACTGACAGCACGGGCAGCTTAGTCTCACTTGATGACCCCCCGACAGCTTTCGCTGCCTTTGAGAGACCAGCACTCTTACTCCCAGCCTCATCATCGTCGGGAATCACCACTACCGGAGCTCTCTTAGACAGTACTGCTGTGAGAGCGGCCAAATCCCCACCCTTGACCTCCTCATACTGCTCAAAAAGCGTCGGGATGGTCGTGTTATCAACGAGAACGGGAGCATCGGCAGGACCACTACTCTCCTTCTTTGAGTGTTTCAATATTTTGGCGTGAGCACCATCCGTCTCAGTTTTTTCCTTTCGATTCTTGGTCAGTTCTTCAGACCTATAGGCTTCATCATCCTCAGCAAAAACTTCATCCCTTTGTCCCACTGCGTCGACCTCCGCTGCCTCGACATTCGCCTGCTCGGCATCCTCGTCTGACTTGGAGCGTTTGCTATGCGACTTATTGAGTTTGGGAAGGAACAGGTGTGCGTCGGACGCATCTATCTTTGCAACCAAATCCACCAAGCTAGGGGGTTGGCGCAGCTGCTCCAAGGTGAGCGGTTCAACAGAGCAACGCCAGAGGTTGCTCATGACCAGATTTGTATTCTTGAAGGCGCGGTGGAACGCCAGACCCCAGTTCTTCCTGGCAAAGTCCTTCAAAATTTGGAAGGTCACTTTGCCAGCTTTGAAGTAGTCCTTCTTCAGCTCCTGGATGACCTCCTTTGACACTGCACAAAGGGTCGGTCTTTTCGTTAAATAAAAAAAATTATATGTAATATGATTACCATCGGGAACCTATGTCCGCAGCAACTGCCTCAGGTTCTCCTTAGTATATGGGCAACCGTTTTCCCAGCAGCCACTAAGGAAGATAAACCGATGCTTCCAGCCCTTGTCGCCCTCAAGGAAATCGTTTACAATCATCCAAGTGTTGGCCAATGAAGAATAGAAGAAAGGCGATTTGGAGGATTTAGAGAGCCCTGACATGGCAATGTACTCATTCATTGGCATAACCCGACCCGATAGGCGAGATGCCATTATACATGACATCATTGTATACCACGCATTGAGCGTTAGCTGTGAGGGGAGATGCCAATTGTCTTGAAATACAGAGTGATCTCAGGGTCTAGAGGAAACCTGAGGCCCCAGTTGAAGAGCTCTATAAAAATGACGATCTCTCGCGACCGAACGTGCACGGGCGTCTCACCAGGGACGGGGAATCGTACGGTGATGCATTCCAGGATCCCCCACCGGATTAAAAGCTCCACCTGTTCCGCGGCGGAGAAGTAGAGGTATTTTCCTTCAAAGAGGGAAATAACGTTGTCCCTTGGCAACAACCGATGATAAGTTATGGTTATGACACCTTCTATCTCTGCTGGAAGGGGTTATTCGGGAGGAGCAGCACCTTCCTCCGCTCCAGTTCCCACTGAGGGGTTATTTCCTGAACCAGCTAAGACATTCGCTTATGAATCATTAGCATCTTCTATTTGAATAGCATCGGGCTTAGGAGAGACGGCCGCTGGAGGATTGACCATCTGGGAAAGAGGCTCTATAAAGCTGGAGCTACTACCGGTACGGGCGAGCTTTGAGTCATATTCTCGCCGTTGACGAGCACGCTCGATCTCCAGGTTCTGATGGTCGAGATCCCTTCAGCCAACGCCCAAAGGGGTACATGCGGTATTGACATCCGTCCGGTATCTTTGAATGGTGGGAATCAGCTGGACTATTCCGGGAGAGTTACCCCCCGCAGGTGAAGTAGAGGTGCTGGAATCTCCCATTGAAAGAAACCTAGTTTTGCCTTGGCGTCTAGGATGAAAAAGGGTTAAGCTGGTAGGAGAATTTACCGACGAAGGGGTCGGGCGATCGAACTGTGCGATAGGGGAGTATGGAGAGCTACTGCTGGAGGGGATAACTATCGCCTCGGGGGTTTGAGCGCCAGTAGGGTCGGGTACGATGAAGGACTCAGCAGGAATAGGATTAAGAAGGACAGGGTCGTGAGGGAGAGGCACGGGTGCGAAGGGCTTTGTATCAGAACTCCAGATTAATCTCGCAGCTCGGTACTCTTCAGCTCGGTCGCTAATACTGGCACAGTCAATAAACCCAAATACAGACTCGTTCTTCTTCTTCGGTTTTTGTTTTGGCTTCGGGTTCTTACTTTTCATAAACTCTGCTCTATCTCTCTAGAATGGTCATGGCAGGACTTTCTCCCTTTAGAATTTCTCTGAGAGCGATTTAGTGAGTGAAGTATTTATAGGTAGTTTTCCGTAACTGCTTTACGCATGGGAGAGTCCGAAAGACGAAAAGCAGCGGGAAGTTGAAGAGCTTTTTGGAAAAATGTGCAGACAAGCACGCTTCGAGTAAGGGTATGACACGTGTAGATTTAGCCCAACAGAGCACGCTATAGGCGCTTGTCAGGCTAGCATCATAGGTCTGCACCGGCTAGTTCAGATGGGTACGCTAGATGGGCTTCATATACTTGGTTTTTCTTCCAAGGCCTGATTACCTGTTTGGGCCCATAGGGAATCTGTTAATCAGGTCAGTGGTAGACCCATGATAAAGTATTTTAGCGTCAGGGACGATTCGTAGTCATCCCAGAATCTTTAACAATAAATATAGGGGCTCGGTCATCATTTAGGAGAAAGCAGTCGGTCGGGGGACACCTCCTTAAACCGCACCAATACCGAGGCAATATGGTCAGTCGATACCGAGGCATAGTGGACAGAGGCGTTTCGAACCAATTTATTTATTTACAAGTCTTCATTGAAGACTGGGGGGCTACTGATAAGGAAGTAATTCGTCGATCTTAATTTGAAAAGGAGTTAATTGCAAGAAAGAGAAGGGAAATATGCCCATTACTGTATTTATTGTTTATTAGAAGACAATGTGTAAATAAAGTAGTTTGTAAAGGACTAATTGTGAAATAATAAAAGACTACCAAAGACATAAATGGGTCCCACCTTCCCCACTATAAAATGGATCTCATTTATTCTTGGTAGGTGGACAATTCTTTAATATATTCTCTTTCTATATTCTCTCTCTACATTTTGAGCTCTAGTCACATCAGGTCTAAGATCCAAGATTCGCTATTCTTGTCATTTATTCTCACATCAGAAATATCAAAGGGTAACTCAAGGGTTACATTGATCTTTAAACGAAATAGCCTCAAGATCAGCCCAGAGGGGCATGCGATCCGGACCGTCATTAAAGACATAAATGGTCGTGAAACAAAAGAAAATAAGGGAATTATAATTTATAGTTTTACAATGAATGTATTGCAGAGAAGATGATATAATGAATGTAGTACAAAGAAGAGGATAACACTATAATAATTATTACACTATGGTTCCGTAATATCCAAATCCTACCAAGGGGTGTGACGCATGATTACTAACTTAATGTGAGACATGGATCATAGTTCTTATAATGAAGCCGACCATATGGATGCAGATTGTAGTTTCAATAAACACCATGATGGATATATTATTACTAATAATAAAGTTATTTACATCTTTTTGCCTAACAAGGTCTTTTAACCCATAGACATTCCAAGAAATAAAAAATAAAAAAATAATTACAGAGGCTCAGGTAGTGGTCATATCATAGGATAAAATCAGAATAACATTAGTAGCCTCGCTAGGAGGACGAGTCCTGCTTGGTGGGGAATTCACCTTCTCACCACTTTTTTCGACAAAGTAAGTCGTAAGAACAAAAGGATAATTTTTTGTGAGAGAGATCAGACTCTTTAAAAACTAAGACAAAGGAATACAGAGAGGATGTGAGACAAAATAGAGGTGTAACTGAAAACAATACATTTATAGCATTGAGGTGGAAAACCCTCATATTTTATCCTTACAGAGGTAACTTTCTTCGTGTGTCCTACTCGATCCCTGAGTTTACTCATAACCCACATTAACCATCACACAGATACGAGCTTTTTATTCTTCCAATATGCTTGTCCCTATAAAGAGGAATGCTTAACATGGATTTGATGTTGTTGAGGGCCTTAGAAGTCCATAGTTCCATAAGAAGCTTGAAGATTTTGACCCAAACCAAAATATCTGAAAGTAGATCTTGAGACAAGGTGGCCAAAGGATCCCATTACTTAAGTATGATGAGAAATTCATCAAAATTTCAAAGGGTTTTATCGAGGATATCCTTTTTCACCTCTTCATAACGAAATTTAAAATATAAATATCCTTCTGGTAACCACATAAATTCTTCAAGACTTAATATCCCTCAAATGGATACAACATTTTCTTTTAATTGTATAAGGTTGTGATTTTGACCTAGAAAGTATCCCGAAAGGCAAGAACGTCATGAGTCAGGAGAGCCAACAATAGCAGAGTCATGAATTAACAAAGATTTGACCCTTAAATCATTTTGGTATACTCCAGAGAGTAATGGAGTTTGATTAGCTTTGTGACCGAAAAAAACATCAACTCGAGATGAATGTGTTGAAGAAGTAGGATTTAACCAGTAAAGTAGATCTCTGCAAGGAGACAAGAAAAACGAAAGATCTAGAAAAGAGAATGATTTTGACTAAGTTGGTGGAAGCAGAAGAAAGAAAAAAAAATACTTAAAATAAATTTGGATTTTTTAATGATTCAGAATATAAATTCTCTTTGAATTGTATACATTTCGAACTTCTACCATCATTTTTTATAAAGGGAAAAATGAAATACAAAAATGATGCAATTAAATTCTAATAAAATAAATAAAATCATGATAAAAATAAGATCCATAACAGTAGTTTAAAAGCTTTTGTTAGGAATATGTGTACCACATATTCTTTCTCCGTATATAAGTACGGAACAACCGATCTCCACACTAGTATGATATTGTCCGTTTTGGCACCCAAAGGCCCGCACAACTTTGCTTTTGATCCACTTCCAAAAGACCTCATATTAATGGAGATATGTTCTTACTTATATACTATTGATCATTCCCATGTTTAACCGATGTGGGATGTGGGACTTTAGTCATCACCATAACAAAATCCTTCTCTTGAACAATGTACCACTTTAGCCTCCTCTCAATTGACTTCCACCTGCCTACTTTAATCAGGTTGAAGCTATCTGAACCATAGATGCACTACGAATGTAACTGCTCACCTCTTATTAGACCACAATGTCTTGTTCATTAGCGGTACTCCAATCATGTACCATCGTCTTGATACACTCCAATCAAGTTACACAACTTGATGAGCCACGACCATTCCAAACTAGGATCTCTATAGCACATCATTCACCTTGAGCATGGCTACTGGTTCATCATGTTTGATTTCGGAGAATTTCACCACCATTGAATTTCTTCTGGGCTTGGAACTCTGATACCATTTATAGGGAATATGGGTACCGCATATTTTGTCTCCGTATATAAGTAAGAACAATTGATCTCAACACTAGTATGATGCCTTTTGAAAGTGGACCAAAAGCAAGTTTGTGCGAGCCTTTTGGGTGCCAAAGCGGTTAAACATGAGAAGGATGAGTAGTATATAAATAAGAACATATCTCCATTAGTATGAGGCCTTTTGGAAGTGGACCGAAAGCAAAGCCGTGCGGGATTTCGGGTGCCAAAACGGACAATATCATACTAGTGTGAAGATTCACTGTTCTTACTTATATACGGAGACGGAAGATGGCGATACCCATATTCCCAACAAATGGTATTAGAGCTTCAGGCCCAGACGGAACGAGATATTGGTGAAATTCTCAGATGTTGAACGTGATGAATTGACAAGCCTGAATCAAGGTGAATGATTTGCTCTATACATCCTAGCTCACAATGCCCGTGACTCCTTGGATCAAAATGAGGCGACTTGTGTAGAATAGCACTAAGGAACATGCAGTGTGATCAATAGTAAGACCTGGTTCGGAGTGCTTATGGAGTGACACTAAAGAACATGCAGGATGGTCAAGTGAGCAGATAGATTCGCTGTAAAAAGCTCTAGAGGTCAGGTAGCCCAAGCCTTATTAGAGTGAGCGGATGGAAGTCAATTGAAAGAAGGCTAAGGTGGTACTATGTTCGAGAGGAGGATTTGTTAGGATGATGACCAAAGTCCCACATCCCACTTCAGTTAAACATGGAAAGGGTCAGTGGTATATGAGTAATAACATATCTTAACTAGGATGAAACCTTTTGGAAGTAGACCAAAAAAACCCATAAAAATATTCGAACAAAAAACAAACAATATCATACTAGTGTGAGAAACAGTTGTCTTTACTTATATACAAAGACGAAATATATTATACCTATATTCCTAATAACCTATTTGCAAAGCTAGATCAAATTAAACTATTTTAATAGCTTAATATTTAAATTTTAGACCCGGTTCAATTCTCGTAAGGAATCCAAATTTCATTTTTACTTTTTTGATGCAATTTAATTTGATAGTACATTATCATAATGCTAACTTAGCATTTTTGTTCATGGTTCGGTTTCGTTATTCCTTTAATACCTCCTGAAAAGATTATCTGCTTTTATCATGTGTTGTGACATGACTAGAATTTGATTATATATATAAAAAGACATTGTGATTAATATTGTTGATTAAGTTACCTAACAAGATTCTGTGGTCGGCGCTTTGTATTTTGAATGTTAAAACATGTATAATAATTAATATTAATACTAATGCATATAGTAAAGTAATTTTCTTTAAAACATAATCTAAGCTTGGCCCAAATAGCACCATTTGAGCATTCGATCCGAAAAGAGAATTCAGCCCACAATTCCCGTCAAATTAAAACTCGTTGTAAAAAGAATGGGCTTTCGAACTTAATACCATGCCCAAAAGGCTCATTTTATTTATTTATTTACAGTGATTTAGCTAAAGAATTCAGAATTGCTGCCGTTTTCCGAAACAATAAAATCCACTTGTAACTTAAATGATACATGTAAATTTATTTTTTCTTTACAATTTAACTCATTCCAAAACTGAATTTTTTTAATGCGGAAAATCAATTTTTGTACAACCTTTTTTTGTTTTTCTGATTTTTTATTTCAAATCCTATTTTTTCAGATATAAAATTACGAACAAAAATTGACAAAAAATTTAAATCGTAAATAACGTTAAAACTCCAAATATAAATCGACAAACATACGAACATATGTATCGTTTTTCTATCAAGAATCCCGATAAAAATATATGAATGGGATAATTTAAGTTTTCATATTCATATTTGAAAAAAATGTAAATATTGGAGGAATGTTTTTAATAATTCTTTCACATATTTTGTAAAAAAATAGATATAATTATATTTCAGTTTAAATACTAAAATATTTAGTTTAAAATGGAATAATATTGGCATTCTAATTGTAATAATAGTTATGTATCAATTAAATAAAACATTAAAAATGGTTAAAAAAACATTAAACAATCCTAAATGTTAGTGCATATATCTAGCGATTATTACAAATATTTAGTTGTTACCACAACAAAATAGATGGGGTCAATTAATTTTTAGTACAACTACGTCTATCTACTTTGCATACACTTAATAAAAAAAATTAAATCTTTAGTAGGCTTCAACATATAGTGGACCCAAAAACATTTGCTGTGCGTAGATTAGTTATCAATTAACTTAAACCGTAAAATATTCTTTTTTTAATGTTTAATTGTTATTTTTGTCTACGAAAATGTATTTACACAGATTTAACAGTCACGTAGCTTCAACTATAACTTCAACACATATATAGTTGTTAAGACCATCTGACGGTAAACATTTAATTGTTAGTAACTAAACAATTAAATATTATTTATTCATATGTTACTTCAACATAAAAAAAATTAATAAAATATTTATATATAAACCTAGTTATCACTTAACTTCTAGTGTAAAATATATAACTATAATCATTTACATGTCTTTTTTGTATTGTATACATAGATTTAATTACCATTTAGCTTCAAATGTATGTTCAACACACATTTAGCTAGCAAGTATAAGTCATTATGAATATCTAACTATCATGATTGAAACAAATAAATATTGTGTACTCTTGCTACTAATAGGTTTAGTTGACATTTTTATCTATGAAAATATGTACACATATAATTAGTTATCACTTATATTTAAGTGTAAAACATTTATCTACCATTAACTTACTAGTTGGATGTTGCATATCCAGCTATAAGTTCAACACAATTTAGTTGTCAAGTATAAGTGACTATAAATATTTAGTTTCCATCAAGTAAACATCTAAATATTTACTTAAACATTTTACTATTATTATTTTTGTCTAAGAGAAAGTGTACATATAGTTTTAAATATCGTTTACCTTCCACTACCAACTGAATGTTGTGCATTCAACTATAAGTTCAAAACACATTTAGTTGTCAAATATAATTGATTGTAAACATTTAGTTGTGATTATCTTACAAACTAAATGTAAGGTGCTCATCTCCAACTTTACCATTTAGTTGTATCATTTTGTCTCATAATAATCATATAGATTTAGCTATCATTAATATTTTATTTTCAAACATTTAGTTGTGATTAGCTTACCAACTTAATATATCGTACTCATCTGCGATTTAACTATTTAACCAACAACAACAATGCCATGTCAAATATTTAGACGTGATTAGCTGATGAACTAAATGTATGATAATTCTATGTTAGTTTTCTCTAACAACTTACTTTCCATCTGAGATATAGTTTTTTGTATAAAAACATTATTTATAAAAATGTGTTAGAGGAACCACCATCGTTCGACAGAGGTAATAACCAGTGTATGATTAAACGAACTTGTGACATCCTGTGTAAACCAAGCAAAACTATCCAAATTATTAGATGGATATGTTATAATGAAGATTGCAGGACTCATTATAGGCCCTACCTGATACATATCGGGTGTCATAAATGTAACTTCCTCCACTAATTCTTCGGGATTGATTATTTATGATGGTGGTGTTAGAAGGATGCGGAAGCTCCCTCAAATCATATATATCATCTAAGATAGTTAATTCCATGGATAATTTTTATATATGTGGAGCAACGAAAGTAGCATAACACTTTCTAGCACCAAACTGATTTTTACGGATAACGCCAATTTTTCCAATTAACAATATAACATATGCACGATACATAGAGAACACGAGAGCATGTATTTAATTTAACCATGGTCAGCCGAGGATAAAGTTGTATGATAATAAGTCGTCTGTTATCATGAAAAGGTATTGTATTTTGTTGTTTTTGTATCTCCCTTGCCTGAGAGAGACATCAAGTATTAACTCACTAAACATTGAAATGTTGGATCTATTGAAGCCCACAAGGAACTTATCCAAGGGTGAGAGAGGTGTTATACCTCAAATTTGATAATAGATTTTTTAAGAATATATTTATACATTTCTATGTATCAAAGATATTTTGTTTTACTTTGGCTCTTACGATTTTGGCAATGAGGATTACAGCTGAACATTGTAATTAAGCTTTTAAACTAATAATATTTTCCTGATATTTGAGGTTGAATACTTTTGTTAAATGTTGATTGTTCCTTTGTAAAGTTCATTTAGCATTTTCATAATACGTTTTCTTTCGTGAGGGATAAATACCCCCTCATCGGTGATTTCCCTAATGGGTTTTAGGTTCATATTTTGTTGAACTAGGAGAAATTTATGAAGATCGACTTGTGGTTGATTTCAAACCAGGCATGTGTTGGAAGATCCCTAGTGATAATGTTATCCAACCCAATTAAGAGAGATTTTTTATAAGGCCTCCCTCAAGCACCTTTTACTTTAGCCACCATCTCTATTATTGAAGGTAGTGAGCCAAGTACAAGTCCCTCTCCTGCTAAAAATGGGAATGAGAATGTTGATGAAAACTCGATTTCTTCCCGAAGGATAAAGGAAGTCGAGAAACACAAACGACTGTGAGGGGGTTCTTTTAGGAGGAGAGAGATATCAAAGTTGAAGGATGTGAGAAAGATTGTGCCTATTTGGTATAATAAAGAGACATAATTTGTGGTGCGAGCCGAGGAAATAGACGTCCCCCACAGCTCGGCCTCTACAAATGAAGACGTGTTAAGTCCCCCTTAGTTTGGCAAGAGTTGCACCCTTAAAGTATTAATAATTTAAGCTTGCATTGGTGGAGGAGAGAGATATTGAGCAATGTGCCAACTGCTTCAGGTGAATATTTTATTTATTGCTTCATGGTGATAAAGTATTGGAGCTTAAAAAAGCTTAATGTATTAAGTATTAGAGTCATCATCAGTTGAGAAGAAAGATAAATATATTGCCAGTTTCTTTGGATGAAGTCTTTTTTACAAATGTCATTTGTGGATAAGCAAACAAATTATTATTGTGACTCTGTTAGACCTAGCAAAGTGATCAATTCTAACGATAAAATATGGAGTTGTACGAGATCATAAGTTTTGTTATATTGTTTCAAACTATTATTGGAGAATATTACACATACAATGGATTTATTGCGGTAGCTCGGGGCTTCCTAAAGTCTTTGAAACTACATTATAAAAAATTAATCAAACATTGAATTGGTTGCAGGGGGATGAGGCTCCATATAGTGTTCAAAATTATACTTACATTAAATTGATCAAACACAAATATGGTTGTGGGGGCGGCTAAGGCTCCATGGTCTGTTTGATACTATACTTAGATGATATTACTTAAACATGGATATAAAATGAGAAAAAAAAATTATTTATGTCAAATTCCTCATTAAAACTTTCTCGTGTCATCGGGTAGGAAATAGTGCAAATGAGAATGTATTTATATATTTTTAAAAGAGCAGAAGTTGCATGATAATTTCGAAGAAATATAGTAATTCAGATGATTTACATTCCAAGGGCCCTAAATCGAATTTCTCTCTTTATTAAACAGTTTGTATGTTCTATGTGTGATCGTTGCTGCTATTGTAAGCTTCTTTCTAGTTTTGACAATTGTCGAGCGTTTTGTGCTTAGTGTGGAAGAATAATCGTCTGAGAATTCGGTCACCTAATATAAATCTTAAGAAGAATTTTTTTGGGTCATTATAACTTCTCATTAGAGTTTTATAGTGCTTCATGCGTATGTGAGTTTTAATTCGCTTCTCTTTGACTAGGTCAAGCTCAAATAATCAGCCTTTAACATTTGTTCCTTCAAAACATGTATTTTTTTAGTGGCACTATGAATTCCATCTCATTGACTAGAATCAAAGGCGTTTCAACAGTGGTGTTTCGTAAACTAGTTCAGTATGCCCATTGAACATCTTGGAGGAAGTCTCGCGACTTTCCGACTTTAATTTCTAAAATGTGTCTGATGCCTTCCAATATAGTTTTGTTTGTTACCTCAACTTGTCTAGAATTACATACCATTGTGTGGTAATGAACTGAGATACTTCATACCCACATAGATATTTATCTTCATGAAGTTGATGGTTTTCTATGCCTAGATATATGTTTAGCGATATGCTTTTTCTCGTTTAAAAAAATAATCTATTATCACCAAGAGGTATTACCTTCCGCCCGACACCTTTGAAAATGGGCCTACAGTATCCAGACCCCACATCTCAAATGAGAATTTCTCTAATATATTCTCCATATTTCGTATACTTTTGGCTTCTTCAATACGTTTTAAGGGTAAACGAGGTTTGAACTATAATGGTATGTGATAAAAATAAAATTGGATAAGGTTAGAATCTTGTATTTAGGTTTTGATGTGACTGGTGGACAAAGAGAGAGAGAGAGAGAGAGAGAGAGAGAGAGAGAGAGAGAGAGAGAGAGAGAGAGAGAGAGAGAGAGAGAGAGAGAGAGAGAGAGAGAGAGAGAGAGAGAGAGAGAGAGAGAGAGAGAGAGAGAGAGAGAGAGAGAGAGAGAGAGAGTATATTATTTAATGTCCCCCTTTTCGTGATTTAATGTCCACCTTCCCACGAAAAGGGGGTTCCTTTATATAGTAGGTGAGGTGGTCCCCCTTTCCTATCTCTTTATGGTCCTTTTATTTCAATATTTATTCTTACATTTTAGTCTCTTACTTTCCGCCCTATTTAATATTTGGGGTTATATTTTCCTCCAATTATTGTTACAAATTAATAGCTAATCAAATACAATTATTTTATTTATTCATTGTCGACCCAATAATCGAGCCTGGCGGTTTATTTCCTCATCAGTAGCCCCCCAGTCTTCACGAGTGCGGGAGTGAGGACTGTTATGGCTTAGATTGAGTCGCTTTTGATTTATTATTGCGTCGGGTTTGACCTAGTATGCAAAAGAGCTTTAGGGTTATCTATACTACATAGGTGAGTTCTGATCTCACATTCTCGTGGCTATTAGCCCGCACTGGTGTTGAATCTTCGTCAGACCCTATCGCTATGCTCATGGTGTTTAAACAAAATGTCTGATTCGTTCCCACTTTGTTGTTAATTTTTCTGGTTTATACCTCTGAGTCTCTACTTCATTGAGTTTTTATTCTGATGGGCCTTAACCAGGCTTAAAACACCATTTTAGCCCACTCAAATTGTGCTATGTTGTGTTTCTTCGCGTTGGTACACGTGTCGATTTTGTTTGAGTGCCACATGTGCTTCGACACCCTCGCACGCCTACTGAGCTACGCTAATCAAATCCTATCCCCACCGTAGCTGTTGAGAATGACCACGTGCCATCGAGTGGGGTAGGTCAACCTGTGCTCCCGGGCACCGGGAGCACAAAGGATTTTCTTTTGGAATGCTCTGACATCCTTTCTTACTCATTGTATAATATTATTGTGCCCCTGTCTATGAAAGAGAGGCGGGCATGACAGCTGAGTCGCGACTTGTCAGAGACTTATAAACGTCTAGCTGATTTGGAGAAAAAATTTTAAGGAACAAGATGACAACCAAAAACATCTGGAGAAGAAAGCCAAATATGCTGAAGAAAGGGCGTTGAAGCAGAGTTGACAGCCCTTCGGGAAAAAAAGATATTCATGAGTGACTCCCTTTCACAAGTCAAAAAGGATCGCGACGATAAAAGTCGTAACTTGGCTGCTCAAAAACTCAAAACCAATTTCTCCGCCACTTAGTGGCAAAGAAGACAAAGGATATTGACGAGTTTTAGATCCAAAGTAAAGAGGAAAACAACTGTTTTGCTGCCTCTTGCAAAAAGATGATGGAACGAGAAGTGGCCGATGCTAAGGCCGCCTACATTCTAAACTTCCTTAGTCAATTTCCCGAGCTACCTTGGGGTCGATGTGGTTGAATGTTCCCGAAGAAGATCGCTCATCCGATGTTGTTTGTGAAGATGAAGAAACTGACAATGTGAGTATGTCTGATACTAATCCCGAGGGTGAAGACATCTGACAATCTCAACGAAGTTGTGTTTTATGTGATTTTGGTATCTGCCGCCTTTGTAGGCCCGCCTGGTTATAATTTTTTGTTATTTTTGTAATTCGTGTCCTAAAAGACTATTATCGTTGTGTATCTCAAAGGTGATTATGTAGATTGTGGTTTTTCAGCGCATTAATTCGCGATTATCGGAGCTTTATTGTTTCTTTGTTTGCCACCAATTCCCTTAAAACTTGATATAAATGTGTAGATCCGCTTAGAACTGAAAAAATATCTTAGTGTTCGGGATAAATATGTAGATCAGTTTAGAACTGAAAAATCCCTTAGAGTTCTGGATAAATATGTAGATCAGTTTAAAACTGAAAAAACCCTTAAGGGTCGGAATATGTATGTAGATCAGTTTAAAACTGAAAAAACCCATCAAGGTTCGGGATAAATGTGTGGATCGGTTTAGAACTGAAAAATCTCTTAGAGTTCAGGATAAATATGTAGATCAGTTTAAAACTAAAAAACCCATCAAGGTTCGGGATATATGTGTGGATCAGTTTAGAACTGAAAAATTTGTACTGCCGAGCTCAAGGATCGTGTCTACCAACTCGTCAGTTGATGAACTTTCCTGAAGATCTCACACTTTAGTATTGCGCTCGTCATTTTTAATAAATGAAAAAAATATAGATTAAATAGATCGGTTGTCATGGACACCTCGTGAAAACCTCCTCGCGCCACCAAGGTAGGAAAGAGTGTGTTCCCGATCAAAAGTTTTTACAAGGTTATAACAAAAGTAAAAACAAATAACTTTAATCTAAATAGATTTTAAGATGCTCGATGTTCCATGAAAGTCGAAAGAATTAGCCATGCTTGTCTTTGAGTCTGTAGGTACCATTATTTGCTTTTTCAAAAACTTGGTAAGGGCCTTCCCAATTCGGTGCTAGCTTCCCGAGGCTTTTGTCTTTGGTATGCAGGAACACTCTTCGTAGAACCATGTCCCCTACGTTGAATTCTTTTCGACTAACTCTTGAGGCATATCGAATTCTCATCAAGGTTTGGTAATGCAACAAATTTAGGTGCGCTCGGCTTCGTCTTTCTTCAACCAAGTCAAGAGCCAAAGATTGGTCGTCGTTGTTTCTGTCTTCGTTGTAGTTCCTGAACCTGAAAGAAGGAAAAATTGTTTCTGCTGGGCGTACCGCGTCCATACCGTAGACGAGCGCGTAAGGTGATTTATGGGTCGTTGTTCGGGGGGTCGTGCGATAAACCCAAAGTACTTCTTAGAGATAGTCTGGCCATTTCCCGGTTTTCCCTTCCAAGTTCTTCTTAAGCCCGTCTATAATTGTTCGGTGCCTAACTTTAACCTGGCTATTGGCCTGCATGTGGAAAGGTGCTGAAAAACATTTCCTGCTCCTATTAGACGAGCATAAATACTTCATTTTGTTGTTGTAAAATTGAGGGTCATTATCCATAGTTAATCTCTGGGGGATTCCATACCTACAACAGATATTCGACGAAATAAACTTGATGATATATTTAGTCTTTGTTCCAGACAATTTTTCGGCCTCAACCCATTTGGAGAAGTAATCTACCGTAACTACTATCATTTACCTTTCTCTCGATGCCATAGGAAGTGGCCCGACCAAATCGATTCCCCATCTGTTAAATGGGAGACCTTCTGTGATTGATTCTAACGAGGTTGCGGGCGTGTGAATTACGTTTGCAAATCTTTGACAAGTGTCGCACGTTTTTACCACGTCTTTTGCGTCGGAGGTTATCGTTGGCGAATAAAACCCCGAAAGGAAAAATCTTCTTATCAATGCTATGAAGCCACTGTGAGCAGCTCCCTCTCCGTCATGGAGTTTGGATAAAATTATATGTGATTCATTGGTTCCCAAACATCTTAATAGAGGTCTGCTAAATGACTTTTTGTAGAGCACATTTCCTAGAAGTACATACCCTCGAGCCTTATTCTGTATTTTTCTTGCCAATATTTTGTCCTCGGGTAAGGAATGCTCGGCTAAGAAATTTGCGATGTCTTTTCTCCAATCCGATAGAGCTATCGACGATATTTGGCAAGCGATTTCGGGTCGGTTTTTGAGCTCTGTTCTTTTAATAATCAGCGGGCTTTCCTGAGTTACGATCCAAGGGTAATTGTTTGCACATGAGAAGAATGCCAGTGAGTCAGCGATTACATTTTCTATTCTGGGAACATGCTCGTACGTAACCTTCGCAAAAGAGGCTGCTAGGACACGTAATACCGCTAAATACAGAACTAGATGTTCTTTTCTGGCCTCAGACATACCCGATGCTTGATTTATCAGCAATTAGAAATCGTTAATCAGGCGAACGTGCTTGGCTCCACAGATCGGGGCCAACCTTAGTTCCGCCAATGCTGCCTCATACTCTGCCTCATTGTTCGAGGTGTAAAACCCGAAACAAATGGCCTGATACATCGTTATTCCCATGGGTGTAGTTACTTGAATGCTTGCCTCGCATCCACTAATATTTGACCCTCCGTCAGTTCGGACAACCCATTCTTCGGGCTTATTGGTTTCGAGGGACTCCGCTTCCTCTGGCCGGCTAGAGTGGAATTCTACCAATAAATCAGCCAGAACCTGGCCCTTTATAGCGGTTCGGGTGAAAGTTTCTTTTAGATCAGTTAAGTGATCCTCATCGATCTCGCTCATTACAAGCATATTATCGATGTAAACTTCAATTTTCCGCCCGGTCTGTTTCTCGAAGGCCTTGTTCACTAGCCTTTGGTACATTGCGCCCACATTTTCAACCCAAAAGACATAACCTTATAACAGTATAAACCTCATCCGGTTATAAAAGTTGTGCTTTATTGATCATGAGGGTTCATTTTGATCTGGTTATATCCGGCATATGCATCCATGAAAGACAGCAGTTTATTTTCCGATCTTGAATCTACAATTTGATCAATTCTTGGCATTGGAAAAGGGTTCTTAGGACATGCTCTATTCAGGTCGGTGAAGTCTATGTACATTCTCAAAGAGTATTACCTCCAAGAGTATTACCTCGATCTTTTCTGGTAAAAAGGCTCAGCGTGTTTGCAAAATTGGTCGGATATTTCGATTGACCGCCAAACTCTGAATAATTAAACTGTCGGGAACTCCCGTTACATCTTCCGAGCACCAAGCAAACAGATGTAGTCTTTCCTTCAAAAACAAAATTAGTTTTTCACAAAAATTGGATGACAAGTTTGTACCGATCTTCAAAACTTTTCTTTTTACGAATTCATCATTCTCACACTCCTCATCTGTAGTTAACAAGCTGGGGGACTCTCAGGGATCATCCACCGGCTGCGACCCTGAAGAGGAACCCATTAATTGCTAGTCTCTTGCTTGTGTCATTTCCTGGTCGTCCTTAATTATCAGCACAGCCTGGTAGCATTCCCTTGCCGCCTTCTGGCTGCTTCTAACCACACCCACATTATTACCGACCACATACTTTAGGCATTGATGAATCGTGGATGTCACTGCGTCAATTCTCAACAACCAATACCTGCAAAAAATTATGTTATGTGAAGCGGGCGCGTCAACAACCATAAACAAGACTGTGTCATCTTTCTTGAAAGGACCACGTCCGAGCTGCACCAGACCTTCAAATTCACCGCTTACTACATATGTTGATCCTGTAAATCCAAAAATAGTCTGATCCAATCTTGAAATTACCGGCGGTTTCTTAAACTGGGCGAAGGTAGTCAAGAAAATTATATTTGCAGAGCTTCCAGTGTCAACAAGGATTCGCCGAACTTCCTCTCCCGCAATCGCAACTCCAATTACGACTGCGTCCTCGTGAGGCCCCGCAATATCTCTCATATCATCGTCGTCGAAGCATAAAATGGGTGAAGGGATTCCATGCAAGTGAGGAAAAATTTCGGGATTCCAATTGAGTCGCTAAATTCACGACGTGTCGCTTTCATAAAGAGTTGGTGACTCCTGCCATCGAATCACCTCCAAAGATTGTTAGAGACTCAAAAAACTGACAAAGACTACTTACTTTTTTCCTACCTTCCAAGACTTCTTCTTCGATAACCCCGATGACATTACGATCGACGCACGGTCTAAATATTCTATAGACACATCAAATAGGTCGGTAACCTCTGTTATAGCCATCGTTGTTTTTGGTTTTTGTACTACCACAATTTCTTTGGATGCTGCATTTAATGCATCTGTTTTTTTACATAGTTAAGCAACTTCCCGTTCTCTACCAGCATCTGTATTTCCTTTTTCAAAGCGATACAGTATTTTGTGTTGTGACCCACATCCTCATGATACCTACAATACCGATTCCATGCAAGTGAGGAAAAATTTCGGGATTCCAATTGAGTCGCTAAATTCACGACATGTCGCTTTCATAAAGAGTTGGTGACTCCTGCCATCAAATCACCTCCAAAGATTGTTAGAGACTCAAAAAACTGACAAAGACTACTTACTTTTTTCCTACCTTCCAAGACTTCTTCTTCGATAACCCCGATGACATTACGATCGATGCGCGGTCTAAATATTCTATAGACACATCAAATAGGTCGGTAACCTCTGTTATAGCCATCGTTGTTTTTGGTTTTTGTACTGCCACAATTTCTTTGAATGCTGCATTTAATGCATCTGTTTTTTTACATAGTTAAGCAACTTCCCGTTCTCTACCAGCATATGTATTTCCTTTTTCAAAGCAAAACAGTATTTTGTGTTATGACCCACATCCTCATGATACCTACAATACCGATTGTTTCGACTTTCCCGAGGGACCTGAATCGGGAACGGTTTACGATAAATAACACTTTTTTTATTTTTTTTTCAAAAATAGTTGAAACACACTCTGTAAGGTCGGTGAAATGTGCAGGGCGAATCCATTTGTTAGTTATAGGTCGGAAAACCACCTGACTGTTCTGTTTGGTTCTCTATGACCCGAACGGTGGTACTTTAACTGAATTAGATTGCGCCCTGAGTGGCAGAGTATTTATTGGCTGTGTTGTGGGATCGGGTTATATTTTGACTGGTTATGCTGATGAGTAACAACCGAAACCTGCACGCTTTGCTAAACTTGAGCGGTTAATTCGGATGCCTCTGTTTCCTCAATCAATATCTGCTTCGCTACTTGTGCTAGTAGAGCGGAAAAAGTAAACATTTGTCTCTTAGTTACGGCTTGTTTCATGGGTCCTGGGAGTAATCCTAACCGATATCCAGTTAAAGCCATCGTTTCTTCGCAGTGGTCAAGATCGGTTTTAGCGTCCACGAAACGTCTAGTTTAATCTCTGAGGCTTTCGTCCACCTTCTGTCTGCAATTGACAATAGTGTCCTTGTTCGCCCGAAAACTCTTACTTCCAATGAACTGCTGCTGAAACATGACCCAAAACATTCTGAAGTTCTTTATACAGCCCTGCGGTAAATTGCTATACCACTTCGAAGCCCGATCTTTAAAAGTCATTGAAAAATCTCGGCAAATCATCTTATCGTCATTGTCAAAACTCAACATGAAATTTTTGAAAGCCTCTAGGTGATTGTCGGGATCTTTTTTCCCGTCGTACTTATCTAACTTAGATATGTCAAATCTTTTCGGGAGATGTCCCGACAATATCTCGTCTGACAGCGGGGAAGCCCTCAAATTAAGCACCAAACCATAAGCGCCACCCTCAGGCCTTTAGTGTGGATACCATACAGACCCTTATTGTTCGGACTGACAAAATGACTTCCGACCCTATACCCATGCGTTTGGCTTCCAGATGGCTGCCATTGCACCTGTGGCAAAATAACTCGCTTTTCTTTACTGGCTGCTCTATTTCTTCTTTCTTATGAGAGTTCGACGTTCTCTTTTCATCACTATTCCTTTTATGCTTCGGTGAACCAAATAATCGCGACCTGTTGTGTCGGAACCCGATCTTTCTGGTTAACTTGTTGTTCCTCTTTTGGCGTCGGGCTTTTGATCTGAGGAATCATCAGTTGTGAAGTCAGTGGAATCGTTGTGATCTCGTTTTGAAGAATGTTTAACCTTTCTTTCCATCTCCATCGCTTATTTTAGTGCCTGGCGCTTATCCCTGCGGGCGTAATTTTTATTTCTCTCCCCCTCAGATGAGTCTTCTCTATCGGTGTCGAGTGATCGTTCCTTGCATTTCCCTTCTCGGATCATTTTTTCGGGCAAAGCCCTTTCTTTTTCGGCATTGAGCTTAGCAATTTCTTCCATCAGTTGTTTTGTTGTCATGATTAAAGTCGATCGTTTGTTCTGACCCTGTCTATAGTGATCATGATCCGGGTGTCTTTCCTCCAACTGTCCATCTTCTAACAAAGAATCAGCTCTGGTTGGGCCTTTCCTGACCTCTCTATTCTCAGCCGTTTCAAGATTCATGTTTTACCGTGTCGTGATTTTGAGGAAAATGAGACCTTCAGGTATCACCTCTTTTCCCACAAACGGTGCCAATGATAAAACTAAAAGTGGATAAGGTTGGAATCTTGTATTTAGGTTTTGATGTGACTGATGGATAAAAGTAGAGAGAGAAAGTAGAAAGATAAAGTATATTATTTAATTCCCACATTCCCAGGAAAAAGGGGATTTCTTTATATAGTAGGCGAGGTGATCCCCCTTTCCTATCTCTTTGTGGTCCTTCTATTTCAACATTTATTCTTATATTTTAGTCCATTACTTTCCTCCCATTTGATATTTGGGGTTATATTTTGCTTCCAATTATTGTTACAAATTAATAGCTAATCAAATACAATTATTTTATTTATTCATTGCCGACCCAATAATCGAGCCTCGCGCTTTATTGCCTCATCAGTATGAGCCTGAAAATAACGTCTCATTTTCAAGAACGCTGCTACTAAAGTTAATACTAGTTTTCTAGCTAAAAATAATATATTTCAACGTATAGTAGGGACTTACTAACATAATATATAACTTGTAGGATATTCTCATATTTCTTAACAAGTATTGTGCTACAACTAAGTAGGAAAATAAAAATTGACCCGACTCTAACTTTATCAGGACCTCTGGCGAAGATAAGAACTCTATGATATTTTTGAATGTCACGTCATAATGAGTCTAGTCAAAACTCGCAACCCTTTTAAGTATTTCGAAAAAAGGATGACATTTGCCGAGTAGTAGGAGATGAACCGATTGAGGGCAGAGAAGATTTTTGCCAATATTGTTACCTCATCGATATTGCATGGAGGCTTTCATGATATCCAATTTAGATAAATCTATATGGTATTCATTTATAATTATCTCACTGAAAAGGTACCCTGAAAACTTCCCATACTGAATGTCAAAGGTACATTTCTTAAGATTTGGTTGTAGATTCCTTTTTTAAAGGTTTAAAAAATTTGGCAAGGTCTATCAGATGGTTTTTATTTTGGTTGATTGTGACTACAATGTCATTAGTGTAACCTTATAGGTCACATCTGAGATGAATTGAAAAGATCTTGTTAACCAACCTTTTGTAGGTGGACCCAAAGGGAATAACTTTGTAACAACAAAGTCCTTACTCGGTGATGAATGTAGTATGATCCTGATCATCCTCGTGCATTAATATTTAATTATATCTTGAGTATACATCCATGCAATACATCATACGGTATCTTAAAGTTGGGTTCACTAGCTGATCAAAGTGTACAAGAGGAATTTTGTTTTTCAAACACACCTTGTTGACATCTGTAAAGTCCATGGACATCCACTTGTCGTTTTTCATCTTGAATAATTATGGACTGGTAGTCCAAAGTGGGTAAAACCCTTCTCGTATATAAACTACTTGATTGAGCCGATATATCTTGATTGTAATAATTTTTGGCATTTTATTAGAAAATTTGTATTTGTATTGCTTTATTGGTTGAAGTCTACTATATATTGACTATTTTTAACACATACGCTATTCACATATTGAGAATCCCAAGCAAAGCTATTCATGTTCCTATCACAAAAAATCGCAAACGTACGATAATCGACGTACTAATGATGAGTACAGAAACTCAAGATTTATCATACTCAAGGGAGATTATCACAGAACTCTTCAATTGGAGCCTCAGGTTTCTTCTGGATCCTGAGATTGCTTTGTACTTCAGGACCCTTAACATCTGCCCCTCTCAGCTGACGCCCAACGCGTGGTACACGCTGATATCGTGCATAATGGCCTCACGCCTATCGGGTCGGGTCATGCCAATGGCTAAGTACATAGCCATGTCGGGGCTCTCGAAGTCTCCCAAGTCCCCCTTCTTCTATTCTTCCTTAGTCAATACCTGGAATATTGTGAATGACTTCCTTGAAGGCGACAAAGGTTGGAAGCATCAATTCGTCTTCCTCAGCGGCTGCTGGGAAAATGACCGCCCCTATAGCAAGGAGAACCCGAGGCGACTGCTGCGGACCTGGGTTCCTGATGGTATATATATATATATATATATATATATATATATATATATATATATATATATATTACATAATTGACCGATCTTTTGTGTAGTGTCAAAGGAATTTATGCAAGGGTTGAAGAAGGATCACTTCAAACCTGGCAAGGTCACCTTTCAAATTTTGAAGGATTATGCCATGAAGCATTAGGGTTGGGCGTTCCATCGCGCCTTCGAGAATACGAACCTAATCACGAGTAACCTCTGGCGTTGCTCGTCTGAACCGCGCACTATTGAGCAGTTGTGCAAACCACCCAGCTTGGTGGACTTGGTCGCGAAGACGGACGCGCCCAACACCCACTTGTTTCTCCCGAAGCGCAACAAGGCTCCCAATAAGCGCCCCAAATCGGATGAAGAGGCCGAGTAGGCAAATGCCGAGGCTGAAGGGGCCGACACGGAGGGACAACAAGATGAAATTGCCGCTGAGGAGAGTGAGTCCCATCGGGCCGAGGAGCTAGCCAAGAAACGGAAGGGAAAGGCTGTAGCAGATGGTGCTCCGGCCAAAAAGTCGAAGCGCTCGAAGAAGGAGGGCGGATCTTCCACAGCGTCTGTTTTTGTTGATAATGCAATCGTCCCGGGGCTTTTTGAGCAATATGGGGGGTTAAGGGTGTGACTGCAGCCGATCCTGTAGTGGTGATCCCCGACGATGCTAGTCCCTCAAAGGCCTAAAAAAATATCATGGCGTCATCCAGCGGTACTAAGCTGCTTGTCATGTCCGTGCCTGGGAGTCCACATACCTTTCCTTTGCGGATAACAAACGGGTTGTCCCTGTCTCTATATAACATGTTCGTACCCTTGGCGCTGAAGGAGCGGCGGGCAGGGGAACTAAGCCAGAAGTTTTCGGACGCGGAGGGGAAGGTTGTTGTGCTTGAAAAAGAGGTGAAGAAAGGAAAGGTGGCTCAGAAGCTTTTGGAAGAGCAGCTGATAACGGTCGAAAAAACCCTGGCGCAAGACGGGGATGACCGTGCTGGGCAGTTGGTGCAGGAGATTTCCGACCTGAAGAGTGCTAATTCCCTTTTTGCTGATAAGTGCCAGAAGTGGATGGACAAGGAGACGACCGAGGCTAAGGCCACCTATGTACTGACCTTTCGTCACTGTTTCCCCGACCTTCCCCTTGGATTGATGTGGCTAGATGTTCCTGAGGCCGATCGTCCCGCTGGTGTGGTTTGCGAGGACGAAGAGTCCGACGACGCCGAAACCGAGTCTGAGGAAGAAAATGTTTGACCTCCTATGTCTCTGTATTTAAGTTTTGTAACTTTTGGGTCTGTAGAACCCCTTTAAACCGTTTTTGTAACCGATGTTTCTGACAGTCAATATCCACAATTGTGATGTTATTTGCACTATGCTTTTATAAATTTATAGTTGCTCGGAAATAAAAAATGTAGATTGGTGGAATATCAGAAAACCATGTAAGGTTCTGGTGGTTAACGTAAAAGTGTAAATCTTCCCATAGGGTTGGGAATAACCTTGTAGATCGGTTTAAGCACCGCAAAACCTCTTAAGATTCTGTTGATCAATGTAAAATTGAGAATCTTCCCATAGGGTCGGGAATAAAATTGTAGATCAGTTTAAACACTGAAAAACCTTTTAAGGTTTCGTTGATCAATGTAACATTGAAAATCTTCCCATAGGGTCGAGAATAAAATTGTAGATCAGTTTAAACACTGAAAAACCTCTTAAGGTTCTGTTGATCAATGTAAAATTGAAACTCTTCCCATAGGGTCGGGAATAAAATTGTAGATCAGTTTAAACGCTGAAAAACCTCTTAAGGTTCTGTTGAACAATTTAAAATTGAAACTCTTCCCATAGGGTCGGGAATAATATTGTAGATCAGTTTAAACACTGAAAAACCTCTTAACGTTCTGTCGATCAATGTAAATCATCACAGGTCGTCCATCAGCTCGTCTGCTTATGGACTCCCTTTTTAATACTTCGACAATTTTAAGGCAGAATGTTGGATTAAAAAAGGTCGGTTGTTATGGATGCCTCATTAAAACCTTCTCGCGCCATCAATGTAGGAAAGAGTACATCCCCGACCAAAGGTTCTTACATACATAATGATTACAAAAAAGTTATAAAAATCAACAAAATTACACCAAATATAGCTTCAAATGTTCAATGTTCCAGGGGAGCCTCAACAAACGCCCGTGCCTGTCCTACAAACGGTATGTCCCACTCTTAATCCTCTCCACCACTATATATGGTCCTTCCCAATTCGGGGCGAGCTTGCCGAGGCTCTTGTCTTTGGTGTGTAGAAAAACTCTTCTCAAAACCTTATCACTGACTTTGAACTCACGCCGACGTACTTTTGACGCATACCGACTCCTTATTAAGGTCTGATAATGTAAAGAATTTAGTTGAGCTCGGCTCCTTTTTTCTTCTATCAGGTCTAGAGCTAGTTGTCTGTCATCGTCGTTTTCATTTTCAGCATAGGTACCGACCCTAAAAAATGGGAAGATTGATTCTGCTGGGGTGACGGCATTCATTCCATAAACTAAAGCATAAGGTGATTCTTTAGTTATCGTTCGAGGTGTGGTTCGGTAAGCCCACAATACTTCTTGCAAGTAATCTGGCCATTTGCCAGCTTTTCCTTCTAAATTCTTTTTGAGTCCATCCAAAATGGTTCGGTTCGTAACTTCAACTTGCCTGTTTTCTTGGGGATGGAAGGGGGCAGAAAAGCATTGCCTAATCTTATGGGTCGTACAAAAACATTTCATCTCGTTGCTGTCGAACTGGGGTCCGTTATCCATGGTGAGTTTCTGAGGTACCCCAAACCTACAACAGATGTTCGACCAAATAAATTTGATGATGTCCTTAGCTCTTGTTCCCGACAAAGGCTCGGCTTCTACCCATTTGGAAAAGTAATCCACAGCCACCACAATCGTTTATCTTCCGCCGGACGCCATCGGTAACGGCCCTACGAGGTCAATTCCCCATCGGTCGAAAGGTAGGCCTTTAGATATTGATTCTAAGGGGGTTGCGGGGATATTTATTGCATTCGGGAATCTTTGACAGGTGTCGCAGGTTTTTACTATCTGCTGAGCATCCGCTGTTACCGTTCGCCAATAAAAACCGGCGAGAAAAATTCTTCGTACCAGTGCTTTGTAACCACAATGAGTCGCGCCCTCTCCGTCATGTAATTCAAATACAATTATCTGTGACTCATTTACCCCCAAGCATCTCCTTAAAGGCATGCTAAACTACTTTTTGTATAGGATGTCCCCCAACAAAACATAGCCCCGGGCTTTGTTTCGTATTTTCCGAGCTGAGTTACCATCGTCTGGTAGTAGTCCTTCGGCCATGAAAGCTATAATATCCCTTTTCCAGTCTGATATAGTTACCGAGGATACCCGACAAGCGATCTCTGGTCGGTAATCCATCTCTATCCTCTTTATAATCGACGGGTTTTCTTGTTCGGTTATCCAGGGGTAATTGCTCGAACAGGATGCTGACGCTAAGGAGTCGGCGATCACATTTTCGGCTCTGGGGACATGCTCATACGTTACTTTGGCAAATGACGCGGCTAATATTCATAGTGCCGCTAAGTACTGAACCAGGTGCTCTTTCCTTGCTTCTGAAGCGCCCGAGGCTTGATTAAACAAAAGCTGAGAATCACTTATAAGACGTACGTGTGTGGCCCCGCACACCTGTGCTAGTCTCAAACCGGCCAGGGCAGCTTCATATTCCGCTTCGTTGTTGGAAGTAGGAAAACCAAAGCGGATGGCCTGGTGCATATTTATGCTCGTAGAAGTGACTATCTGTACGTTTGCGCCGCATCTATTGACGTTTGAACCTTCATCGATTCGGATTACCCACTCATTTGGTCCGTCCGCTTCGGGCGACGCTTCTTGGTCCGGGCTATCGGAATGGAATTCGACTATAAAATCTGCCAGAGCTTGGCCTTTGATAGATGTTCTTGGCTCAAAGTTGATATCAAAGTCGCCTAACTCGACGGACCATTTAGACATTCTTCCCGACATGTCCGGTCGTTGAAGCACATACTTGAGTTAAAACGAGGTTCAGACGACAATGGGGTGGGCCTGAAAATATGGGCGCATTTTTCATGTCGCGGTCACCAAAGCCAGGGCCATTTTTTCCAACCTCAAATATCTCGTCTCTGCATCCAATAGGCTTTTGCCCACGAAGTATACCGCTTTGGGAACCGTTCCCGACTCACTGATTAGAGCCGCACTTACTGCAAAATCTGAAACCGCTATGTAAAGAAAGAGTGTCTCCCCCGTCAGGGGCTTTGTTAGAAGGTTCGGGGATGATAAATAAGTTTTGATCCCCAAAAAGGTTGTGCTGCAAGCTGGCGTCCAAACAAAATTCTTAGCGTTTCTCAAGACCTGAAAAAATGGAGCGCACTTGTCAGATTAACGAGAAATAAATCGATTTAGGGCTACGAGGCGTCCGGTTAATATCTGGACCTCCTTGATATTCTTAGATGGTGTCAAGTTGGTAAGGTTTGTAATTGGATCGGGTCTGCCTCAATTCCTTTTTCGCTAACAAAGAACCCAGGAACTTGCCCCACCTTACCCCAAAGGAGCATTTCTCCGGGTTTAACTTGAGTTTTATACCCCTTAAATTATCAAAGGTTTCCCTCAAATCAACGAGATGGTCCTCGTTTGTGCCGCTCTTCACTAGCATGTCATCGATGTAAACTTCCATATTCCTCCTTATCTGGCAGTCGAAGGTCTTGTTAACCAATCTTTGATAAGTCGCTCCAGCGTTTTTTAACCCGAACGGCATAACCTTATAGCAATATAAGCCTCGGCCCATGATAAATGTTGTGTTTTCCTGATTCGCTGGGTGCAACTTGATTTGGTTGTAGCCGGCATATCCGTCCATAAAAGAGAGTAATCTGTTTCCTGACGTGGAATCCACCAACTGGTCCATTCTTGGCATCGGGAAGGGATCCTTCGGGCATGTTCGATTAAGGTCGGTAAAGTCCACACACATCCTCCACTTCCCGTTCTTCTTTTTGACCAGGACGGGATTGGACGTCCAGAGTGGATAACTTGATTCTTTGATGTGCTCGATGCTGTTGTGAGATGGGTCTGACAATATTGTTGATAGTTAGCTTGTGAATCACGTGGTTCTATGAGACTCTGGTCCTGTCCTTCGAACACCACGCGAACAAATCTAAATTTTCCTGTAGCAATAATATCAACTGTTTCCTGAAGCCTGTTGACAATTTAATTCCTATCTGTAAAACTTTTCCTTCGGTAAATTGGTGTTTGTCGCATTCTTCTTCGGTGGTTAAAAAACTGGGAGCTTCCCTGGGATCATCGACGGGTAGTGACCCCAAGGGAAGTCCCACTAATTGTTAGTCCCGCGCTTGCTCCATCTCTTGATCCCTTTTTGGTGCTAAAGCTGCTCGGTAACATTCTCTTGCCGCTCTCTGGCTGCTTCGTACTACCCCCACGTTGTTCCCGACCATGTATTTCAAACATTGATGAATCGTGGATGTTACCGCGTGCATTCGCGACAGCCACGACCTACCAAAGATCGCATTATGAGAGGCTGGTGCATCTACCACGACGAATAAAACAGTGACCTCTTTTTTGAATGGCATGCGACCCAGCTGAACGATGCCTTCAAATTCACCAACCACGTCTGCTGCTGAACCTGTGAAACCTATAATAGTTCGGTCTGATCGTGTAATTACCGGGGGTGCCCTGAACTTTGCGAATGTCGATGAAAAAATTATGTTGGCACTACTTCCGGTGTCTACTAGGATGCGTCGGACCTCCTCCCCCGCAATGGCCGCCCCAATCACGACGACATCTTCATGAGGACCGGCTATATCTCGCATGTCGTCGTCTTCAAAATACAGAATCGTCGAAGGGATGCCTTTTGAATGGGGATATGGCCGAGCTTCCAACTGACTTGCCAGGTTTACGATATGTCGCTTCCTGGAGGAGTGCGTGATCCCTGCCATAGAATCACCCGCAAAGATAGTCAATGATTCAAAAAATTGACAAAGGCTACTTACGTTTTTGTTATTTTATGCAGCTTCCTCTTCGATGACCCCGATAAGGTTACGATTTACATCTGGGTTGAGATATTCGATGGAAATATCAAAAGGGTCGGTCACTTCGGAAATTTCCATGGTTGTCTCGGGCTTCGGCATCGTTACGATTTCTTTCGAAGCTGCGCCCTGCTGCGCTTTCTTTTTCACGTACTCAAGTAGGTTCCCGTGCTCTATCAGCATCTGTATCTCCTTTTTTTGAGCAATACAGTCCTTAGTGTCTTGTCCCACATCTTCATGGTAGCGAAAATACCGGTTGTTCATGTGCTCCCGAGACGTTGGTATGGGAAAAGGCCTTCGATACATCCCGCTCTTCTTAGTCTTTTCATAGATCGAAGACACGCATCTTGTTAAATCAGCGAAGTAAGCAGGTCGGATCCACTTGTTAGACATGGGTCGCGAAACCACTTGGTTTGTCTACTTTGCTTTTTGGCCCTGGGAAGCCGGAGGCTTGATTGGTAATGACTGGGTCGGTGGTATTGTGTTGATTGGCTGGACTTGCTGAGCATAGCTAGATTGAGCATCCTGTTTTATAACGACCGACGCTTGCGCGCTCTGTTGAATTTGCGCAGCCAATTCAGACGCCTCGGTTTCTTCTATCAGTATCTGCTTTTCCACCTGAGCCAGAAGGGCAGAAAAAGTAAAAGCTTGCTTTTTAGTGACCGTTTGCTTCATCGGTCCTGGAAGCAATCCTAAGCGATACGCTGTTAGAGCCACGTTCTCTTTGCAATGATCCAGGTCGGTCTTAGCATCAATAAAACATCTGGTGTAATCCCTGAGGCTCTCTCTCAGCCTCTGCTTACAGTTCATGATCGTATCACCGTTGGCTCAGAAACTTTTGCTTCCCACAAAGTGCTGACGGAACATCGTCCAGAACATCCCGAAGTTTTTTATACAACCCTGTGGTAGTCGATTGTACCACTTAGACGCCCGATCCCTGAAGGTCATCGAAAACGCCCAGCATAATAACTTATCGTCGTTATCGAAACTCAACATAAAGTTCTTGAAGGCCTCCAAATGATTATCTGGATCCCTCTTACCGTCATACTTCTCCAACTTGGAAATGTCAAACCTCTTCGGAAGGTGTCCCGACAATATATCGTTGGACAACGGTGAAGCTCTCCAATCCATTCTGAATCCGAACGCTCCGCCTCTAAGCCCCTTGGTCTGAATCCCATACAAACCTTCATCTCCTGGGTTGATGAACTGGCTACCGACACGGTACCCCTGGTTATGGCTATTTGACGGTTGCCACTGGACCTGGGTAGAACGACCCGCTCCTCTGTGCTGCCCGTTAGCATCTCTTCTTTCTCGAATGACACTGGCGTTCTTTTCTCAGTGCTACCTTTCTTGAACTTGGGGGAGTCGGAACGGAGTGCCCTATTCCGACGGGAATTGCTTTTCTGCGCACGCTTGTTTAGCTTTTCCTTGCGCCTGTACTCTCTTCTCGACGAGTCATCCGAAGTATAGTCAGCAGAGATCCCCCGGTTATCCTTTGGGTATTGTTCTGCTCTTCCATTCTGTCTGTCTTCCGGGCAAGACTCCCGATAATATTGAACAGGTCGGGCATCGATACGAGGATCAATAGTCGGATAGCCTTCTCCGCGGTTTTCTATGACTGGTTCTTTCCCTTTGCCTTCCCGAGCTCTTTTATCATCTAGTGCCCGCTCCTTTTCAGCGTTTAGCTTTGCGATGTCTTCCAGCAGCTGTCTCCTGGTCATGATAAGGGTCGACCACTTGTCCCGACCCTGCGCGTAGTACTCCCGACCCAGAGCCTCCTCGCCTTCAGACAGCGAAACGGCTCGGGCCACTTCTCTCCCGACCCTCTCTCCGACTGCTTCGTCATTCATTTTTTATGATCATATCGCAATTTTCAAAGAAAAAAATTCCTTTTGGATATCACGTGTTCCCACAGACGGCGCCAATGATGAGAGAATAAATGACAAGAAAAGAGGATATTGGATCTTGGACCTGATGTGACTAAAACATAAAATGTAGAGAGAGAAAGTAGAAAGAGAATATAATATTAAGATTGTCCCCCACCAAGAATAAATGGGCTTCCTTTTATAGTGGGGAAGGTGAGTCCCATTAATGTCATTAGTGGTCTTACACTATTTCACTATTGGTCCTTCACAAACTACTTTATTTACAAATATTTTTCCAATAAATAATAAATACAATAAAAGGCATATTTCCTTTCTCTTGTTTACAATTAACTCCTTTTCTATTAAGATCGACGAATTACTCCCTTATCACCTACAACTTCATATAAAATAATACTAATTTAATATGTTTAGTCAAGTTTTGATCCTAAGATCCAGAGTGTGGGTTTGGTAAAACAATTAAAAATAAACGATTGTATGAATTTGAAATATTATTTGTGATAAACATACGTGGGGTCACTAAACATGTATAAACTCATTAATATGATTTCTTAAACAATTTATTTAATTCATTGTACATATATCTTTAAAAACGAGGTTCGCTTTCAGAGTGTTTCTTTTATCTCTCGATCACTAAGCAACGAATCTTCTTGTATGGTTGGTTGCATCTTTAGTCCTCTATCTCATACAATTGGGTCATATTATCTAAGAACCTAGTTCAAAATTTACTAGGTCATGGTTAGTAGACTACTTATTCAACTGAGTGGTGTTGATATTGTTTAGAAGTAGACATCACCTCTCGGTCTCAACCTAAATATAAGTTCAAGCAATTGAACCTTTTAATAGTTACGAACATTATATTTACTATAAATACTAAGAAATATATAAAAAAAATAAAAACTAAATTTATTTCATCAAATCCAAAAATAAAAATATTAGCTTTCACTAACCATGCTTATCACTAAAAAAAGATGAAAACAAAAATTAATATTGATCCATGATCTTTTGTTTTGATTTTCTTTATCTATTTTCTTTCTAATTTAAATAAAAACTCTAATCACCTAATGTAGAAACGAAAGACTCGCAACTTTTAATTTATATTTAATTTATATTTAATGAGAACTTAATAGTAACAAACTATTTGGTTGATTTTTTTTTAAACTTTGGTTTTGATTATTGTTTTTTTTTGTTTTTCATATTCTCTTTTAACTGAAGCTCTTTATCAATTTTTGTTTTCCGAACTTCATTTTTTCTCATTTTGATAACAATCTCATAAATCTTTATAAAATATATAAAAATGAGATTATTTATTTTATTTATTAATCAAACTATCAAATAAATTAATATAAAAGTATATAAAATTCAAGAATAAACATCCATTGATCAAATTATCACACACGAATTATTTTGCTAGTCCCAAGTAAAAAATATATATCACAAATATAAGCATGATCATGTACGATAAAAAACAAAACCAAAATTACCAATGTTCACAACATGTTTATGAAATAAGTGAAAAATCTGTAACCACATGTTACAGACAAAAATTTGAAAATATTAAAAAGTTATCTAATTATTTTTTAAATTGGTTAATAAACCCAAAATATAATAAATTTTTACTTTATTTGTAGTCGTCAAAATATATATATATATATATATTCATAATCGTTTTTTTACATGTGATCATTAATTAATGGAACACAAGCCAATTGACCTAAGTCATTAGATGATAAGACATCACAAAGAGAATAAAGAGAATATAAACTGAAAAAATAATAATTTTTATAGATATATTTATGTGACTTGTACAATGCTTACTTTTATTAAGCTTTTTGAACTAACCAATCCAAACAGTAAACTAGATACACTATATTAAAGAATTAACCTAAATATCAATCATTTTTATGCAAATTTCTATATTAATCAGACATAAGACTCTAAATAAAAATATTATTTTATGAAACTCTCTTTATTTTATTCATTCAATTTATTAATTTATATATATATATATATATAACAACCAATTTCTCAAAAAGAATTTATTATTCCAATTTATTAAAATTTTATGTAAATTGGTTTATTCAAATTTTTTTATTATATATAATTTATTAAGTTAAAAAATATAAAGAATATAGTAGTAAATATATAATAAATAAATTTCCAAACATGCAAATAAATTTCCAAACACGTAGATTTTTATTCTATTACTACATATTAATTGATAGTGTTTAGATTTAGCTTATAATTCCAACAATATAGAATATAGAATAATCAACATTTATTTTATTTTGTGATATTTTTATACAAACAATTTTCCGCTAACCCACACTTAAAATTCAATATTGTCCTTAATATTTAAATTCATATAGAAAATAAAAGTGAAACGAACATACCATGTGTAGATATAAGGATGAAAGAAAGTTATTTTGTGTAGTAAGCTAAATTCAATGTGTTGTGGATTATTCTCACCAAAAGACCATTGTAAGAAAATGAAATAATAAAATATCCACTAAAGCACACAGAAACACGGGTAACTCAGTTAATATCTTATTTATGTTTGATAAGGGTGCAAATTATTAAAGTCGTGTCGGTTCGACATAATATAATGACGTAATAATATGGTTATAATAGTTTGTAACGATAATGATAGGTTGAGAAAGAATAAGGACTTGCTTTGTAAATAATAAAAGAATGGGTAAACTAAGAATACGGAATGGCAAGAATAGAATTAAGTAGGTCACACGTGTGGAATAAGGCCCACTACAAACACTATATAAGGAAAGATTCTCTTTTCAGAGGTGAGTGAACATTTATTATAATATTTACTATTACCATTTTCTCTGTCTACAATCCCGTGTTTCTCTCTCTAGCATATTGTTACGACTTTATTTAGTAATGTAATCAGACTTCAAACATTTTTGGAATGATCATTAGCGCCGTCTATGGAAACCTGAAGTGATACACGCGGACAGTTACTCCCAAATCACGAGTTTAGGAGAGATGAATGCAGAAACAGCAGAGAAAAGAACGGTAGGATTGGACGTCGATAGGATTATCTCGTACTTCGAATACCGTCGTTCCGAAGAGCGGCATCACGATCACGATCAATATGGTCGGGGGCAGAGTAAGTGGTCGACCCTTATCATAACAAGGCAACAATTGTTAGATGATATAGCTAAGCTTAATGCGGAAAAAGAATCGGCTCTAGTTGAACAAAGAAACACGTCAGGAGGCCACAAAGAACGGTCGCTTGATGATGATAGAGAGTAAAACCACAATCAGGATCGGGAAGAAGAGGATCTTCAGAGAGTTTGATCCCGAGTGTGACGGCAAAATAATGATTTGGGAAGAAAGATTGAGCGTCGGCCTATGCGAGAACATATCGACTCTATTGATTATGATTCAGATAAATCAACGTCCCTAGATCGAGAATACCGACGCCACAAATAGAAAAAAATGATCTTAAGGAAACGAGAGATCTGACACCGCATGTCTCACATAACCAAAGTATCGAAGTACAACGGAAACAATATTAGCAAAATAACTTCAGTCTCTGTTGATAAGAACGGAGCGATTACGGTCAACAATAGAGAGCAAGCCACTACACCCCAAATACAGTTCTCATCAGGCAGTTAGACTTATGGATACAGGGTCGACAGTCAATTCGCTAACCCAAATGAATGAAGATTGTATGCGAACCCTATATAGGGCCTCAGAAGCGGAGTCATCAGATTTAGACACAACTGGAGGTCGTCTCCACTTTCTGATGAATAGGGTGATGTGTCAGTTCGGGTGGTTGCATGAGAGGCCCCTCAATAGTTTTTATGCAAAAGGGTGACCACTTGTGCTATCCGGTTAACAGGCCGCATTAAAATGATTGGCAAACTCATATTTTCTAGCATTGACATGTACACTTAACCCTTTGTGCCAAACCATAGGACGCTTACGGCTCAATATGAAGTGTACGCGATAAATTTTAGTTGGTTACATATCACTCCACGTGCTTTAAAGGAAGATAACTCAGTAGAGGCATTACGCACCATAAACTGTATAATACCTATTGACGAGAACATAAAAAAACTTGTCCAATTCAAGAACCGAGTATGTACGATCGCCAGCCTCTAGGTCTTCTTAATGTTCTTCGTGTTGTACCTTATTTGCATAATGTAGTGGTATTTAATCCGTAGTTGTTGTTTATAGATAATGTTTTTTATTGTGTTGTCTTGGATTTGGTTGATGTTAAATGGATATTTTACCGAATTTGATTTCAGTTTTAAGTTAATTAAATGCATGTTTGTTTCATTTTTATGTTAGTTCGTTATAAAAAAAAAATTGGTGGTTGTCAATACATGTATATTAATGTTTTATGCATGTATTTTTTTAACTAATAACCCTTCACCACCAGCGTGACACTTCATCGACGGTGTTCTTAGTAGCTGCCAGCGACTAGTTCGCCCACCCCCGGCACCATATAACGTCGCAGGTGTTAAATTACAAAACGACAGATGTTATATAACTTTGGCGGTGTTAAATTACTGCACCATCGGTGTAGTAAGATGTTGGGGGCTATAAATTCACCCACCACCGATGTGGTAACACGTTGGGTGTGTTAAATTGTCACACTTACAGTGCTCAATTGCATTATCGGTGTGAGGATATACTGCCTCCGGTGTTAGATTCTAATAATTGGTCATTAAGACTAGTTTTTTGGTATTACCAACGACACATATAACCTGTAGGTACTCGAAAACAAAAGAAATTGACGATTATAATGATATTAGACATAATTTAGTTCACATACTTAAAAAGATTATATAATTTGTGCGTAAAATTACGGGTGCATTTACGGTGTCAAATAATTTCATCAATGTTCGGACCTTTTTCGAATGGATATTCCTCATATTCGCTAGTTCCATTAGAGTTTTAGAAAGAGTCTTGGAGACATTTGGATTCAACATCAACTTTCTCTTTAAGTATTTGCACCAGATGATCCAACATAGTTTTTGTAACTAAGCTTTGAAATGTCATGTTAAAAACATCGTGTGTTTCGCTTACGAGTTGATATGGGAGTGAGACAACATGTATATTCGTAACAGTTTTCAAATAATCTAGCATAGCGACGATTTCTTCACGTCTTCAATTCATGATCGGGGAATCATACAACGTTCCGTGCATGAAGTACATTGTGCATAAGACTTCGTCAACAAAAACAGGTGTTTCTTTTGATATCATGCATTTTACGAGATCAACTGCTTTGAGCAGAACCGCGTCTTCGTGCACATTTCAATTTGTATCACCCATGTTTGTGATTTTTCAAGGTTATGAGCTTACAAGAATGAAGTGCCTATTTATTGATATTTTAGTCATGGATAGCGATATCGAAATAGGCCTATAAAAAATAGACACATCTAAATTATGGATAGTGTAATCCCATTAACCGATCTGCCTGCGACACATATCACGCATCCCGGGGTATGTCAGGATATCGTATTCTAAATAGGCAGATAAATATAGACACGTGCACATTAAATAACTAACTAGTATTGAATTAGAATTACTGTGAATACACTGCTGGTTGTACTACACGATACCGATGGTGGTAGCCCCTTACACCGCCGGTGTTGTTCCCGTAAAACCAAAAACGCGAAGACTCTATTGAAACTGTATTGGCGCAAATCTAGTTCCAAACAACACATTAATCCATTTGTAGTTCCAATTTTGTTATTAATTTCTTCGACCTATCTATTTGTTTGTTCTTTGTTTGTTAATATTCAAGGTAGATGGTTTTCTATGAAAATATGAAAATAAAAATTCAATTTTTATTAGGATTTTGTTAAAAAAAACTTGGATTTGTCTGATATTATGTTTTAATCACACCAAACTACACACAATAACAAACAAACGTCATTTTCTTAGCTTTGGTAAACAAAGAAAAGTCATTTTCTTAGTTTTGGTAAACAAAGAATAAAAAAAATTACGAAAAACAAAAAAATCTTTTATCTTTTGAACCACATGGTTTAGTCAAAACCCTATTACAAATTTTCTTGTTATTAGGTCGGGACGGTCAGGGTTTGGACTGGACCAAGATTGATTCGGTAAGCTACCGGGCGGATCGAAGTCGGATCGTTAAGCAAAATGAACCAATTATTATGGACCGAGACCGGTTTGTTAAAAGTCGAGTCGGTCTGGTCCGCCTCTTAACGGACCAGATCATAAAAATTCTAGAGTTTTAGTTATACATAGATAAGAAAAAATAATATATTTCTCTTAGATAGAAGCACCAGTAAATACTCACTCAACTACCTAATTACCCACTAGTACCCGAAATTAGGATAATGTCACTTGGTACCTCCACCTAAAATTTGGACAAAAATATCCCCGACGATATATATATTCGCTGATACCTTCACCAGTACTAACCTGAGAGTTGTTTGAAAAACATACCTGAGAGTTGTTTGTGACTCTATAATCTGGCAATTGTTTACAACTCTCTCTATTTCTCGAGAGTTGTATACAACTCTATTATCTGAGAGTTGTTTGCAAATCTCTCTATTTCTTGAGAGTTGTTTGCAACTCTATAATGTGGAAGTTGTCTACAACTCTCTCTATTTCTTGAGAGTTGTTTTCAAAGAACTCGCATGTTACTGGTGAAATTTTATTTTAAAAAAAATAAAAAAATATCATCAATGAATCTAGTTTTGTTCATTTTAAAAAAACAGAAGCGATGGTACTTTCATATATTTTTTCCTAGCTCCGGTTTGAAAGATATGGATCTTTTAAAAAGTAAAATAAAAAGAGAAAGTAAGAGAGAGAAATTTTGGTTATGTGATTGTTCATGAAGGGTGAGGGTAGTTAGGGTATTAAAATAATGTTAGGTATTAAGTAGGATTTTAATAGTTGAGATGAGTTTTAAGAAGTAATAAAATGAAACTTGGATACTAGATCTCCATATAATAGTTGAGTCGGTACTTTAGGTGCAATTTCACTTTCTCTTACAGACTGGTTAACCGCCGGATCGGTCAAGACTGATAAAATAATCGATCCAAAATTTCGACCCCCAACCCACCTTTTAAGCTAGTAGGGGTTTGTGTATTTAAACGAGTCAGAGGTTTAGTTTATAGTAGATCGGATTTCGAGTTGGGTTATATTGTAGTGGGTTGGGTTATATAGATTGGGTTTCGGATTGGATTAGGTTTAATTGGGTTCTACCCGGATAGTTGTGGTGTAAATAGTAAATGATAAATCTGACTAAAAAGTTTATTTGGTATCTGATGTGGCCAAGGGACCAAACTTACAACCAAACTAAAAAAACATTTGTTAATTTTTCAGGCTTCACAAATTTGTGGAACCGAAAAATGAAAGGAAAAGAGTAGATCGACTAAACCGTTATTTTTAGCCGAATTCATACTTACCAATAATATTGAGATTCTCTAAACTCAAGTTTTATACTATTCATAGACACGTGTAAGGAAGAAAATGAAAAAAAAATATTGGCTTCGGGTCAGTGTCCGGTGTATATAACACGCGCGTTCGCTTTAAATTGCAAAACTGATAAATACACGAACCTTTTGAAGATTAGAGATAGAACAAAAATGGCGTCAAAGACGGTGATACATTCTTTCTTCATGTTCAGACCATTCAATCTACACGGATCCATCTCTTCGTCGTCGTCTCTATCCGTTAGGAATTTCCTCTCTTGTTCGAATCGCGTGAAGGTATCAAGGTACAGTCGTTGCAGGACGGTTAGGGCTCGAAACTTCTGCTCCGATAATCCGAATCGGCTTCGTTGTTCTTTGAATGATGGTGATTTCGATCAAGGTCCGCCGCAAGAAGCTGTTCTCAAAGCTATTTCAGGTTCGTATCGTTAATGTATTTGTTTTGGAAGCTTGATGATTTATTAATGAGAACTTAGGTCTTGTTTCACGGTGATTGATCGGAATTTGGATTGTTCATTGCTTTTATTTGGTTTGATTAGATACGGGCCAGAGACAACTAAGAGGCAGCTTTAAGTTTTTCAGTACTTAGTTAAATATTGTCGTGTGAATTTGTAGAGGTTGATTTGTTTCTTTGATTGATACGAGCCTGGGAGTTGAGTAAGTTGATTATTGAAAGAGTTTCTACATTAGTAGATTTTGCTTTGCTTAAATTTAATCAAAGTAAGTCTCGTGTAGTAGTTTCTCAAACGCATCATGCCGAAACTTAGGTGAATAGATTTGAGGATGGATAGTCGAGGATGAGTAATAGCTTTTTTGAAGATATCCGCCAGTAGGTAGCTAAGCTTTGTGCTGCAGTCATACATTTTGAATATGTCTCATATCGCAGCCCTCTGGTTTGTTAATTGCTCCAAATTTGTCGAACCGCGTCTAAAGTGCTGAGAGTAACTGATTGCTTACAAAGGGAGTCAATGTCAGATAGGAATTGTAGTGGCTCTCGAAGAAATGATTCGGATGTTATCCTGAATTTTAATTAGGGAAGGAGACTGTATTTTCAAAAAAAAAAAATAGCAACGAGAAAGAGGGTCCATGAATATCTTCTCAATGGTTAGCTGAAGAGAAATTATTAGCGATTAGAGAGCTTGAGAGCAACTTTATATGATTTTTCAATGGTTAGCTGAAGAGAAATTATCAGCATTTGGAGAGCTTGAAAGCAACTGTATATACACTAGTAAAAGTGTTCAATTCTGAGTAATATAAATTTAGGAGAATTGAAATTTGTGCTCTTCAACATAAAGAGTGGATAACTGTTGGTTTTAAGATGTATGCCGAAGTTTAGATCGTAAAATCCGGTGGAAACTAGAAAGAATTAGTTTGCGGAACCTTTTATTTTATGCTTGATCATAAAGAAATGGTGAGGAAGAAATGAAAGTCATAGAAAAATGGCATAGAACTCAATTTCCTAGCAAATAACTACAGAGAATGTACAGAAGTTTAGATCTTACAATCCGGTGGAAACTAGAACTTATAAGTGTACTGAACCTTCCGTTTTATGTTTGACTATGGCGAGGAAGAAATGAACATCATAGAAAAGTGACAAAATACTCGATTTCCTAGCAAATAACTATAGAGAATGTACGAAACTCGAACTTCCAAAGAGTTATAGAATCTCCTTTTCTCTACAGTTTACATTGAGTTTATTGTTTTACTCAATCTTGACTGAACTGTGAAGTTACCCTATTGTAATTGAATATTCACAGTTAGTTGCAAAAGTGATTCCTCGGATGTACATGTGGCTTACTTTGTCCTTATCTGACAAGGGCAATATAATGGCTACTAAAGCCTTCTCACTGCCTTATATACTGATTTTTCATGGAGTTTTCAGTATGTAGAATCACAATTAATTGATATTTTGTTGTATGTCCAGAGGTGTCCAAGACTGATGGAAGAATTGGACAGACGACAAATGTGGTTATTGGGGGCACTGTAACAGATGATTCTAGTAATGAATGGCTTGCTTTAGATCAAAAGGTAATTGTTGAATTTAGTTTTGAATCTGCAGTTATGTGTTCACAGTGGAAGAAAGTAAAATAGTTACGAGTCACAGTGAGCTAAGAAGTGGTTGGCTTTACTGGCTTTAGAGTCTTGTATTCTACATAAATTCAGTAAATAAGATTTCGGTGTTACTCTGCACTTTACAGGTAAATTCATATCCAACAGAGAGAGGGTTTACGGCAATTGGGACCGGTGGCAAGGATTTTGTGCAATCTATGGTTGTTGCGGTTGAATCTGTAATACAGCAACCGATCCCCGAGGTATATTTATGTTATATATTCGACAAGCAGATGTTGAATTTGTCCCCATTATTTTGTGTTATTAGAAGCGCTTCATCTTTGCCGTTATATCACACTGTTAAAGTCTGAAGATAGTTGTGGTTACACTCAAATATGAACTAACAGTTGGACTTTTGAGTGAAAACTTTTCACGCTAACAAAATTCTAGGTTCCTAGTCCTTGAGCCATAGTTATTAATAGCGTTTTGCGCAGCGTAGCGCAAAAGGGTCTCCGGGCAATAGCACATAGCCACGCGATTAGCGCGCGCTATTTGTAAACATAGCGCACACGCATAAAATAATATAAATATAAATAATATGTTAATATTAAAACCCAAAATATTCAAAATAAACCTTCAAAATAGACATGTCCTAAAAAGATAACTCAAATCATTCATAATCAAAGAAGTCTAAGAAATTTTAGATCCAAAGTATCAAACAATTGACCAAACTTAAATTTTGGATCATTTATTTCTTGCCTAACACATTCAGAAACCTTTTTACACTTAGAAGCATTCCTATATCCTCCAAGAAGATGCTGTTTATGTCTAGTTATCCTTCCTTTGGTAATTTTTGAACAATAATTGCATTTTATACATAACTTCGCATCTTTAGGATCGACCGAAGTCCCATGATTCCTAACGCGAAAGAATTAGTTTACTAGACATTAAAGAAGGAATCATGGGACTTTGGTCGATCCTAAAGATGCGAAGTTATGTATAAAATGCAATTATTGTTCAAAAATTACCAAAGGAGGGATAACTAGACATAAACAAGGATATATGAATGCTTCTAAGTGTAAGAAGGTTCCTGAATGTGTTAGGCAAGAAATAAATGATCCAAAATTTAAGTTTGGTCAATTATTTGATACTTTGGATCCAAAATTTCTTAGACTTCTTTGATTTATGAATGATTTGAGTTATCTTTTTAGGACATGTTTATTTTGGGTTTTAATATTAACGTATTATTTTATGTGGGTGCGCTATGTTTACGAATAGCTCGATCTAATCGCGTCGCTATGCACTATTACCCCGGAGACCCTTTGCGCTACGCTGCGCAAAACGCTATTAATAACTATGGACGAGAATGTTTGTGAAAGTGAAGATATAATTATCGAAATATAAACATAATTTGTTTTGGGTTTACTATAAAAACTAGTGAGTATGAGTCTTAATTTTATTTATATGTTGTGTTGTAGGATTGTGTGAGCCAAAAGATATCAAGTAGAGGGAAATATGTGTCTGTCAAGATTGGTCCTGTTCAAGTTATCTCCAGCCAACAGGTCTCTTTCTCTCTCTAGTATCTGTTGTGATATTAATTCCCCAAAATTATTAGCTAAATCTATTTCATCTCCCTGGAGTATGGTCACTTTTTCTTATATGGAAAACTACTCTTGATGCCAAAAGAATGATACTGTTATATTCCTGATTTTGCACCCATTAAGCCTGACCTGAACATGACTAAAGCATAAGCTTACTTCAAAACTTAATTATTAGGTCTAGGTCAAATCAAAAGCCCAAACATAACCTAGATTTTGCTGGATAAATGGGTTTGTTTGTGAGACGGAACCTTACTTTACTTGTTCAGGTACAAGCTGTATATGTTGCGATGAGGAGAGATGAGAGGATGAAATATTTCTTGTAACAGGATGACAATCATACAGGGGTGGCATATGTAAACCCTATCATTCTTTTTATACATGTTCCTGTAATCTGTTTTATGCTCGGTATTATCCTAATAGTAGGTATGATGGGCTTTAGAAATTTTATAGAATTAAATTACCTATTTCAGCATAGGTTCGTATAAATTATGAAGTCGACCTATTAACTGGCGGTCAAGTTTCTCGTTCTGCCGCTTTTTCTGTCAACATAGCAGAGTTGTGTTTTTTAATTCCGACCACCTCTCATCCAGATAATTATGATACGTAAATATTTTAAAAGTTTCAGACCCACTGTATTCCCTTCACCTTGTATGAAAGAGTTCGTGTTTGATGAATGAATTTTTTCTTAATGCCAAAAATACAACACTGGAGAATAATTATAAAAGTAGTTTTAGTAATTAAAGAATCAAATATAATATTTTAGTATTTGGGATGGAGGATATTAGTATTTTCTGACATTTTCAGGCATCGATTATACAAATTAATGTTTTGTTTTTTAATCGTTATAGGCATTTTAGCCATATATTATATCTCTAATATTTTATTCTTTTAAGTTTTGTCGATTTTCATTGGATATTTGGATTTTAATTGTAGTGTCAGTCACGATGTTTCTATCTTTTTTTTCTATAACTTAGTTTTTTTCTGATTTTTTTTTTTACTTAACTTTTTTGCTGACGCTTTTAGCTAAATATTTTGGCCCGTGTTTTTTTTATTTGTTGCATTAGTCTTTTATCTATTCTAATGTTTTATCGATTCTTAAATCTTGGTGATAAATGGATAATAGTAATAAGGGTCATTATGTTGCACATACAATATAATCAGGACTTTCTATAGTCTTTCAAAAAATAATTACATGTTTTACTAACTATTTACAAAAATAAAAAAATTTCTGCTATTATTGTTTTATACTTAATTTTCGCGTTGATTATATGTTCTAATAAATATTTTGCAAAATTTAACTAATTTTACAGAAACAACATTTTTCGATACTTAAGTAGCACTTTTTCTTTTAGACTTTGAAACCGACGTCGTATATCTTTAGTATTAACTTGTACATCCATCATCTTCACGTATTTTTTTTAATTGAACTGATTTTATTATCCTAAGCAAAATCATTTATATAATTAGATTTATCCAATAATTTTTTAAACCACCATTTATCTTTCATTATTCATTAACCAAGTAATTAGCATTGTCAAAAAAATTCGATATCCGATTAAAATATTCAATATCGAATTCTAAGAAAACAGATAATATCCGTATTCGAAAGAAAACGGATAATATTCGTATAAAAAAATAGTGGATATGTATATAGTCATAACCGTATTCGAAATATTCGATATCTGAAATTTTATAAATAAATAAATATAATTTTATTTATTTATTTAAGCATACTTTTAACTATCCCGCATTGTAAAAGGCAAAACAAATTACTAACAAAGTTGGCCATAAATATGGACGGTTGCTTCTTTAAAAATTGTATCTTATCCGACATTTAAAGTTGGAAAAAGAGTTGACATGGTGGCTTTTCAGTCTATGACTTTTATCCCACATTTAAAATGTGAAAAAGAATTGCTACCAAAATTTCTATAAAAGACTTGGCGGTTTTTAAAATAAGTATATTTTTATTAGCCTTATCGAACATCTAAAATGGGAATATGGATTTCTACTAGGTGCCTATAAAAGTAGCTCAACCAATAGTGTAATTACTTCAAAAAATTAGTCGAAATTTAGATGTTCGGATTCAGATATTATTTGTATCCGAATAATATCCGTCGGATACAGATTCAAATATTATTTTTAAAAAATCGGATTTGAATAGTGCTTTCAGATTCGTATCCGAAATATCTGTTTGACAGCCCTACAAGTAATCATGTTAATGGTTAGAAAACCAAATTGTGACTAATCCATTCGATTCTTAAAATGACCAACATAATAGTCAAGATGATGTTAGTTCATCATTTAGCTTAAATGTTTTTACTATTTTTCTTACATGTTAGTGGAGAAGATATCGATCCGCTAGATATCGATCCGACATTTTTTCCTCCTACTAAATCTAACATCAAAAAAATGTTAAACCGGAAAAAAAACTTATTTTTACGAACAAACCTTATAGATCCTTAAACTCTAATAACAACGATACTGATTTAGATTTAGAAAAAAACTTTGACACCTGGTATTGTTTCTTCTTCCGACAAGAGAATGAAGTAGATATTTTTTATCGATAGTTTTCTTGTTAGAAATTTATCTATGTTGAGGATATAGATAAAGAAAAATATGATTTAAATGTGATATTTTCGACAACGTTAAAATTCACATCTTATCAGTATGAGATTTCTCCCATCATATCGTTGGTGATAAAATATGTTTTTTTCTATAGAATAATAGAAAGGGGTATCAAGTTTCCATTTCTTCTTAAAATATTAGACTTTTTCCGTCAATATAGAATATACCCTAGTCAAATTACTTCAAACGGCTAGCGGACGAATACTGCATTATTATAGTGCCTATGTTGTTGAAGAAACCATTTGAAGTTTTTAACATCATGCGCGAATATACGTTTAATAAAGTTTTTGGGTCTCATTTCTGCTATTTTACCGCCCTAAATCACAAGAGTGTGCTTACATTAACACCATCAGATCATGGTTGGAAAGAATAATTTGTATGTTACTAGTAGTTGGGAGTTTGAATCATCTATCCTAAATTCCTAATTGGCGAAGCTGAAAGGCACCAGATAACAAGAAGTGTGTTTCATTTTTTTATATGTTTGTTAATTTTTATTCTAACATTTTCACAACATGTACTCATTAATTTTTTTTTCATTTTTTTGAAGCTTAAGCAATTTTTAAATTACTAAAAAAAGTGTAACCCTCGACGCAAATAACGCAACGAACTCTCCATCACTGCTCAAACAGTTTGGGAGAATAAGTTTCACAATCTTTTTACTTACGATGGTTTACTTTGTTCTTTGTTTTGGAAACTTTTATGTTCCTGACGATTTGAAGATAATGGATGTCAATACAAAAGCTCATCCTGAAGAAGATGGTTTTACCGATGCTTTAAAAGACTTTTTGGGGATTAATGTGAACAAGGCTTAAACCTTAACATCCCTAAACAAAAATAGGTCAAACCATAAAATTAAAAAGAAAACAAAGCCTAGGAAAAAAGTATCAAGCCACCCTCACACACACCAATCTTCCAAAAAATATCGCGTTACTTCGACCATGAGTCCATCCAAAAATCATAAATCTATCGATAAAAAAGATAACTGTTGAATAATCTTCTCCAAATAAGACTCATTCTCAACCCGATATTTCAAGCGCCAACTACCAAGATATATTCTCGTTGTTTCCGGTGATCCTCATACTCTTAGTGAACGACATAAGTATTACTATATTAATTGTAGCACGTATCTGCACGTCCCTCATGTTAACGTTAATGTTACAACTCCTCGTTCGTCAAATACTGTTATAGGCGACTTATTGTTGCTAAAGCCGAAAGTAATTATTCATCAAACCTTTCCAATGACAATCTTATATGTCGCCAAATTGAATTTCAAATTGAGATAAAATATTTTTTAAAATTATTTCCAACATATTCTCTCTATTAAACTAATTTATTTATATGTCAAACACTAGGCATATAATTTTCTCTTGATAAAATGAAGCTTCTAAATGATACTCTAAACCTTTCGATTCAATTGGGTGAAGGATCGATAGATTACAACATAAAATAAATTATCGAGATACCATTATTAACGATTGTAAACGAGTTGATGGTCGATGGTCAGAGAAACATAAAAAACTTGAAGATAATTTGAAGTTAAAAGATAACGAAATCAGCAAACTTCAAAAATCAGAAGACGAATTGAAAAAATAAAGTGAGAAGTTCAAAGTTTTTGTTGAAGCTTCTTACAAAGCTAAAGACGTAAATATTGAACAAGTTAGAAACAATTTAACTAATGAAATTTTGGCGAAAGCTACGAATGTGATGAAATAATGTAATTTGATTATCCTAAAAATAATTCTTGGAAATAATAACCCAAATCTACATGGGACCATACTAGCACGATATTCCTATTGACTTTAAAAATTATGTCGCATATCCCGCGATGATACTTTTGGAGCTCAAACAACTACTAATACCTCTTTCAAACCCAATTTTGATGCAAGTAATAAAACACCACCTAGAAATCCTAATGACGATATAGAATAACAACACTCCCCATCGTATTCCATTGACATGTAAACCCTTGAGTTTGATTAATCGTTGCATGATACTCTAACTGTTTGGAACTTCTGTCAGCTAGCTTCCGATTGTTATCTTAACATTTTTTTTCAGATGTTTATACCATTTTTTGGCTATCATTCGACTGTTACTTTTAAATTAATGTTTATTATGTGATGTTATCATGGTTATTTATTTTATTATTATTTTTCATATTAAATCTAATTTACATCAACCTAATTGTTATCAAACTCTCTATTTTAAATGAATTTGCTTAAATTTTAATATAAATTATCTTCATATCGCGTCGTTAAATTTATAACTAACCATTGATTTTTTTAGTGTTATTTTGGTTATTAAATTGTAGAAGATCATTTAACATTTTTAATTGTTGTATCTCATTGTAAAAGTAGTGTGGCATTTTACACTTCTCAATTAGGCTTGACCTATAGTCATAACCTCTTTGATATTAGTGCTTGGTCATTTATGATTTAATAACTAGACTTGTCTTCTAACCATAACCTTAACTTAAGGCCTTTGCAGTCTCGCCTTTACAGCCTTAGAGTTCCCTCTTATTCTTTTCAACTAGACTTGACTTATAGTTATATTCGTTTCAATTGGATTTGTAATCTCTAATGTTTTCTAGCTGGATTTAGCTTATAGCTATATCCGCTTATTAGCTATAATTTCGTTATAATTTTTGTATCTTATGTCGCTTTTCCTATCGTTAGTTATTAAACAATTGACTTGAAGATATTTCACAAACACCATCATTTTAGTGAAATTTCATAGTAGCCATCTGTCGAATATTTTATTGTAAATCAATTTTTCCGTTGATAAAAAAATTTCTTAGATAATATTAATAATCGATGATTTTATCTGACTAGTAATCGTTGGTTATTAATTATATTAGTATTTTCTTCACGCATTTTGTAACAAAAAAATAAGATCACATTTTAAATACTTTTTTGGCAAAATATTCCATTGGTAATGGCCTTAATAATGCTTTATTAAAAATCTTCTTACACTAGGAAAACGAAGACACTAACCAAATTAAATTTCATTTTTATACAATTTCAAAGGATAAATATCCCTTGGGTACTTTAATAGTTTTCATTCTGAATTCATGAGTCTATAGGCTTTTCTGTGTCCTTGAGATACCACCTTAAAAGGTTTATCCTAATTTGGAACGAATTTCCTGGTGTTTTTATCTCTTGTCCCTTGAAATACATTTCTTAATACGAGATATCTTTCTTGGAAACTCGTCACTTTTAACTTTTCATTATAAAGACTTTGAATCACAGTTCTATAATGCTCAGCTCTAACTTGATACTAAAACCAAGGACTTGTAATTAAATTTCTACTAGAATGAAAACTTTCATCCCATATGCAATAGCAAATTGTGTTTCTCTTGTCGTAACTTTAGGAGTTATTCTATATGCCATAAAACTTTATAAAGAAAATTTGGTTACTTTCCCTTAGACAATTCTAGCTTCTTTTTTATCTCATATAAAATAGTTCTCTTTGTAACTTCTACTTTCCCATTTTCGTAGATAATTTGGAGTAGAAAAATGATGTTTTATCCTATACTTTCTATAAAAGTTGTTGCTATATTTTTAAAAACAATTGAGGGTCTTTATATGTCATTAACACACTATGGGTTTCATAAAGACTTAAAATGTTGGATTGTAGAGATTCATAAACTTTTTTAGATCATTTATGTATGAATGCATTTGCCTCCAACCATTTGGTAAAATAGTAAATAACTACAATCCTTCTTACTGTTACCATTGGCAACGGTCCTACGAAATAAACTTCTCATCTATCAATTAGATAAGAAGAATGATTTGATCCTATTGCTTTGATATGAACATGACTTGTATTGGCACAAAGCTGACAAAGATCACAATTTTCAACCACCAATTTTGTATAAAAAAAACTTTGGTAAATAAAACCCTGCTAAAATAAAATATTCTCCCCTCATGAGACAAACTAAGTTTCCTTATTTTCTAAACATCTTAGCAAAGGACGCGTAAAACGATTCTGATATAGAATTTCATTAAGGATAATATACTTAGCATCGCACAATTGTAGCTCTCGAGCTTGAGACATATCTGACAAAAAAAAAACATCATCATTTAAGAAAATTAGGTATTCTCGTCGCCGATAATTATCATCAGCAACCGATAATACCTCTAGTTTTTCAACATTTCCAAAAATTGATGGTATCTTCTGAATTATTATTGAAGGATTATCATATACACAACAAAACTTTTCTAAAATAGGGTTTTATTTTCTATTCTTGGAACTTGTTTATATGTAATATTTTTAAAATTCGTATCCATGTCCTTCAATAATTCTAAATACTTTCTCAATTTTCTTGTTTTATTTCAAAATTTTCTTAAGAATGAACAACCAGCAACTGAGAATCAGACAAGAAACAAAAGATTTTCGCTGTACAAATAGGAGCTCATCTTCTTCCACTTAGCAAAGCTTCATATTCTCCTTCGTTGTTAGGAGCGAGGAACTTGAATTTAGTATCTTGTTTAATTGCATATCCTCGTATACCGTTAAAATAACACAAGTTCCACCACTATTCACACCATAAGTTGCGTCGGCCCAAACAAATCATTATGTATCCCTCAAATCATATCATGTTAGCTCGACTTCTACCATCTTCATTTCTCCCCTTGAAATTCGTTGATAAGTTCAACCACTGCATGTGCCTTTATTGTTATCTTATGTTTAAATTTAATTTCATATTCACCTAATTTAGTTAACCACATTTTTAATCTCCCATAAACATATTTTTTCAAAAGCACATTTTCAAAAGAGAAAGATCTTCGAATAATAATGACATGAGTTTGAAAATATGGCCGCATTTAGTTTGCAGATACAACTAAATCAAACGCTATTTTTTCTAAGTTTGAGTATATGGTTTTTGCATCGACCACGTCTTAGTCATATAGTAGATTGACTTCTTAATTTTATCGTTTTCCTCTTCTTTTGGTATCGTCAAAATTTAATATGAACTTAAATTTTTCTTGAAATAGTTAAATGTTTTTTTTACAATCATAATTTCAAGCAAATATCTTGGCCCTTTTTGAAATGTCGAAAAATATATGTGTTTTATCCGACGTTCTTAAAATCAACTTTGACAAAGCAGTCACCCGTCTTGTTATTTTTTGCACTTCTTTGCTTGATTTTGGTGGAGGTATTGCCAATAATGCTTTCAATTGGCTCATATCGACTTCAATTCCCTTTTTTACGTATTACAAAACCGAGAAACTTACTTGACTTCAACCCAAACAAACATTTTAATAGATTCAACTTTATGTTATCCTTTCTTAAATTCCTGAAGGTTTCAAAGAATGTTATTAAATGTTCACTTGCTTCTTTACTATTAATTATCATATCATCTATATAAGATTATGTATTATTTCCTAACTATTTAGAAAATATACAGTTAACAAGTGTTTTATATATTTTATTCACCATTTGTATGCATCTTAATTTGATTATATCTTGAATATGCATCCATAAAAGACAATACTTATGACGAGCTGTTGTATCCACCAATTGATCAATCTAGGTAAAGGAAAAACATTATTATGAAATTCTCAATTAAAGTTAATAAAATCCACGCAGATTATCCATTGGCCACGTTTCTTTTTAAGAAGTACTAGATTTACCAACCATGTCGGATATTTTGACTCTCAAATATGTCTTACCTTTAACCGATCAACTTTTTTTACAATAGCTTCTGAATTTTCAACTAATAAAAATATTTTTTATGTCTGATAGATCTCAACCTATTATCTATTGTTAACTTATGACAAATAACCGACCAACTGACTCCAGTAATATCAAAACAATTTATACAAATACATCAACATTTTCCTTTTAACAATATACTAATTTATTTTCAAATTCCTCTTTAAGTTCTCCCTCAATTTTCCTAATTTTCCTACCGATTAACAAATAATCTTTTATATCTTCTAAAAATTTAGTTACATTTAATTCTTCTCGTGGATCATCAATCACATTCTCGTTTACTATCATCAAGGTTCCACGATATTTTTCCATTAATACATATCCTGGAGACTCTTGTAGTTGTGATAATACTGTACTTTTTAGAGCTAAAAACAAAGAGTGGTAATCTCTAGTTGTTTGTTGGCTCCCTCGAATTATTCCTACTCGCTCATTCATCATGTATTTCACACAATAATGATTAGACAATGCTATTACTTCCATTTTATGTAACTAAGATCTTCCTAAAATCGCATTATATTTACTTGGGATCTCAACTATCATAAACACCGTAGTAACAATATTTTAAGTTTCTATTTTCTTGGTGGTCACGGTTAATTCAACCTCTCTTTCATAATCAGTAGATGTACCATAAAGCTAATCAAATTTCTATCATTTTTTAAAACGCTTTAACACCAATAATTTGAGCGTAACATGCCCTATAAAGTATATTAGTTGAACTCCTGATGTCAACAATTATCCTTCTCACAAGTACTCCAGCAATCAAAAGGGTTATCAACAAAACATCTTCATGAGGCATCATTAATCCTACTAGATCTTTATGAGTAAATGATATATTTAAAGCAAGATCTCTAAGTAAATGTGAAGATGATTTATCAATTAAGTTAATTCCCATATATTGTCCCAAAAAGTTGATCCTCCATAAATAATGCACAAATCTTGTTATTCATTTTTTATATAGCCTCGTACTTCCTTTTTTCAATTCTTGACCTAGTCGTCACCAATCGGTAAATAAATGACTTCTTTAAGGTTTCCTACAGACGACGACAAATATGATGAAGGAATTTCGCTCACAAGAATATTTCTCAAAAGATAAAACTAGAAATGATAAGACAAATTATGGGTATTTGTATTCCTACTTATTTGGGTTATGGTCACTTATAATCGTGATAGATGATATGTGTTCATTTTAACGCGTGTCAGCCTTCTATTACATAAATTACTATTTTACCTCTTAATTATTATGAAAATTTTAAAATTACATTAAACATACCTCCAATATTCTATTATTTTTAGAAATAATTCATTTTTATTTGGACTTCACTTGTAGCGTTTGCTTCTTATTTACATGTATCTTTTGTATGCTTTCATCTTCTTCTATTACATCACTCTTTTCCTAACATTTTTAACTAAATTTTTTACTATTGCTTTTTTTTATCTATTGCATTATGTAAATTTATTTATTCTAATATTTTCACAATACATTATGTCGACATAATTATCTTAGAAATAATAGTCTTACTTTTCCTCAATAAGAACAATGATATCTCAACAAAATATGACATTATCGGTATATTTTTAACCTTAATTTAAATTTCTAGTTGCTATAATATCATAACTAATTTTCTAAAATTTAATTGATTTATTTGTTACTTGTAAATTTTGAGGATCGAAGATCTTTTGACATCATACAAAACCTTTTAATATTTTTTTTCTTTTCATTAACTTTTCATCATTTTGCTTGAACTACTAAACATGTAACAAAATTCAAAATTTAGCAACCTTACTCGATTTTCAGTCAATAACATGTGTTCACGGAACAAAAGATCGTCATGAAATTATATAATAATTTAATACATAATAAACTTAAATCTATTTTTTAATCTTTTACCAATTTTTAAATAAAATATCTATTAAAATATTTTAAAACTACATAAATGGGAATACAATTGCATTTAAAAGTGATCTAGCTTTTACCAAAAATAAAAATAATGCTTGGAAATTATGTGTAGGTTTCCCAACTATATTAACACTAACCATGCATTTTTATTATAGTAACCATATATTATTTCACATTACACATGACCTATTTATTATATTTTGCAGAGTATATGCACTTTGATACGTTTCGTAACAGTATTTTAACTATGGAAAAAATTAAAAAAAAACATTTATATGTCGTGTCTGTAACAATATAAACTTTGTCTCATAATTTAAAATTTATAAAGCACGCCAATGTTACATGTTGGTCGTTGTGTCGTTAAAATTCATGCCATTATTTGTTTATGCATGAACAAACTTCTCTTTATACGGTGTTGCCCAATGGTCTATCACGTAGACGATCCCGTTGTTCGCTTTTGTAAACAATACTCATCTTTTCATTATATTATTGTTCATGTCGGAAACAATGTTTGACCAAACCACGACATTCCAAGCATTCGTAAACTTTTTAAACTTCATATGATTTTTGAATTTTTTTTGTTATCAAGTATGTTCTTGTTGATATGTCACTTGCATAATATGTGCATAGTGGTTGGGAACGTTTTTATCAAAACTATTCATCAAAGTCAGTTCACGATCGGTTAGTATAACACAAGGTAACTCACATTTGTTTTTTTTACCATAATCGTTTTTAAATATCCCAAAGCCCATCTATCTTGCGTCTCATTAGTCGTGAATGAGAATTTGACGCAAAAAATCATATAGGTTAAAGTAATACCTATCATTTTGAACAACAAAATTTTGTATCTAATAGTCTTAGACGTATAACCATGACAAACACTAAAAGAAACATCAATAATAAATCTATGTTAACCGGGTGTACAAAATACAAGTCGGTGATAAAATCAGGTTCCTTCATTTCTAGTCATATGCCAATTAATGTATTTGTGTATTTGTAATTTAGACAACAAATATTGCATTTGACGAGCGAACATTTTTTTTCAGCCAACCATTTTTTCGTTAATCATTGTATATGTTACGTATATTGGAGGCATTTGTTGGATTGTTATTCTTTAGTCATGTAATATATTATTATGGAAAATACCCTAAGAACACGAGATGATCTACCATTATTTTTTCTTGACTTGTAAACCTTCTCCCGGATGCATGCCCTTGAAGGTATTTGGCTAGGTCGTAAGACTACGTATTATCAATCCCGACGGCCAAGTTACCTTCTAATCTCAAAGGAAAATTCATTATTTTAGATACCACTTGATTTTTTTTATCTTTATTCATCAAGAATTTATTATAGCGGTTTGATTTTTCGTATTGGTACAAGACTTTATGGATTTTTCCTTTACGACCAAGATCATATGATCCAACTATAATTAAGAAACCATTTTTTTGACCAGTCTATTTAACCCACTCGAACATCAAATCATACTTGTAGTAATCGTGGGTCACAAACTTATAGTATAATCCGATAACTCATATTTCACCAGCATTTAACCTCTACAATAAGAAATTAACTAAGTAAAGTTTATGGAAGATTATATTTTACAATAATCCTAGTAGGTTTTGCACGCATATTATATTATATTCTACTTCACAAGTAATATATTAAAGTTTCATTTATCTTTGAGTTTTTGGATATAAATTGTCCAATTTTTCGCATCTATAATTACTTAGATTTCACAAGTAATATTGCAAGTATTCATATTTCCAAGTGTAGGTTGAAAAACGATAAGAAGAAGGATCTAAAATATATGCTTCTTAAACAGTTCTACTACGACACCAAAATAATATATGAGCCTTTAAAATTAATAGATATGTGGTTATGATTGATAATGGCATAAAATATCAAGGATAACAAGGGTTCTAATTTGTAATAGATGAACTTATAGGGACTTAATTGTAAAGTAGGAAATATGTGACACAAGTGTAAATATGAAGGGTAATATGTAATTAGAGGAAATATGGCATGTGATAGTGGGTCCTACCACTGTCACTATATAAGGAAAGATCTTGTCCCTAAAAGGGGACATTCTAATGATTAGTATTTTATTTTGATTATTTTCTCTCTCTATAATCTTGTACTTATTCGCCTGACACCCTTCTTTTCATACAAGTTTGCCGATAAACAACCTCATATATTTTAATACTTATCATGGCGCCATCTGTGGGAACGAGAGATACCCGGAGATCAGGTTCCCGATAAACAACCTCATATATTCTAATACTTATCATTGGCGCCATCTGTGGAACGAGAGATACCCGGAGATCAGGTTCCTCAAAATCTCGATCATATCAAAACTTAAAATCCAACGAATGAATACCGAGGCTAGGAAGAGAAAGGCAAAGGAAAAAGGTTTTGACAAAGAAATGTCATACTTGGAGGGTTGCAACTCCGAAGACTTGTTGGGTGATGATGATTAGGGAAATCAGGGTCAAAGCAAACGGCCGACCCTAATCATGACTAGGCAACAGCTATTAGACGATATTGTTAAGCTGAAAGCCGAGAAGGAGATGACTCTGGCTGAGAAGAAAGGTTAGCTGAAATGATCAGGTGAAGAAAAAAAAGAAGCCCGTGGTGCTGTTGGTCGGGATAAGGTGGATTTTTACAAAGGCAGAAATCGAGTGCGAAGGTTTGACGGGGTTGCACGAAAGAAATCTGAACTCCGATCTATGCTTGAGTACAAATTTTCTTTAGGGGAGGATATGTACGAGTCTTCTTCCCCGGACAGATATTTCCGATGCCTTAGGAAGGATAAAAGAATGATCAAGGACGAGAACTCAGAAGGCGTAATTCATTGCGAGCAAAGATAGTTGAACCTCAAGGTGGTAGCATTGATAAAGTGACTCCAACGTCTACTGAAAAGGTGGGTACAGTTACAGTTAACAGAGAGCAGCTGAATTGCCCTCAGTTCCAATTTCCATCAGGGAGCTAATCTTATGGCTACAGGGTCGGAAGTCAATTTGCAAACCCACTTGATGAAGGGTTGTTTGCGAGCCATGCAGAAGGTTTCGGAGGCGGAACTTTTAACATCGAGCATAATTGGAGGTCGTCCCCTTTATCAGATGAAATTTTTTCAGGGCATTTCCCGAAACGTTTTGACATCTCCAAACTCGAAAAGTATGACGGAAAGAAAGACCCAGATAACCACCTGGAAGATTTCAAGAATTTTATGTTAAGTTTTGACAATGACAAAAAGTTGGTCTGTCGGGAATTCTCAATGGCGTTTAAAGACAGGGTATCAAAATGGTACAATTGATTGCCACAAGGGTGCATTAAAAACTTCGATATATTCTGGATGATGTTCCAACACAGCAGTTTATCGGAAGTAAGAACTTCAGAGCAAACGGGGATACAATCGTTAATTGTCAACAAAAGGTCAGAGAACGTTTGAGGGATTATACTCGACGTTTTATAGACGTGAAGACAGATCTTGATTATTGTGATGAAAGTGTAGCTTTAACTGGTTACAGATTATGTTTATTACATGGGCCGATGAAACAAGCTGTAACGAAGAAACATGCTTTCACCTTTGTTAAACCAAGTCGAAAAGCAGATCCTGATCGAGGAAACTGAAGCATCAGAATTGGCAGCACAGATCTAACAAACAAATCAAGCTTTGGTTGTTAAGTATCAGAAGACTCCGAAAAAAAACACGATCCCTCAGCCACAACTGATAAGTACCGTAGCACCAGTAGCGCATGGGAAATGATCCGGGAATCAAAACCAGGAGACACGAAATGGTTATCAAGGAAATAATTACCGACCCATATCAAACAAATGGGTTCGGCCTGATTATTTTGCTGATTTAATTGAATGTGTTGCAACTATCTTCGATAAGTCACGGAAGAGTGTGCATTTTCGGAAGCCATTTCCGATCGGAACTCCCCGGAAAGGTCGGAACAATCGTTTGTGTAGGTACCATGATAATGTAGGTCATGACACCAAAGATTGCATCGCGCCCAAGAAGGAAATACACACACAAATTGACAGCGGTAAATTGCTAGAGTATGTGAAGAAACAAGCTCAGCAAAATGGAGCAGGCAAGCAGATTGTAGCAGTGCCGAAGCATGAAATTTCTTTGGTGATTTCTGAGGTCAATGGTTCATTTGATTTGTCCACAGAGTATTTGGACCCGGATAAAAACAGGAATGTAATCGGAGTAATTGAGGAAGTAGTACCCCCAGCATGAGAAAATGTAAGCGAATTATGGAATTTTTTTGAGTCTCTAACTATCTTCGGGGGCGACTCAATGGCAGGTATTACCAATTCTTCGCGAAAGAGGCATGTATTTAATCTGGCTACTCAGGTAGAGGCAAGAAATTTGCCTCATTTGTACCAGACTTTGTCTCCCATTCTATGTTTCGATGACGATGACATGAGAGACATTGCCGACCCTCAAGAGGATGCAATCGTGATTGTGGCGGCTATTGCAGGGGAAGAGGTGCGAAGAATTTTAGTAGATATTGGTAGTTCAGAAAATATTATTTTCTTGTCGACCTTCTCAAGGTTTAGGAATAAACCAGTGATCGTAAAGTCGGATAAGACAATTATCATCTTCACAGGAGCATCAGCAGAGGTAGTTAGTGAATTTGAAGGTGTGGTTCAGCTCGGAAGATGGCCTTTCAAAAAGGAAGTAATAGTGTTGTTTATCGTAGTTGATGTTCCCACATCGCACAATGCAATTTTTGGCCGCTCCTGGTTGTCAAGAATGCATGCCGTAACTTCTACGGTCCATCAATGCCTGGAGTACGTAATCGGAAACAACGTCGGTGTTGTCAAAAGCAGTCAAAAGACCGTGAAGGAATGTTACCGAGCACCTTTGGCAATAAAATCAGATAAGGAGATGGTTGATGTGAGGGATTAATAGTTAGCGGGGTCAGTCCATGGATCAGAGCCTGCAGACAATCCTAGGGAGACCCCACGTTTATTACTTACGGATGAAAGTTGTGAAACTTATGAATTTTCCAAAGGAAAGGTCCTGAAGATTAGTGTGAACTTGTCCCATTGGTTCCGAAAAAAGTTGATTGATTTTCTTAAACAAAAGCTACATTTGTTTTCCTGGTGTTTCGAAGATGTAACGGGAGTCCCTGAGAGCGTCATCTATCACCAGTTGTCTATGTTTCCAAGTGTTCGACCCATAACACAAAAACACTGAGCGTTTACTCAAGAAAAGGAAGAGGCAATCATTTCAGAGGTCAAAATATTGACAAGGGTATGGCATATACGGGAGTCCCGATATCCACGTTGGACAGTAAATCCAGTTCTGGTTAAAAAGAAAAACGGAAAGTGGAGAATGTGTGTAGACTTCACGGACCTCAACCGAGGATGTCCTAAGGATCCATTCCCAATGCCAATGATTGATCAGTTAGTAGACTCGACGTGAGGAAACAAGTTATTATCTTTCATGAATGCCTACGCATGGTATAATTAGATAAAGCTGGGTCATAAAGATCAGGAAAGCACTACATTTATAGCAGGAAGGGGTGTATATTGTTACAAGGTTATTCCATTTGGTCTAAAAAATACAGGGGTTACCTAGTAGAGACTTGTGAATAAGGTTTTTGAAGAAAAAATCGGACGGAATGTTGAGGTCTACATTGACAATATGTTGGTAAAAAACGTCACCGATGAAAGTCATTTTGCAGACCTAGAAGAAACATTCAGGAACCTTGGAAATATGAACCTTAAATTGAATCTAGAAAAATGATTTTTTGGAGTTCGATCTGTTAACATTTTAGGGTTCATGATCAGCGAGAAAGGGATAGAGGCAGATTCAACCCAGTTAAACGCTCTGAACAACATGGCACCGCCGAGGAGTATTAAAGAGGTACAGATTTTGACCGGGCGATTAGCAGCGCCTAACAGTTTTATTTCACGATCTTCGGACAAGTGTGCACCATTTTTTCAAGTGCTGAGGAATGCTAAGAATTTCAGCTGGACCCCTGAATGTAGCGAAGCGTTCCTCAACATCAAAAATTATTTGTCATCCTCAACGTTGCTGACAAAACCACTACCCCGGGAAATTTTGTTTCTTTATATAGCGGTTTCAGAGCATGCGGTGAGCGCAACGTTAGTTCGAGAAGAGGATAAGATCCCTAAACCTGTCTATTACGTGAGCAAAAGTTTGCTGGACGCAGAAAACCGGTACTTAAAGCTTGAGAAGTTAGGACTGACTCTGGTAACAGCCGCTAGAAAAATGTGGCCATGCTTTGAACGTCATTATATTATGGTTCGAACCGCTTGCCCCCTTAAAAGTATTTAACAGCGACCCAATATTTCTGGCGGTATTTCGAAATGGTCGGTAGAACTTGGGGACTTCGATACCGATTTTGAACCGAACGGGTATTAAAGGGCAAGTTTTAGCAGAATTCATTGTGGAGTTTCATTCCGGCAGACCCGAAGAAGGTAGTAGTTGAACCAGAAGTCAATACGGATGAGTGGATAGTCAGAATGGATGGTGGTTCAAGTATCAACGGATGCAGAGGTGGTGTCCAGATTTCTACACCAACAGGGATTGTAATGCATCAAGTAATCTGTTTCGGTTTGAAGGCTTCAAACAATGAAGATGAGTATGAAGCAGCATTGACGGGCCTAAGGTTGGCACAGGTTTGCGGAGCTAGAAATGTTCGGCTAATTAGCGATTCGTAGCTGCTGATTAATCACGCAACGAGACAATCTGAGGCAAGAAAAGAGCAGTTGGTGCAATACTTAGCGGTTTGATGATTTTGGCTTCGTCTTTTAAAAAGGTTACTTATGAACATGTCTGAAGGGAAGATAATACAATCGTTGATTCACTGGCAACAACGGCGTATGTGGGAGAATACCCCTGGATTTTGACTCAAGAGTATTCGTCCATTTTGAAGAGGAAAGACTTGGAAAGTCGACCAGACATGGCTTGTCAAATTTCAACAATTTCAAATACTGATTGGAGGAGCAACATTATGAAGTTTTTGACCGAGGAAGTGTTTCTTGATGATAAGACTTTGGCAAAAAGGGTTCGGTATAAGGCGTGAGGATTTGCCATGTTGGGAAATGTTCTTTATAAAAAAATATGCAAGGAGACCTTTGTTAAGATGACTGGGGCGTGACGAATCACAGATGTTATTGTCTGAACTACATGATGGTGAAGGGTCGGCACACTGTGGCTTCAAGAAATTGATCAGGAGAGTCTTTTTGTCAGGTTTTTATTGGCCTACGTTGTCTGCCGATGCTAAAGAACTGGTCAAAAGATGTGATACATGCGAGAGGTTTTCCAATTCAATCCACACCCCCAGAAGTCCCCCTAGAATCCATTTCTGAGGGCCTATAGTTCAATAGGTGGGGAATAAACCTGGTAGGACCACTTCCATTAGCAACTGGAGGAAGGCAGACAATTGTGGTAGCAGTGGATTATTTCTCGAAATGGGTCGAAGCAGAGCCGCTGTCAGGAACCAGAGGTACGGATGTGGTGAAATTCATATGGTCAAACATTTTTTGTCGATATGGGGTCCCTCAGAAGATAACCATGGATAATGGTCTTTAGTTCGACAGCAATGAAATAAGGGAATTTTTTGCCAGTCACAATATACAGCAGTGCTTTTAAGCCCCATTCCATCCTCGATCGAACGAGCAATTTGAAGTTACTAACAGAACGATCATCAGCAGGTTAAAAAGGATATTAGAACGAAATATTGGAAAATGGCCGGATTTTTTACAAGAGGTATTGGGGGCATACCGAACCACACCTCGAACAGCGACACATGAATCACCTTACGCTTTGGTATACTGAATGGATGTGGTAATCCCAGCAGAAACAATGTTCCCTTCTTTCAGGCTCGGTCATTACGAGGAGAACGCCAACGATGAAATCGGGCTCTGCTTTGGATTTTATAGAAGAAAAGCGAGCTAAGGCTCATCTCAGTTCTTTACATTATCAGATCCTAATGAGGAGTAGGTATGCCTCGAAAGTTTGGAGAAAAGACTTCAAAGTTGGGGAAAACGTTTTGCGAAAAGGTTTCCTCCACATAAAAGACAAGCACCTTGGGAAGTTGGCACCAAATTGGGAAGGACCGTACCAAGTGGTAGAAAAAGTAAAATTGGGGACTTATCGTTTAAAAGACAAATTTGGTCGACATTTGCGCCTTCCGTGGAACATTGAGCATCTTAAATTGTATTTGGAATGAGTTGTAATTTTTATCGTTCTACATTTCATTTGTAAAAGGAACTTTTGTTAGGGGCACACTCTTTCCTACCCTGGTGGCGCAGGGAGGTTTTAATGAGGTGCCTACCTAAACTGACCCATTTTAGTAAAATTTTAGAGCCTAAAAAAAAGAGGCGTACTGGAAACAAAATGTCGAACCCATCAAAGGGGTTTTTCAACTCTCAAGTTGATCAAAAATATCGAACCCATAAAAGGGGGTTTTCAACTCTCAAGTTGATCAACAAAATGTCGAACCCATCAAAGGGGTTTTTTCAACTCTCAAGTTGATCAAAAAAATGTCGAACCTACTAAAAGGGGTTTTTCAACTTTCAAGTTGCTCAACAAAATGTCGAACCCATTAAAAGGGGGTTTTCAACTTTCAAGTTGATCAACAAAATGACGAACCTCTTAAAAGGGTTTTTTCAACCATAAGTTGATCTACGAATTTAAGAATGTAATAAAATACATTAAACTTTAGCATCGGAAACTGATCACTTCCAGTTGCAAAAAGATAGTCTTAAAAACATAAATAGCAAGTGCGAATAAAATCCCGTCGTAAGCAAGTGCGGCTTAGGGAATAAAAGTCCACCAAAGACAAACAACATAAAAGTCCGGGCTGCATGTACAGTCGATGCTTTGGGACGGTCTTCTTCAAGGACATCTAGCCACATTGACCCAAGTGGCATCTGAGGCCACAAAGCATGGAAGTTCAAGATATAGACGGTCCTCGCGTCGACAACTTGTTTTTCTATGATCTCCTTGCACTTAACGCCAAAAAGGAGATTTTATTTTGTGCTCTGGTCGAGAGCCGTTCGGAGGCCCTGTAATTCCCTGGCCATTTTTATGGACCGCCAACAAAGAAATTCGATCTGAGCTTTCTAAGAAGCCAGCTCCTCAACTACTTTGGCGCAATCTTTCTTGGCTTGAGAAAGAGTTTTCTCCCAATATTTTTCCTTTACACCGAAAGCTTTAATTTTAGCTTCGATAGAAGCGGGTTGTTGTTTAACAAGGTCGATCGAATCTTGTGACTTTTTAGATTTGGAAAAAATGCTTCTTTCAAGCTCGACACGCTTCATCTGAAGTTTCAGCACCTCTCTCTCTTTTTGGGCTATGAGGGCGAGCAGATTTTGCAGAGAGTTGACTAAAATTTCAGAGTCCTGAAAAAAGAATGAGCTTTAGTCACGGACAGGTAGAAGTGCAGGGTCGGGGAGCATCGAAGTTCCTTGGCCCTGAGGGATAGGATCGCCCGAATGACTTAAGGCTATGTTTTTTACCTCAAGAGTAACGACCTTCCGATTTTGATTTCTTCTCACAACTTTCCGCAGGAGCAAGTAGCTTCGCACCCCCAAATTGTTCGAACATAGAAGGAATGGTGGTTTGTTCGGTGATAGGGTCGGTATGCACCTCATGTGCAATAGTTTTCCCTTAGACTTTTTGTTTAAGGAAGAATTCCCTCATTCTTCAACCACAGTGTCTTTCTTCCGTTTTTCGCCGCGAGTGTTTTTCCCTCTTTTAACAGTCGTGGGGGAGTTATCATCACTTGCAGTTGGGTTACTAAGGATGACAATAGCCTCCGGTTCTAAGGGCAGAACTTCAATAGGTTGGTCCACATCATTGCATTGTTTATCCTCAGCATCAGATTACTCCTCTGATTTCACACGTTTGCTTGGAGCTCGATCTCGTTTAGGCAGAAACACCTCGGAATCCAGGGCCTCGAGTCTTTTTACAAAGTCAACAACGTCACGAGGGGTCCGTAGTTCTTCAGAGCTTAGGGTCTGGTTGGAACAGCGCCATAGGTTGTTGTTGATAAGGTTAGTGTTCTTAAAGCACTGACAAAACTTCTGACCCCAACTTCTCCATGCAAAGGCCCGAAGTTGGGCAAAGATTGCCAAAGCTTCTTTGAGATGCTTTTTCCGCAGCTGTTGGATAGTCACCTTACAAACTAAAATACAGCCTATTAATAATAATAATAATAATAATACATACATACATACATACATACCCTGAGGAGTCCATTTAAATGTAAGATGCCTTGGATTTTCTCGGCTGTAGGGTCGACCATTTTCCCAAGCGTCGCTGGTAAAGACGAACTTGTACTTCCACGATCTGTCAGCCTCCAATAAGTTATTCACAATCTTCTTTGGGTTGGCAAGGGAAGAATAGAAAAAAGGGAGTTTTGGGGATTTAGAGAGCCCATATATCACCATATACTGTTCCATAAAGATTGGGATTCATGATAGTCGTAAAGCCATGATTGTCGACATCAGGGTATACCAGGAATTATGGGTCAGTTGGGTCGGACATATCTCGAGGATTTTGAAATATGTAACAATGTTGGGGTCGAGGGGAAGTTGCAACCCCCAGTTGAAAAGTTTGGTAAAAAAGACTATCTCTCGACCTTCAACAGATAAAGTAGTCTCACCAGGTTGGGGAAAGCGGACTTTGGCGCACTGAGGAATTCCCCAGATCTTCTTTAAACTCTCTTCTTCGTCAGGAGAGTAGTACAAGTATTTTCCGTTGAATAAGGAAAGGATATGATCGTTGGTCAGACGGTGGTTCCCTTTCAACCCCATCAACAATTATCGCTGCCAGATTGGTTGGAGCATCTGGGTCGGTAATTCACCCTCAATTTCTACAAATCCGTGTTCGGTAGCCGGCGTCTCGTCGACTTTAGCTAGTGTAATTATATTGGAGGTTCTTAGATCGGCTGACCCAGCATCTTTGTTTCCAATCTTCGCCGACGCAGGAACCTTGGAGGAAGGCTTAGGGGCAACTTTGTCAGCAGCGTCGTCGTCGATCTTTATCGATACATTTGGCTTGGAATATTTATGTAAGGGCATTTTAGCATGCGCCACTTTGTCTTTTCTTGAGGCAGTTCCTTTGGATGAAGATTTGTGACCATGTCAGTCAGTAATTTTGCCTCTGACATCAGCTGATGCTAACTTTGTGGAAGACTTGAAGGTTGGTTGTACAACCTCTGCATTTACCGCCCCCATGGGTGGATATTTTTCAGCAGACATCAAGTCACGGGGAGAAGGAGTTGCGAGGACAGCACTTGAGCTGCTGTGAGTTCGAATATGGCTAGGCTTTGTAGCACCGGATTTTGACGCAGCAGCCTCTTTGCGTTTCCTTTTCTCCTCGTCTGTTAGAACTACCCACTTGGCAGTAGTCGCTGTGTTGGGGACGGTTCGACACCCTATAATATCAGGAGTCAGTTGAACGTACTCGTGCGGAGGAGTGGATGAGGAGCTGGAATCGCCCATAGTAAAAAATGGAGTCTTTGGTCGGTTGATAGTATTCAGAAGTCTTGAGGAGGTGTGAAGGTTCTCAGCAGCAAACTTATTAGGAGAAGAGTGTGCAGCAGAAGACCTCGACGAGGATGTTTTTTTAGACATCGGAAAATCTTCGTGAGTTAAAAGGTTCCAAGGGTTTGGGTTTCTAGGTTTTGAAAAAATTAACGGTTCGGAATACGCTAGTGAAATGACGTCTTTGTGGATCAACCCAGCGGCTCGGTATTCTCCAGCTCATTTAGTGATTTGTAAATAGTCGACGAAGCGAAAGACAGGTTTCTTAGGGGCGTCGGATTTCTTCGTCGGTTTCTTGCGAGATGGGGGCCTTCTCATAAACTAAGTAGGAGTTTCTCTCTCTAGAAAGGGAAAAATAGCCAGAGTTTATCTCTCTAAAAAAACTTGATGAAAATGAAAGTGAAAGGAGAGACTATTTATAGAAGAAGCAAGCCTGGTAAAGATCCACTCCATGGAGAAGCGCAATCGAAAAGAACCTCGGGAATATCAAGAGGCGCTTAACCAGAATACTGGTTAAAGTATGACCCAATCACCGTGGGACACGTGTCCAACTAAGCGGTTGTAACAGGCCTAGGGGGCTAGAGTAGTTACATGTGCGTAGGTACCTAATTATGAAGAATACACTCACTAATTAAAGAAGGACATGTGGATCGGTTGATAACTCGGTTAGATGGAGAAGCTTGGTGAGCTTTGAAGAAATTAACTCGACTCCGAGCCCATGAAAACGGCGCAAATAATCTGAATAGGGCTTCGATTGTATCCAGCCCATCACAGCGTAGTGAATGGAAAACTCGATGCTCGACAACAAGAGTATAAAGGGTCGAAATTTCACATCAGTGGTGAAGGATCTACTGGATCTTTATATATGAAGAGGTTTGACAGATAGGCTCATGAAGAATCTCGACCCTATACTTCTACGCTCGGTTAGTTTTTGCTCGATCCTCCGTAAAACTAAGGGGCTACTAATAAGGGCATAAAATACCAAGGATAATAAGGGTTCTCATTTGTAATAGATGAACTTATAGGGACTTAATTGTAAAGTAGGAAATATGTGACACAAGTGTAAATATGAGGGGTAATATCAAATTAGAGGAAATATGGCATGTGATAGTGAGTCCTACTGCTGTCACTATATAAGAAAATATCTTGTCCCCTAAAAGGGGACCTTCTAATGATTAGTATTTTATTTTGACTACTTTCTCTATCTAGAATCTTGTACTTATTCGCCTGACACACTTCTTTTCATACACATTTCCCGATAAACAACCTCAGATATTCTGATACTTATCAATAATGACAAAAAATAATTCGTTATTTTAATGGCGACGTAATTAGTTTTATTCGCCATCGAGTTGACGATGTTAGTTTTACAGGTTTCGCATATGTTATTTGTACTTTGTTTTGCATCATAATTTATGTATGTTTCACGTATAACTTCATACATGGTTTTACATTTATAATTACTTATATATAACATACATGGTTCTAGAAATTCCTATTCCTGGTCCAGATTTGAAAATGATAAATAGAAGCATCTAAAGTCAGCAATTCACGTAAATCCTAATTACCACGACGCCAAACTAACATATGGGTCCTAAAAAACCAGCAGATACGTGGTTGGAATGACTGAACATAATTCATCATTACAATGACGACTTAATTAGTTATATTTGTCATGAATGAGACGAAATCAGTTAAGAAGTTTTTGCATTACACAGATGATGCCATCTCTCTTTCGAATCAACTATACTATAAGTTTTCCAATATAATTTATTCAATCTTTCACATTTATAAGTAATAGTGTATTTTTACGTATTTATGGTCTAAGTTGGAAAATAATAAGAACAGGCATCTCATGTGATTATTTTGTCCAAATATTAATACCACGACACCAAAACAACATATGATTGCTAACAAAGCCAGAATATATGTGATCGGAATGACAAAAAATAATACATCCTTGTATTGATGATACTATTATTTTTATTTTTCATATATTTATGGCGGAATAGTATATATAATTCACCCGAGTGAACATATAAAAATGATATTATGCTCGCCAAATTGATGGCGCATTATGTGGAATTTTTCATGTCATCGGCGAATTTTTTGGATTATTCGTCAACGTAATAGTGCAATTATGTTGGGATTACGAGATATAATGTTTATAGTTACGTTTGGTTGTGCTCAAAATTTCGCAAACGAGCACTAATATAGTTACATAATAATGGGTTACCCATCCTGGCAAAATAATTTTTATAACATATTTATATTAGTTCCGCATCTATATACACTATATATGTAAAATACACCTCGCACATCTCATGTTCAATCATATATTCAAATTTTTAAAATGAATGTGAATAAAATTTAAAATGAATAACAATTGTATCTTGGATAAACTTCTTAGTTAATGAGCTATATGATTTCCTTGTTTAGTAAGAATCTATTTTAGAGTTGTTTGAGTTTTAGAGTTCAAGAGGTTTATGTGTTATGTAACTATGTTTAGTAAAAATGATAACTGTAAATTACAGAAAACAAGGTTTTTTAGTGTTTCTTGTCAAAAATAAAAAACATAATTCACTAATATAAATAGTAATTAAATTTTTTCTATAATCATTTATTAAAACTATTAAACTGCAATAAAAACAAAAAATATTATCATTAGTGGTGTGTTTATAAAAATAATAACAATCATAATATATACTTTCATTTTCATCATATTTTTAACGAAAATAAAATTTACTAAAAATATATATTTTTATTAAACAATAATAAAATAATATTCAAATTGTATCAGCTAGTTGATAAAAAACTTAATTACAACGACAAATAACAATTTTAGTTTTTTAACAACTCCTTACACCATATCAAACAACGTCTCAAAAATAAAAAGCTCTTAAATGATATTGAACAATGTCGTAAGAGAAAAAAAAAATCCAAGGTCAGTATATTCCCATATGTAGACGTGTCCAAATGGACAAAGCATAAGGGGGTTTCTGTGGACCCGTTACGATGTCACGATTAAAGTGTTATTTTGGGAATGGTAAAATCAGAGCGGATACGATAGATTGGCATGTCAATGTTCTGGTGCAGAATCTCGTACCAAACCCATCAAATTATAGTGGTTTTCATGGCGTGTCACGGGTACGTGCACAACTAAATCACGGTAACACATAAAATATCCGTTACACATACAAAATAAACGTGATTGTTTTTACTCATTAAAAATTCAAAATAATTTATATTCTAAAAAATTTATAAGATAAATGTTATTATAGTTTGATGATTGTATAAATAATATATTTAAATATTATAGACTACATGTGATAAGTCGTGTTATTAATTATAATATAAGTATTATTCTTATAAGATATACATGTGAGAAGTATTTTTATATTTTGATTACATTATAAGTAGTAGAATTATAGACATATAATATATATGATAAGTGTATTATAGTTTGCTTATAATATAAGTAGTATATTATAAATATAATATAAATAGTATACTACAATATAAGTAGTATACTTATATTATATATATATATATATATATATGGTAAGTGTTGTTATAGTTTATTTATAGACTTAAATTATAAGTAGTATACTTATTGTATATGTGTGAGAAGTGCTGTTATAGTTTGATTATAGTATAACTAATATATTTATAGACTTGTGGTATATATGATAAGGGTTTCCATAGTTTTATTATAGACTTATAGTATAAGTAGTATACTAATAATATATTTGATAAATGTTTTTTGGGTTTAGTTATAGTATAAGTGGTATAAGTGTTGTTCGAGTTTGAGATTGGAGTATACAAAAAAAATTTATTAAGTTAAGTCATTCAGAATGTATACTCTTAGGGGCCAGAAGTTGTACAAGTGTTTATAGTTTGAACTACCTATATTACAAGATCACTAATGGATTCTTATTAAAAATGGTATTCTTCAGACATTTTATCTTCCAATTCATACCATAATTATTCATCCTTGCAAGATTCATCCCTAATATCTTATTATATTCCATATATTATATCAAACATGTCCTTTGATATTCTTTCGTATTATATTATTGGTCTTGCATCTTATGTTCCACTGTAATTTACTCCTTGATTGCAACACATACATCAATCGATTGGTTAGTTAGTCTTGATCGTCTAGTTGTGTATTATAGATTATTCATAATAAATGTAGATTCATTTGCTACTATAGACATAGGTATAAAAAGAACATTTATGGCTAACATATAAAGAATTTGACAAAGTTATGCATTGGACTTTCACCACAGTAAGATATCAAACAGGTTAGTATCATCATTATACATAGTCAAATCAAACAAAGTTTACGAATATATGGTCAATTAATTAACATCTCCAGTACTTGTTGACGTATCCGAGGTATTTTGTATAATATTTTTCAAGTAGTTATGATAACTCGTAGTTTTATATACTACCAACTAAACTCGGGGATGAACTAGAATTATCTTTTTCATATTTAATAGCATAAAGATTATTCGTTTTATACAATAAGATTGAATATCATCAATAATATTTCTTGTAATTATATTCACAAGTAAATGTGATATCCTCATAAAAGTATTAAACATATTGTGAAATAATTTTAGTTTGAGACCCGAATGTAAAATGCAACTAATATCAATAGTGTATGAGATTGAATGAAAATATCTAAGGTTTTTTTTTATATTAGAGATCATTTACCTACACACATGTATATATGTTTGCATGTAAATACATGGAAATATTGACAGCACATTCCAGAATTATATGAATGTTAGAACTATGTTGTGTAGTAAAAATATGACTATATTATTTAAACACGTATAAGGAAAACATATCAATTCATGATAATATGTCAAATTTTCTTATGTTAGAGGTTGGTTATAGTCTCCATTTATAGGCATGTGTGTCTCATAAAAATATGTAACTTCATCTTTAAACAAATAAAAACGTAAAAAAAATATCATAAGTAGAGTTCAATCTAGTTTTGACATCCATAATTAATTTTTTGAATTTATTTCCTCTATCTAGAATGAATGTTTTATTGACGTTTTTATGACCCGATTCAATTATTAGTAGAACCATCATTCTAATATATTATAAATCCATATAACATCATCGATATTATATCATTTGTAACCAATTGTGGTAGATGGCACAAATATTTAGTATGAATTTGTTTATTAAATTCTATTTTGCAAGTAATTTTACGCCTATCAATATTTGCGACATTAACGGATGTATTCTTATAAGAAATTGCCTTAATTTTATCGATAACATTAAACTCATGTCTATATTGGGGAAGACCTTCCAAAATTTGGCATGCATTGTGTTTGAAAATAAGACCAAAATATACAATTCTTATTTGAAGTATCCAAAACATCAATCCAATATAAGGTCACACACATAATATCAAACTCATTAAATGTTGGCATACCGCTAGTAAAAAAGACTTTACATGACAAGCATACAATGGTAATAATATTTAGTCTAAGTATAAAGTGTATAAATATTTTGAAGTCTTTAGGCATGAAATATGGGTGGTCAATGATCGTGCACAACCTTCTCTGTCTCGAGGGTGACAACCATGTGGGGGAAATAGAGATACACTAATGCAGTTGTAGCCACCACAATTAACTAGTACTGTTAGTAGTGTGAGGAAGAGATAGAACGAACGTGAGATGTGGAGGCCATGTATGAAAAATAAGGTTAAATTTAGGATATCATTCGACAATTTGGTAATAACATGTTGCAATTGGGTAATATGTTTGCGTAATATCAATCGCAACATCAAGAGTTTTGAACTCTTGAATCGATTTTTATGGTTACCGACAACGTTATCTTTCCTACTTCCAAAGTTTTCGTGTAAGACTAAATCATTTTTGGGGTTTATGATCATTATTTGGGTGGATATATGAATGTTTTCTTCCTCCACAGCCACGTGCAGGAATCTCTTCATCCATCATTAGTAGTTTTCTATTGACTAGACTAAACTTAATGAAATATTAGAAAACGAAAATAATGAGTTGAAATCAGATAATAATGTATGAATATTAAATATATTTTTTATTTTCCTCATTATATATTGCTAAAAATTATTTTTCTAATATATTTTTTTATTTTTCATATTTTATATATTTGGTTTATATATTAAATTAGTTTTCATATTTTTCATTATAAAAATTATTTTTCCTCATTAAATTCAATTTTAAAAATAAATCTTTTGACAAAAAGAATATATTAATAAATCTAATAAATTATTGAACACATAAATTATAAAAAAAGATTTGAAATCGCGACTATTTAGATGACATAAATTATATATAAAATTATACGAAACTAGTTTCGGTTTATAATCAGATGGGATGAAACCTCATTTTTAGAAGTAAAAAAAGAGTTTTATCACAGTGTTGTTACATTTTTATCCTAACAAAATACGATGGAACGAGACTAGATCTGTGATCTGTCCTACTATATCACAAAGGGTATTGTTATATACCCAATTCCGGTTTAAGTATACCCAAAATCCTCTTTTGACTTTACTTTGAATTTTTTGACCAAATTACCCTCGATGTTCCAATTAATCACGTAATTGCCATTAAGTAAAAAAAAACTACTAAGTGTATCCTAAGTATACCCAAATCACCAAATCACCAAATAACCTATTTCGCTATCTATGCCGAAACAAACACTCTTCTTTAGTGAATTTATCATCCAAATAGTCTAGTTTTCTGAAAATCTTAAAAATCAACTTCAAACTTCAAAATACAATCAAGAACATTCAACCTCACTCCAAAAGAAAAACACAAAATTGATCATGAATCAATCAGAACTAGGGATTAATGTGGAGGATTTGATATCGTCGGTGAAAAAAGATGATGAAATTTCACCGTAGAAGGAGCTTCAGTCGCCGGAGAAGAAGTCATCGTCGCCGGAGAAGGTGAGGTTTTGTCCGGTATGACCATGCACCATCGGCTCCGGGCCATAGAAGCGGTGGTGCGTAGGTCACGCACGGCCGGTTCTGGGACTTAAAACGAGTCGTGCGTGACCTACGAACCACCGGTTCCATGGCCACAGAACTGGTGGTGCTTGGGCCTCAGTCCGCTCGGTATTGAGGCCCCAACACCACCAATTATATGGCCTTGAACCGGTGGTGATGTGGCCTCAGTCTGACCAGTACTGAGGCCCCAGCACCACCGGTTCAAGGCCTTAGAACTGGTGGTGAACTGGTTCGTGTACGACCGGTTTTAGGGCCCTGAACCGGTGGTTCGCGCAAATTTTTCAAAAAAAAAAGGTTTTTACCCCCTTTTTAAGTATACCTGATTGCGAGTTGTATTTTGTTGTTGTATAACAGGGGACGGATGTCGCCCATGGGATTGAGGAAGATTTCGCTACTGACTACAGCCATTTGTTCTTCACCACCGAATTCTATACACAAGAAGCGTTGATTAAGTGAGTGACGAAGACAAGAAAACACCATGGTTTGGTTATCAACCTAAGTCGGCGCGATAAAGTAAATAGTAGAATAATTCCTAGGATGTGTTTCCAGTGTGAGAGGTCGGGAAAGTATACTCCAAAAGTAGCTGAGAAAGACCGTAAACGGATATAGGAACCAAAAAGATTGGCTGCCCATTTGAGCTTCTCGGGTTAATGGTAGAACTAGATCAATGGAAGTTAGAAGCGAAATGTGGTATTCATAACCACGAGAGTTCAAAACAGTTAGACTGTCATTCTTTTGCTGGCTGTTTGAACGATGAAGAGATGGAATATTTTGAACGAGCGACCTACATTGGAACTAACCTCATATATATATTGAATGGTGTTAAGAAGCTAAACGAATATAATGTTTTTTCTATGCGCACCATCTACAATGCACAACTATAAAAGCAGGGTTTTGAAGAAGTCGGGTAGGTCACAACTCCAGTTCTTCTTAGGAGATCTTAAGTCACATAATTATTATGAATGTCATAAATCTGGTGAAGATGATGGACACGTCATTACACATATGTTTTTTACCCATCCAGTCAGTGTTGACCTTTTGCGGATATTTCCAACAGTGTTCATCATGGATAGTACGTATAAATTCATACGATATGGTATGCCATTGTTTGAGATAGTGGGTGTGACGTGTACCGGTTTGACGTACTGTGCGGTATTTGCTTTCATGTCCAGTGAGAAGTTAAACAACTTCAAATGGGTGTTAGAGTGTTTGAAGTCGTTGATTTCCATTCACAGAATTGAAGAACCTCGTGTCATTCTGACCGACAAAGATTTAACGCTGATGAACGCCATAGAAGTGGTATTCCCAGAGACATCGCATATGTTAGGCCGCTGGCACATAGCCCAAAATGTTCAGGGGAAAACAAGAAATTATTTCCCCGAGAAAAGTGATCATGTGAAGTTTGTTTCTATTTAGAAGAAAATTGCGTATGCAGCATCAGAGATTGAATTTGATCACGCCCGACGAGACATGTTATTGGAGTACAAAGATTATCCTCTTGTAATCGAATACACTGAAAAATCACGACTCGATAAATACACGGACAAATTCACATGATCCGTTTTGGTAGCCACTTCACAATCCTAGGTTGCCTCGCTACGTGGTCCGCGTTCTCGAAGGCTCTAAACGCGGGGAAATGGTCATAAATCCAGCAATCTAGCATGGCTACTAATCCGTACAGGTTATGCTTCGATGCTTTCGAAGCATCACCCAAACCACGGAACATGAATGCCAATGCACTCGTATCCCACGCTATGTCCCACAAACCGGAATCCATATTCTCCAACCCGTACAAATAGTCAGCAGTGACGCTTTTCTGCATAGTATCCGCAAAAATAGTGCAACCAAATAAGAACATCCGGTATGCTTGTGATAACTGACAGATAATGTCTGCATCAGTCTGCTCGATATAGTGACTCCTGGTGAAAGTCTCTCGCAGCCACTTTATCTTGAAGACAACTAGGGTGGCAATTCGGGTGTTGTCCGACCGGACCCGGTCTGGCCGGGTTTTGTCAGGCCCAAACTTAGAACGGGCCGGGTTCGGGTTCAGAAATTGTATCCCGCAACCGGGCCGGGCCGGGTTCGGTTTCAAATTTGTCCGGCCCGTTCCGACCCGAAAATCATAAAATATATATAAAAATAATATTTCTATATATAATAAAATTAATATATTTAAAATAATTAAAAAATATTAAAAATAATGTCCGCGGGTCGGGCCGGGTTGACTGGCAGACACTAGCGGACGGGCTCGGGTTTGAAAATATGAGCCCGGGAGCGGGTCGGGCCGGGTTCGGGATCAAGTGTAAAAAAAACGGGCTCAAGCGGGCCGGGCCGGACCCGGCCCGCGGACGGCCCATTGCCATCCCTAAACACAACGCCTCAAGTGGACTGTATCTCAACACAGACCTCATCCACTGTCAACCCCAACATACTAGCATAGTACCTGTAATGCAGCTGACATCATCTAGAGTAATCGTCATTTCCCCGAACGAGAAATGGAACGTGTTGGTCTCCTAATGCCAACGCTCAACAAATACCTCATCAAGTACTGAATGCGTGAAGTACTGAGGTAAGTGAGCTATGAGAGGACCGAAAGGAGTCTGCGCCAAGTGTCGCTGCACCTCTGGCTGAGCACTGAGGTCCCAAATACGAAGCACATTATAATGTGCCTGTATGCCTAACGTAGTGCGACCTTGTAAATAAAAAACTAAGTCAGAAAATAATAATAGTAAAACCTCAGACTAGACGTTTAATAGTTTGGTACTTACCTGTCCTATGAAGACGTGATACGCCTCATACTCCTTGTAGTCAGGAAACAGAGGTATCTTGTTGCATTTGAGAAATGCAAACGTCTTATGCTGCTCCTCTGTGTGGATCGCATCGATATGCTCCTCATCTATCGTATCCTGCTCAGGGTCCTCAGTATCATCCACTCTCTCACTAACAGGTGGTGGATATGAAGTAGTATGCGCAGGGGGTGGAGCACTGGTAGCAGGAGGTGGTGATCGGTGTACATGTGACGTCTCGCGTCGTGAGGAGCCTCCACCTCTATTGGCATCCACTGTTTTCTTAACAGCTTTCTCTTTCCTCTTGTCGTGGTTGATTCGACGCAAATACAGATCTGATCTGATCCTCTTCTCCTCTTCCCTAAAACGTTTTGTCTCAAGGTCCTCCGATGAATCGCGTTCGCGCTTAGCATCGCGGAACCTCTAATCCTCGACGACCCATACTTTCTTCAAATTCTCGACGACCCTCTCATCCTCGCGGACCCTCTCATCCTCGACGGCCCGTACCGTGATCCCAGGGGATACGCCCTAGATCGAGGAAGGGGTCGCGGCTCGACATCATTAGACCTGAACTAATAACAAAAAATGAACAAAGTTAATAACATACGATATAATCCGTAAACTTAAAAAAAAAAACTACAAATCGAACTTCCAATTGAAATACATATAACTCTCGTATCATTTTTCTTAAAAAATTAAAAAAAATTAAAAAATTTAAATTAAAAAAAAAATCAATTTCTTTCAAAAACTTCAAGTTTTTTTTTATTTCTTGTACATAGGGTTGTATCGCTCGATACAACCCTGTACCATCGGTACACCCCTACGCACCGATGGTGCTGCCTTGGGTGCACCACCGGTCCGCTACCGGCCTGCCATTTTCCAGCCGACAACCATGCTGGAAAATTGCTCATAATCAACCCTAAATCTACCTTATTCTACCATAAATTCATACCTTAATCCTAAATTCCAACATAAATCTAGCTAAATTGATTTGCAAAATTAAATTAGGGAACTTACGTAGTTGGTGGTGGTGGGTTTTTGTTCTTCACCGTGATGGAGGAGGAGAAGGAGAAGGGGAGGAAGTAGTGGTGGCTCGCCGGAAAATGTTAGAGAGAGGTGGGATTTTTTTTAGAGAAGAGAGTTTGAAAGTTTAGAGAAAAGTGGGAGAAGTGAGGGAAGTGAGAGAAAGTTGTAGGAAAAAAATGTTTGATGGAGTTTAGTAAAAAAATGATTTATATACCTACAAAAAGGTATTTTTGGATATATTTAAACCGGAGTTATATATATATATATATATATATATATATATATCTTGATCCTGTCAGAAAAAGAAACACTTTTACCCGTATCATTTCTTTAGGGTTTTGGTTTAATCGGAATACAATCTAGTTTCAAAATTTTAACCAATTTAAAAATTTATCAAAAAATATATTTTTATCTTTGTCGGGATGAACTTTTTAAACTGACGAAGAAATATAGATGGCTCGATGAATGAAAAACCTTATCCATCAAAAATTTTCCCACCAGTTGAAAAGTTCAATAGATGAACAATCGGACTCAATGAAAATAATAAAAAGTTCCAAAACATCTTATTTTTGGGCCGGTTAAATTTATTTAATCCTAATTTAACCAAAACTTTTCTCTAATCGACGAACCAGCCGAAGTCGAACTTTACCCCCATCAACCTATCGGTCCAGTGAAAAGTAGACACGAAAAATAAAAGTATTAAATCCAAGATTTGAAGGAATCTAAACGCAGTCCACAATAGATTGAATGAGGTGGATGTATGTGCAGATCTAACCCAAACGACAAAGAAAACTGTGTCTGTGTCTGCCTTTTTTCAAAGTCATTGGTATTTGGACTGACTTGGATTTTAAAATGTTTATAAGGACAGACAGCGGTCACCTGCTTTAATTATTTAATGTGTTTATACAGATCTACCCTCACTAAATTTAATAAGTTTCTAATCTCTAACTTCAATAATTTGTTTACTGATTTTCTTATTGATTCGGCAATGCTAATGGTCGATTTTTTAATTGTATTTAAAAAAATTAAGATCGAATACGTTATTATATAAACTGAGTTAAGAATTCCGGTTAGTACACCGGAATTAGTAATTTGTTTCAAAGCTGTAATTCAAGACCAACTCGAATTTGAAAAGACCAACTTGAATGACCATAATTTTTAACCCTACAAACTATAATAACTATATCCTAAAACATTAATTAAAATTTAAATCTAATTTAAAAATAAATCTATGAAATTAGAAGATTAGTTCATTTCGTAAAATTACTTTCCACTTCTGGCAACTCTATAATCAAATTAACAATAAGAACATAAATAGTAAGTAACGGTATCATTTATACTATATCTAAGTTTGAACTTTGTTTCTCGCTTTCATCTCCGACAATCTACTATAACTCTATGACACATCCAATTTAGAAAAGAAAAAACATCACGTGAACAGCAGTAAAAAAAGAACAAAGCGTGTAACTTTGAACATTAAAGAAAAAAACAGCGCCTTTTAGCAAAATCTATCACTATGGCCGCTCACGTTAGTCACCGCCGGGATCTCAAAGTGCCAAAGCCTACCCACGGCTTTAACCAAATACTTCCGGCATAAAAACTCCTCCGCATACATCTTCTCCACTTTCCGATTTATATCGTGTAAAAACACGTGCGTTACTCCCTCTCCTTTTCTCTGCCGTGCCATCACCGCCGCTGAAAATATAGCCCCCATTCTCCCCGGCGCCTCCGCAAAGTAACTGCATATAACAAAATTTGGGGTTTATTTAGAATAATACCAAACAAAAAGAAGGTTCAAACAGTGCATGGTACTTATTAGTAAATACATAAGACATAGAAATCTTATTACCCTCTTGGTGCATCGATCATAATCAAATCCCATTCGGTCTCGTAAACTTCATCGGGCAACGTCGTCAAGGCCAACTTACACTTTTCGTTCCCTCTCACGAACGCCCGAGCCGGTAAACAATCCGGTTCAGACCGATACTCCTGGAACAGTCTATCGGCTTGAGACATCTGCGTCTGATACGGCACGTGATAAGCACGCAACGTAGGCGCGTCTTTCAGAACCGTCTGTACCCATTTGGGATCTTCTTCTAGAAAAATGGTGGTGCCACGTGGATTAATGGAATCCCACATGAGCGAGTCGTGTCCTAACCCGAAAACTAGGAAATTACAAGGCGACCGTGTCTTGAGGACGTTGAACGAAACCGAGATCTCGGCTAGAGATTGTTGTGGTGTGACTCGTGAAGTGGCGTAGTGAACGATAGCTTGGAGTTGGATCGGTGTGGCTGAAAAATCTGTTATGGATTTGGCTTTGGATCTGGCTAGTGAACAGAACGATAAGGTTGTGGAATCGGCGGCGCGTATAAAAAAAGTGAAGAGTAACGCGCCGCCGAGTAAACCGAAAATCGCCACCACGATGAAGTATGGTTTTGATAGTGACGATAAGTATCTGTTACTCTTCGCTGTTGTTCTCTCTTGCGCCATTTTTTCTCTCTCTAGAGTGAAACTTTTATTTTTCAGTGAGAGAAAGGATTTGTAAGACAATTATTTTGGGTTTTAATTTTAATTTTAATTTTATTTTAGACAGATTTAAATATAGTATATATTATTTAGGACAAAGAAGAAGAAAGAACGATTCAAAATGGACGGGCTCCTGGGCTCCAGTGGATTTAGTTGTGGCCACATGCGTGGTTTACTTATCTTATAGTTATAGGTGTCTTTGTCTTAATGAATATCCAGCTCTGTAGTATTTTTCTTTAGATTTGATATGGTTTTGGGTCGAAGTTTACAGCTCATGCTACTTTCGTGGTTCTACTTCTATCTAGTTTGTATTCATTACTTCGAAATTTTATAAAGATTTTAGTGGTTGGGGACGTAATAAATGCACTACGAAACAATACGCAAAAGGGTTATCTACTTAATTTGTATAAAATTCTTTAGAGGGAAATATAATATCAAATATGTGGACAAGTTGAAGTCAAATCGGAACAGAACAATTGGATATTTTAGAAGCAAAATTGGATATTTTAGAAGCAAAAGTTTTCATATTTAATGGCAATTGAGAGTAAGTATCATTTGGTAACTAGAGAGGGAGAGGGAGAAAAGAGAGAATTAAGCAAAGCGTTGCAAACGGATAAGTATGTTTATTTAGAAATGATAAAGAATTTGATAGACTATATGTTTTGTTTATATTTACTGATAAATAAAACAGTAAAGGGTTTCGTTTATATTTTTGATATTTTGTTTTAAAATCACAGTATAATTAGAAAGGATAAGAATTTAGTAGACTATATGTTTATATTTATAGATAAATAAAAAAATAGAGGGTTTAGTTTATATTTTTAATATTTTGTTTTAAATTTACAATGCAACAGTAACAAGTATTAAGAGTTTGTCACAAAGAAAATGAAATCGCGTTGTTGATTTAGCTTTTGTGAAAAGCTGATGGAACATATGGAAGTGAGATGGTGCCGATCTGAAAATGATGCTGAGTGAAATGACAAACTATTTCAATGTGCTTCGTCCTCTCATCCTCTCATGAAAAACAGAATTCTTTATTATATGCATGGTGCTTTTGTTATCACAATGTAATGAATGTAATGAAGTGAGTTTAGTAACATTAACCCTCATATCTGCAAGATGTCATCATAACAAAACAATCTCACATGTGGTGACGACCGTAGCACGGTATTCAACTTTCGTAGACGATCTAGAGACAACATCTTGTTTCCTGCTTTTCCATGAGATTAATGGATCTCCAAGGGAAATGCATAAATCAGTAGTATACTTTCGGTCACGAGGATCATTATCCCAATTAGCATCACTATAGGCACGCAGTTTAAGTGAAGAGGTCGAGATAAATAAAATACTCTATAACTGCCACGAAGATATCTCAATATTCGAAGAACAACTCCCCAATTGACAGATGTAGGGGCAGTGACGGAGCCACTCTATGGCTACCAGGGGCAAGAGCCCCCCTACGTCCCGCCACTATAAAGATGCAGTAGTTATATTTTGTTACAAAATTAGGTGTTTGATTTTCATTTTTAATTTCCATATTATTTTATTTGTTATAATTATAAAATATAATTAATTTTAAAAGAAATTTCAGCCTTATTTTTCTATAACAAAATAAATATTAGTAAGTGGAAGTTAAAATAAATTATTAAAAAGTATAACAAGCTTAGAAATTAAATTAAATAATAAATAATTAAAACATTGAAACAGAAAAAGAGAGAAATTGATATTTTTATAATATTTGTGAGAAATTAAAACATTAGGACAAAGCCATCATTGAAACAGAAAATGATTGGGTCTAAAATATTTTTATAAATTTATGTTATTTTTGTTTACAAAATGGTTTGAAGAAAACAGTTTCACAATAGTTTGTCGCCGTAGTGGTAGTGATAAATTGGTGTTTTTAGAACTAACACGCTGATGTTTTTAGAGCTAGATAGCGCATTCAAAACTAATAATAAAACTAGGTTTGGCGAAACTATTGAAAAATGTTTCGGAAGATATGTATACGTTTTATAGTTTAGCCCCCCATAAAAGTATGATTATATAATGTAATGTAACATATCGTAAAATATAGTAGTATAATAAAATAATATACATTTACTTACATGAATGAAATGGTTACCCTGCATGAAATCAAGACCAACTTCTTTTGTAGGAAATGATCGAGGCGGGGATCCCCATAAATGATATATGTAGAATACATGGAAAGATATATGGTATACCACGAATTGATATCTACTAGCTATCATTAGGCCTATACCGGGTAAGGTCATCCAATACATACTACCTCAGTTATATATTTTAAACGAATCCAATCTTTCAAGTAGGTTGTCTATAGTTTATACTCCACCAAACATTGTCATGTAAAAATTTCGTTGACTTTTCAACTCAAAAATCAAATCTCGTCTCACCAATTACCACGAATCAGAACATCTATATATTAATATAGGTATGACCCAAAAACCGCACTAACTATCTGGATCAACGTCTACGATGTTAGTAATATAATCATGCAAATAATTCAGAAATTATCCATTGTAACCATAGGATTACACATATTCTTTGTTCGATAAACTTTTTCTTTCTTCTTCGGGGGAGATTTAGCTTTTGGTACTAAAAATGGGTTTATTTTCGAGGCACCCGAGCTAGCTATCATAACTGGAGTGCTAGTGTTATGGCCTTGACTAGAGCCATATTCAAATAAAGATAGGTTTCATTTAGTTGATTTATCGAGACCGACTATGTTACAATCCTTAATAATTACTGGTTCCTTAGGATTTAATATGTGACTTATTATGGGTTTGAGAATTTACATCACCCTATTTATAATATGATATTGTATATTTGGGTCGTAACCGTGGATAAATCTATCTATTATAACGATTTTTCGTGTTAGGTCATCTTTCGTACCCATTTTATCTCTAGGAATGATATTTAGAATACTCAAATGTACATCACATTATACTAGACTAAATGGCTTACATTCTCGCTCCGCCATAACTACCTCACATGCATATGACAACCCGTGTGTTTTCCTAACAATACAACCACAAATTGCGGTGACCACAAAATCAATAAAAAAACCAACAATAGTGACCACAGATACAACAAAGTGGTCGTTTTGATACAAATATAACATTAGTGGCTGTTTTAAGACAAGTGATCAACTTTGGTAGCTAACCATGATTTTAGCTCATTTTACATATATAACTTTTATATAACATAATTCACTTTCACATGTAATGGGATAAGCCCTAAGTCTAAAAGGATAATCATATTTTGTTATCCCTCGGGATCTTTTCTCAACATTAGGTTTAGTACGAAAGTTTCTAAAAATGTCTAGATTTCTCGCAAGCAAACATTACTATTGGAATTCTTCTAGTCTTCTCATCATCGTAAAAAATATTACGAATTACAATACGATCTACTCATTTCATAAGTTGAGGTTTAGTGTAATGCAGCAAAATGGTTAATACGTGCATATATTTATAAGTTTTTAGTTATATAATTTTGTCTATAAAAACTAACAACAAAGATAATAAAATAACTATATAAACCGCAAATAATGGGTTTCTAGGTTTTTAACAAATTTTGACACATCATGTCGATATTCGTTGCCAACCAACATTAACAAAAAATTTAAAAGAAGTGGAGTTTTTGGTTTTTGGAAATTTTGATGTGATCTGTCAACATCTATGTCGGATGTCAATGCATCATCTCGATATTAGTTTCCAACCAATGGTAACTAAAATCAATATAATATGTCCATTATAGTTAACATTGGTTGCCAACAAATATCGACACGATGTATCGATATTCGTGTTAGATGTCGATGCATTCTGTCGGTATTTCCAAAAACCCCATGTTTATTGATTTGCTTTTTATTTCGACTATAATCTATATAATAAATGAACTATATACATTTTTTTATTCTTGAATCTCATTTGAACTTGATTATATTGTTAATTCTTTCATTTACAAGGGTTGATTCTTAAAGTTGTTTTGTTTGAGTTTTAGGTTTTGAGTTTTTCAATCTTTTTATTTTTTGTTTTTAAGCATATAAACTATAGTTAGTGATGTTGAAAATTTTGGAGCGACTTGATTTTATCCAAAGTCACAAATGATATGTAACAAGTTAGATCTTCACTTATAGAGTTTGTAGTTACAAAAGATATCTCTTATATATTAGAAATATTTGATATTATCTTATTCTAATTGTTAGATATTATAGATTAGCATAATTTTTAAGTAAGTCTTCTCGACTTGAAGTACTTAAATTGTTGATGAACCAATGTAGACATGTCGAACTATTCACACCCTTATCAGTAGCCTCCTCAGTCCTTTCGCGAGTATTAATGAATGATTAACTTTGATTGTCTAGAGCCTTTGACATTAGCTGAAGCATCAAGTGACTTCTTCTGACGCATTTCTTGGTGTTACCTGAGATTGATCGCTTGAACCTACTTCTTGTTGAAGCTTTGTATTCACATCATAAGCTAACTATTAAATTTTACATTATTTATATATTGAAAAGGTTGTAACACCCATTTTTTTGCTAGAATCTTATGATTCCTAAGGCTAAATTAATTTTAACCTACCCTAACCGAACTATCAATAGAAAAGTCTTTGATTTTATTCGTACTAAATGTTCACGCCTCATTAAAATTCTTTGTCGCCCAAAACCTCCCTTGAGAATAAAATTATCTATTTTTTTTGAAATTTAATATTATAGCTAACAGTCCGTAGACTCCTATGGTATTACCTATTCACTATTAACTAATTTTTTTTGTTTATTACTAGCTTCCATATGCTCTGGTTCTTCATTGATTGTGGTTAAGTACCCCCCCTACAATATTTAATGAAGGATAAAACATGGAATACTAATAATCTGAAATACTTGTATTGCTTTGATAACTTTGGTTAGCTAAAGATATATTTCAGGCGAATTTGTTATGAAGGTATTTCAGTAGTCCCTCTAACCTTGGTGAAGTATGAGGGAAGACTATACTTATTGATCAACTAAATCTAAAAATTATTTATCACCGAGGATGTTTGTGTATTTTTTAGCTTTAACTTTATTTGAAATTCCTTTAGTAACCTTCATGTCCTTGAAGAAGACTGGAATAAGGGATGATCATCAAATGAAAATATCCCCAGCTTTTCAATCTTCTGATTTTTACATCCTTCCCTTGGCCAAAGGTATACAATGATAGATTTTTAATGGAGAAAAATTTCAGCGCTTACAGGAAATTTGAATTTATTTAGTGCTTTTAGTTTGACAAGTCTCTGAATTTGAAGGGCTTATTTGCGTATTTAGGTAAAAATGAAAGTGGGTGGCACAAAGTTACACGTGTTGGAAAGTTTCTTCTTTTAAAAAGAAGTGTGCGCCCTCTTCAGCTACTACAATCATGATCTTCCATATTTTTTAAGATCTAAACTGATGAGTCCGAATTCTGCATGCTCCCCGGACAAGGACAGATCGGTCCAAGGCCTCCGGACCGAACAGATCACTTCGAACACTTAGCCCATAGGACTGTTCGAACTATGACAAAAGTACTAAAAACCTAAACACTACTTGACTAAGCTACTTGCTCTCCTACTTAGAGCTCATGGGTCTTTGAACATGACCCGGGTCCATTAAACATGACCTGAAAGCCCATAAGGGCCCAAACATTAGGGTATAAATACCCAACCACCTGCATTAAGTGCGGGTAAGGAGAATTAACTGCAACCAGCCAGCTTAATTATCTCTCTACTCTCTACACTAAAGACATAATACCCACATACTACTATTAAACACCAAAAAAATTACCAGCCTACCCTCAGGCGATAATTATCCTCACTATAAACCACACATCCTGTAGATCAATCGAAGCCATATAATGGAAACATAAAGAGTTGAAATTAATTCATACTTTTGGATATAAATACATTAATTCATATATTTGTTGTTTCTGACATCACTTTGATTTTTTTCTGTAATTTCTCACTCTAGGTTTGCTTCACATTCTTTCTTCAGTTGCTAAGTTGTTAGTTTTGTTACAACAAAATTTAAATTTTCTTACAAATGTATAGAAAAAGGAGACTATATTGAGTTTTTTTATAGCCAAAATAATCAAATTAATGGTTCATTTGGATTCAGGTCTTATGATCAAGAATAAAATTTTAAAGTCTCTTACCCAGTTTGTTTTCCAGTACAGAAGACGGATAAAACTAAAGTTATGAGGGATTAATGTTATTCTTCAGCTAGCCATTCATCTTACTCCTTCCAAATTTGAAGGTTTGAGTCTCACGACAATATGAGGTAGTAACCGAAGCGACATCGATAGTCACAGAGATATCCCAGATGTATCTCTGAATGAAATACAGATGAAACGCATTATGGATAATCTATATATGTATCTTATCTAAAATGAATGTGCAGAAAAGCTCATCAATTCAGCCATTTTAGGCGGCAATAATGTGAGGTTTCCTATAAATGGGGAAAATTCATTTGACACTCGTGGTAATGAAATGGTTAAAAAAATTATAATCTCGACCACAAGTTTTGGTTCCCTCTCTCTACAAACCTAGTTAAAAAATTCAAGTGAAAAACATCTAACTTAGCCAACTCGTTTAAAATTCTTGGAGTGTTTTCTTCTTGTTTATAATGTTATCAAGAGGTGTATATCAACGTTTTTCAGCGTATGAGTTCCTTTATTCTTTTAACGTTTTGACCAAAAGATCAACACATTCTTCTAATTCTTAATGTAACCATTTTCAAGATTGTCATTGATCGTAATACTTATAACAAAGTGTAAAATGATAAAAATTTCATTTCCGGAAACTGAGAGACCAAATATGTAAGGGCAAATCCTTCTCTCAACCGAAATTGGGTTTCCAAACGTAGGTTTTTGCCTTCTCGGCCCTTATTTCTTCTTTGATTTTGTTTTTTATGTGTTTAATTTTTATTTTCAATTTTCTTTATTTCACTTCATGCTATAAAGATTCCTTTTGATGGACGATGGAAGAATGCACTCTCGAAAATTATATTATTTCACTTTTACTCCTCCATCTTGGTACCTGAGCAGTTTTTAACAATGGTTTATGGTCGAACGTTATTGTACAAGGATATTTTTTTGTTTGTGCTTCCTATAAGGAATATAATGTTGAACAATCTTCTCATCTGAAATAAGAAGGTCAAGAAGAAATTTGTGGAGAATAAATTTGTGGAGAAGAAATTCCTAAAATAAAATATGGTTGGGAAGCATTCCAAAATGAAATTTTGCAGCAAAACGAAGGACCAAGATTCGTATAAAATAGTTGCTGATCTTTCATAATATACCTCTTGATCTCATCGTCGAGCAAAAAAGTAATCCTTCAGTTCTTTCATATTCTTCCTTTAAAAAATTGTCTTATGTTGTAAGAAAGTTCCGGAGACAAGTATTGTTGACGCTTCCGCTTCCATCCCTTCTCTCCCAAGTATGCATCTAAATCTGATGATATGGGTGGACCGGATTTATTAACCATGGGTATCATCTCTCTTTTTATATATAAAAGAGTTGTTATCTATGATGGCCCTTTGGCGTTATGCTAGAGTTTATGCCATAACGTAATTTTGAAGATATAAAATTTAAGAAAATTGTTGAAGCTAAGGTGGATACCAAACGGGACCATTATGATTTCTTTCGTTTCATTTTTGTTCAGAGCAACGCTAAAAGTATTTGTAAGGTTCCAAGGCTTCATCTATGAAGTTGTATTTCTCTCATGATATGGAAACTTCTGTTGAGGTTTCTAAGGAAGGTGATCTTGTAGTGGGTGTACCCACAAAGTTGGTGAATGTTACGGTTGCTGAAGCGGTTTACCATATAGTTAATTTACACGAGTCTAATTTTAGTTGAGCATCCAGCCACACAGAGATTCAACAGTTCCATCTTCTTAAAATTCGGCATACTCCCCTTCGACCCTTAAGGTCCAGATGAACTACATCGGTCAAATTTCTCCAAATTTAATACTAAGTTGCATCATTCGCCTCCTAGTTCCATCTTCAACACTTAGTTCTAACTTTAATACTTAGTCATATTCTTAGTATACAACTTAAAATTTAAGTTATAAAAATTCTCCACTTAGGCTTACAGTGACTCCAACATCCATTTCTCTGATGCTTGAACTACTCATCGAATACAAACTATCCACATGCATCTTCAGGGTGATCAAGTCTTATGCAGTCCGTGAACTCTATTGAGGAAATCCTCCCCAAACAGACCATTGTACTCACCTCTTACATCCAAGAAGTCAGTAATAACATATATTTGTCCTTTATCATAATCAAATCGAGCAACACTTGACAAACAATTATCAAGGTCTAATTGTTGGTCCACGGTTTGGATATTTTAGAAGCCTCTAACTGATCAAACTTCTGGTTAAGGCTGAATCTCTGTAATGGTTGAACTTCTTTTGTAAAATCGTTACCTAAATCCAACTTGAGAATAGTTTTGGGAGAAGCATCCTCAACTTCTCATTTATGTTCAAACTTTATCTTAACGCCAGCTCTAGTCACGACAATAATATCAATAGTGTTAGGATCCAAACACGACAGTCTATATCCGTTTACATCTCCATGACAATCGAAATTCCAGGGGCTCATCTTGACGATGATTCTAGCTGTCCCAACTGCTTATTCACTCAGCTACTTGCTAAGTCTAGTTGTCAAAAGCATACCCGTTGCTTTAGTAAGGTACGGCCCAATTTATCAGTTATTCCAAGCTTTAGACTTATAGTACTTCTCAAGACTATGCACCTAGACATTCCAAGTTTAGAACAACAAATAGTGAATGGTTTGTTCACTAATATGAAGCGATTATCAATTCTAAACCTCTTCAGGTGTTTCTCGGATTGAATCACCACCTACTTTGTAAATGTCTTCAGTCATAGCTTAACGTTACTATTCCCAACACTAACACCCCTTCCACTACGGATCCATCCAAAACTATAACATCATCGATTTGACTAGCCTCTATTACAACATATAAGTCTTACAAGACCCTAAGTCTGCTATTTTTACCCATATTTTTAAACCCTCCTCATCTAAAATTTTAGTAGACAAAAGGTTACGTTTAAGTTCAGGGACATACCTCATATTTTTTAAAGCGTTCAATGTAGTGGATAACTTATATCTAATACTCCCCATTCCTTTAACATTACATCACTCTTCATTCCCCAACATGACCTTACCACATTCAAACACTCTCAGGTCTTCAAACCCATGTTTATTAGAAGTCATATGGAATGAAACTTTGGAATAAAAAAAACCCACTTGTTACCGTATCTGTAAGAATAATGCACCAAACCATCAATGTATTTAGAGTCACCCATAATTATTATAGTATCCCCAGTTTTGGCCTTTCAATAACTATCTAACGTCCTCCTTTTATGGTATTTTTTATTGATATGGCTTCTTCTGGCAATACCAACATTTCACCCTATAACTATCATCTTTTGTAATTGAATTTCTCCATTGAGGCCTTCTCCTCACACTAAGTTCGATACCTTCAGATTCACTTTTCAAAACTGACTTTCTTTAAAGATCCTTCGAGTTAAAATCACTCTTAGATTTTTCCATTGTAAGAGACTCTTTTTCCATAAAGCATGATGCTAACAAAGTATATATATATATATATATCAGGAAAAGACACTAGAGTACTGTTGTTTGATCCTCATCTTCTACCTTGATATCAACTATATTCAAATCAATAATGACTACATAGAAATCATCCAAGTTTCTTCGGATCTCCTAGCTACAATCTATTTGAAACATATATGGATTTTCTTAAGGTACAACATGTTCGCCAAGGTTTTCTTCTTCTAAATAGATTTCAAATTATTCTGAATACCCATGGTCGAATGTTCGTCAGACACCTCTTGAAGCACTTTGTCCTTCAAGCTCAAGATCATATTACTATGGACCTTGGACACCACTCGATATCAATCTTCGTTATATCTTTCTCATCAATGATAACATAAATTCTCATATTTAAAAGGAACGCTCTAACCTTAATTCTAGAGATATTAAAATCACCATCTCTTATGAATTTGTCAAGGTCAAACTTCATACAATCCATCTTTGTGACTGTGTTTGATTTTTCACCGAGAACCAAGTACGCACACTATTGTCCTTTAACCTTATCTTTATCACCAAATATAAATATAGATAACAAATCTCCATGCTCACCGTACAACTAGTTAGGGAAATAAACAATCTACAGACAACTTCAGGCCCATGCCTAACAAGAATGATATAGACCAAAATATAGCCACTTATAACGAAAATAATGGCCAAAATTAGTGACATCTGTCGATAGGCTGAATGAGATAATCAGAGCTTTGGATCTTTACCTTTTTCAAGCATAAAGCTAACAAAAAGGAACATAAATCAAATAAATACACAATAATAGATTTAACGTGATCCGGATTGTGAATAAATATTACATCTACATGTAGCACACAATATATATAAGAGGTTATGAGAAGACCTTTTAAATGTTAGACACTCAATTAGTAATCTTTTATTACAACGTACTCAAGCATCACAAAGGAAACTAGAAATCTCAAAATATCTCTTCAAGTGTTAATCTTTTACCTCACTACACTATAAAATAAGACAAACCAAAGAATTATTTCTCACATAAAACTCTCCAAGTTTTATAGTCACACAACAAAGGTTCAATCTTCTCTTACACTTTATATAGTCTCATTGATATGAATAAAATCATACCCATTTCATAATAGTTATTCGACATGTACATACTTTGATAAAAAAATTAAGAAAATATCCCATGCCACACTAATACAAGTACAATTATCACGTTGTGTCAACATTTTTTGACGTATAATTATCGGGTAGAACATGCTTGCACTTCTTGTATATAATATAAATACACGCTCTAGATTAGTGTTACCCAAGCTATGGTAGACTATAATTAGGTCGAGGCCCCTATTGGGGTCGAGGCACATCAAGAATCAGAAGTTCTTCTCGACCCGGTCTCTTTTCAGGCACAGCTTGAATAAGTGCATCGTGACTATACAGTCGAGATGGTTAGTCTCCGGAGGTCTAATGTTGTACATGGCTTCCAGGTTCCAGGTTATGAGGTTAAATTTTGAGTTCATATAATTTATTGTTGACAAATAGTCTATGGAGGTCCATGATGGAGTCCCTAAATTATGGAAGAGGTTATGAGCTGGTTGACATGAGGAAACCTATAAAAAACGACATCGACATCATCAATATGAATTTTCCTTTTTATTAAATGGGAGGTCCATTGATTTAGACTATGATTTAGAATATTCTGAAAAAAGAATTATAGCATAACTAGAGGCTGAAGCCTCCATGACATGGATCGTGCCCGAAGGTTCGTGGTTAAGCAACTTGAGGATCAAGAGCTTGATAAATTTCATCATATTCGGAAGCCCCCTCTATAACCATAACAATATCCTTAACAACATATTATTCATCTTATACAACAACATATGCCATAATACAGGAAGCCTTTCTACCCAATACAGAATCAAGTTTGAGGATTAAAATTGAGGGGGAAGGAGGAGGTATTTCTAGCCGCACCCCTATGATCAACCATTACTATAATCTTTATCTTTCGTACCCATTTCAGATTAATCATAAGAACTTCCACGGCACCAATCATCATTAGGGTTAGAATTACCATGTAGAAGGTTAATCCTACTTTTAAAGACATAACATATAAATGTCCTGTTTAATTTTTTTTTTGTAGACGACTTACGTAAACATTTGATAATATTAGATAGATAAGTATGATAAGACAAGATCATGAGAATTATATTAAGCAGTTCATAAGTGAGATATTTATCTTCAACAAGGACGGTCGATTGTTTCGCAAGCCTTTCTCTATGAATTTAAGAGGAAATTCTTTGACATTTTTCAATCGATAGAATCACCGAATGAGTATGATTTTTTGAAGCACTATCATATATGTTTGAAGATAAATTTATTTGAAGTACGATGATAAAAAATGACGATGACTATATCATGCATTGCAACCATTAGCGGAATGAGAATTTGAGGGATTATACTCAGTGTTTATGAGAAATAAAAAAATAGCCTCAAAGATTTTTATGAGGTCGTGGCATGTGATGACTTCAAGTAAAGGATTGTGTTGATATTGTTAGCTAAATATATAATGAAGAAGAAGGCTCTGACATTCGGGGCCCTACTAGCTCAGGTTGAGTCACATATCAAAGTAGAATAGACATTGCGCTTTGTTAGGCCAAACCGCCAAACTTCTACCAATTATAACCCAATATCAACATCAACCATGTAGATTATAATGCACCTTTTATCCAAGCCAAATATTTATACTTTCCTCAATCAATTACCTAGAGTGAGTCTTGCCACAATTCTGACTAGGCCTAGGCCTTCGAGTCATGACCAAAGAAATACTTCACCAAAAGTTTGGATTAAACATGAAGATATATAAGGTAAATGAGGTAGCTAAACTAAGAATAAAGGGAATAATAAGTTTATAATAAAATGGTGAACCACACTGAGCTCACAGAAATCATAACAACTTTATATTTCTAATAACCTTTACCAATAACCGCCTCAGTGGAATGTATAGTACGGACCCAAGTAATCGGAACCCGTAACCAAATATTTGAGAATATAGTCTTCAAATGTCCATTCAAAAAAGAAACAAACCATGGTATTTATGGATACTCTTGAAGACATAATCAATAATAAAAAAGGTTACTTGGATATTGATTTCAAACAAGATATAGTCATTAAAATAGCTGAAGAGACTCGTTGTTAGGGATCATTAAAGTTTTAAGGAAAAGTAATGCTTCTAAACTTGAGTACCAATACTAAGGACAAACCTATGCTCACCTACACCAATCTTTTTATTGACCAATGATCTTTACTGATGACAATATTTGAGGGAAATTTGGGGCCCATCATAATGATGTGCTCATATTCGTTTGCATTATTAGGGTTAAGACAAAAAGAGTGATTGTTGGCACTAACAGTTTGAAAATCATAATATTAAAAAATACTTGATAAAATAAAGAACCCCCTTATTTATCATATGTCCGAAAGATAGTGGTCGACTTCACATGAGAGGAGGCCAAGCTTTTGTGCTAGATTGAGGCTAATGTCTATCTGTTTAGAGGGCAGTTCAAAGAAACTATGAATGTATTATTCCTAGTTATCGATAACCTTTCTACTTATAATAACATTTTGGAATAGTCATGGATAAATATAATGCATAATATTAGTTTCACTATCCACCAATGCCTTCGCCATATGGTAAATCATAAGATATGAGTTATATGAGGAAATCAGAAAACTGTTTACAAGTGTTGTGCGACCTCTATTTCTTATAAAATAAATAACTTTAAAAAGGGATCTAGCTTGGAGTGGAGGGTGCTAATGGTCATTGTGAGGCCCCAAGTTTGATAGTCCCCGAAAAAGACATAGAAGTGTTAGAGCTTGCCAAAGAAATATACTTGAAAGTTAGCACGAGCCTTTTAGGTAGACCCTGAGCTGTTTTGCTATCATTTCAATTAGAAATTTGGATGTTTTTGCTTAACGATTCGAGGAGTTTACATGAGTACAGTTGAACATCATTTGTTATAAGTTGTCGGTCAATTCGAACTTCTGATCGATCATTAGGAGGATAAAGGCTATCTACATTGAGAATTCAGATGTCGTTGTGGAAAAGGTAGATAAACTATCAAATATCTAGCATAACCGAAATTTTACCTATCTTGTATGGACTACCAACCTAGTCTTAATCTAGAAGAAGAACGAGAAGTGGAAAATATCTATGAAATTTATTGATTCAAACATAGCATTCCCCAAGGACCTTTTCCCATTCCTAGAATATATAGTTGGTATACTCAAATTATGGAACAAACCCTTGTCATTGATGGGTGCATATGCATGGTATAACCAAACCAAAATACATATGACGGATTCTGAGTGCACCACTCTAATTACTGGTCGGGGCCTTCTTTGCTATAAATTTATATATTTTTGGATTGAAAATGCAAGGGCAACTTACCAAATACTTGTCAAATATTTTTCTAGTCGTATAGACTTGAACCTACATGTATATATTGATAATATACTTCTAAAGAGTTTGAAAGATATCGACTATATCAAAGACTTGGAAGTAACATTTAACAAATTAAGAGTCATTAACTTGAAGTTAGGTACATCCATGAACGTTTTAGGCTACCTAGTAAGTGAAAGGGGTATTGATGAAGTTGTACAATCCCAAGACTATATGACCTTTTTGGAGAAACGGAAACAGGCTTTATTTGGGGCTCGATTATCAGATTTAGCCGTTGCGACTACTCAAATCGAGCTTGTCGAGAAGCCTAACGACTTTTGGAAGTATCAGGAGGTAAAGTCGGGTGATGAAGCCCAAAATTTCAATGTTTAGGGCGTTATTTAGTTGTTTTCGTGTTTTGCAGCATATTTTATTTTTGTTTAATTTATTTAAAATACTTAGACAACTCCAATCACTTTTAAATTGGGATGGGCCTCATTTTATTTGTCGAATATCATTCTGTAAATGTTTTGTTGGTTTCGAGCACTTCTATACAAAAGGCTCTCAAACCCTACTTTTACACAGACATGGATTAATAAAAATGTATGAGATCATATCTGTGAGTTTTTTTCTCTCTAACCCTAAGGTTAAGGTTTTACCTACAGTTTTTTTATTGAGTTCTTGCAGTCGTCAACTCTTTCCCTAGTATCTTTGTCTTCATCCGATATATAGGTATATATATCACAATTAGCAGCCTTGGCATCTATGCACCTACCCTGGTCGGTCAAGGAAGTTCAGACATTGGCCCGAAGGCTGGCAGCTTTGTATAAATTTCATATCTCATTTCTCAGGTAAGTCTTTTCACTTCTTCAAAATTTTCAAGAATGTTAATCGTTTTCCAAAGTATGTGACCAAGATTTTAACAAAATAAAAGGATACTTATCTCTTCTTCAAAGGTTCTTTCAAATCCCATTCCGGATAAGACTTTCTATATAAACCTTGTCGTTTTGACTATATAAGTTAGTGCAATAGTAGCCAGGGAAGCAGATTGAGGGCCAATGCCAATATATTATGTAAGAAAATTTCTATCTGATTCAAATTTAATGTACCTAGAACTAGATAAGTTAGAACTATGATTTAGTGGTGGAAACAAAAAAAATTAAGGTCGTACTTCTAGGGTCATTCCATTATTGTTTGAAATTCTTTCCAGTTTCAGAATGTACTGCAAAGGCGAAACGTCTATATTCGCTTAACTCGTTGGTAAATATATTTAGAAGATTGCGACATATTTTATGAGCCTAGGGTATAAATTAAGGCCAAGTTCCATATAGAAATACCCTTACCTACCCTTGAAATTATACCTTCAGAATAGATAGTCCAAATGGATGGTAGTTGAAGTTCTTTGAGCTGAGGGCTAAGTATCTAACTGACTACTCTTTTGACAGAAGGTCATGAACCAATAAATATTATTCGACTTCTATGCTAGTATTAATAAGATTGAATCTGAAGCAACTATATTCAAACTTCGACGGGCTCATATGTTTTGAAGCAAATAGGGTAACATTATTTTACGAGTCACAACTCATTGTTAATCATGCCATCGAGAAGAAAGAGGCAATGAAGGATACTCACATATAATAATGAGGTATTAAACAATCTAACAAGATAATTTGAGAAAGTACACTTTGAGTAAGTACTTAGGGTCGATAACTAGTTGGTTGACTCCCTCGCTTTCGGATGCAACCACATGGATTGTATTGCATGAGCGCTCATTGATAACACAAGTGTCTCACCCCTCTAATAATGACACGACCAAATTTATTACCATTATTGTCAAAGTGTATTGGTGCTTACCAATCCAATATTATCTCATGATCAGTCCTTGCCGAGTGATAAGGGCGAAGCCCATAATCTAAGACAAAAGTCTCACAAGTATGCTTTGTTAGGCTTAAATCGATGTCTAGTCATTCGACTATCACGTTTTCTGCCATTTAGTCCATCGACTAAAAAATCACGGGTGAGGGTCCCTTGACTATTGAAAATCTATGAATTTAGTCTCCGCGGCGCGTGGTTTTGCCACGTGTCACCATAGTTAAATGATTCTTATCTCACAGGTAGTCCCTTGACTTTTAATTCCATTTTACCCACTAAATTTAATATTTTTTTTAATATTTTTTGTTTCTTTTTCTTCTTAGGAAAACATAATATGCTACTGGCAGTTCAAATTTTTTGAGTTATAACTTCTAGAGTCTTAAAAAACAACATATTAGCAAACCAACAATCAGTCTTTTGTTCGTGAAGCCATTTATGCACTATTTAAATACTTTTGAAATGCACATGCCCTTTCATACTCTTTTAACATGTAAAAGCATTCACAACACTCTCAGTCTTGCCAATTGAATCAAAAATTTCCGCAGCCTCCCTACGAGTAATAGAAGCCATTTCATGATTTAAAACATGCATACGGTCAGCTGCAGCTCTAAGTCGACAAGCTCAAGAAAATATTTCCCCGTATCTATCTCCTGCTCTTTCAAAATACATCGTCGCCATCTTAAAGTTTCCCTCTTGCAAAAGTTGCATAACACAAAAGGTTAAGCTAAATGTCCTCGGGAATACAAAATGGTAAGTTAAATAATCCTAAGGGTTAAGACCAAATGTGAAGAACAAAAACAGGCTGCAAACCTTAGAACCTCGTGACTTCCAGTCCGCCGAACTGTTTGTTATCTGCATTGCTCGAACAAGTGAATCATCCAAATTTTTTACCTGAAATTCCAGACCTTTGCACTCTACTATTGTTAACACAAGGGCTTGCTTGCCGATATGCTTGAAGATTTCAGTCTTGGCAGTATCATCTTGTACCAATATAACATGTTCTGCCCCAAAACCGACAAAATCGACTCCTTTACTACCAGTATTCCCCAAAATAGTTGTAATAGCATTTTGCTCCTTACTAGGATTTAGCAATACCGGTGACTCGCCAGATATAAGACCACTCTCCTTTCCCATAACATCAACAAATAAAGGAAAATAGTGATAAAGAATGTCAAGGATACTCTATGCCAATCTTAGCACATCATCACGAGTCCTAAAATTTTGACTCAATTGAAACAATTTAGGCATTTGACCTTTCTGTTTTTTAACCATCAAACGCTTCCTTTTTTTATTAAAAAATAAAGTCATTATAAAACAAAGAACAAATTTCTTCAAATCTGAAGTCGATCCCCCTAGAGTGATTGTTGGTTTGCTAATATATTGCTTTTTAAGACTATAGAAGTTATAATTCAAAAAACTTGAACTGCAAGTAAAATATTCTATTTTAATGAAAAAGTAGTATCGCAAATTTTGTGATAGTTTATTTTCATAAAGAATAATAAATAGAATATATTAAAAATATATTCTATTTAAATTATAAAAAATGGAATTAAACGTCAAGAGACTATATGTGAGACAAGAATTATTTAACTATGGTGACACGTGAAAACCATAGAGAAGACCACGCACGTGGACTAAATTTATAGATTTTTAATAGTCAAGGGACCCTCACCCGTGATTTTTTAGTCGGAGGACTAAATTTCAGAAAATGTGATAGTCGAAGGTCTAGACAGTGATTTATGCCTGCTTTGTTATGATAAAAATGGTAGCGCCGAGGTTTTTCAAAACCCAACTTACGGTGTTTTCTAACGGTTGATTCTTGTTTTTTTGTTAGATTAACTACATAATAATTTGGGCATAAAACCCTAGTAAGAGGGTTTTATTAGCGCGATATTGCCAAGACTAAAGAAATGTTTAAAAATGTAATACTTGGTAGAATTTTGCTAATGTCATTCATAGGCCAACAATGATACTAAAAACAATTTTTGTACATCTTCCTTTTGATCGTTGTAGGCTAGACCTGATTGGATCTCTTTCCATGGCTTTAGAGGCCCGAAAATATATTTTACCACGGGTAGACTGTTTTTCTAAATGGGTCGAAACTAAACCTCTAGCAAGAATCAAACCAAACGAGGTAATTAAGTTTATTAAAACTGACATTTTTTGCGGGTTCGCAATGCCAAAGGTGATTACCACCAACAAAGGCACACAATTTCAAAACCTTCAAGTTACAGATTTTCCTTTAAAATATAAATTCAGTAACACCTTTCAAATCATTTCCACCCAAAGATAACAGGTAGGTCAAAGTTACAAATTGAAGCATAATCGAGGGCTTGAAAAAGACCTTGGAGGGTTTGGATGCCAAGTGGTATGAGTTCTTACAAGAGGTGCTTTGAGCTTAACTGATTGCCTCTCGTAAAACTAAATGAGATACATCATCTTCCTTAGTTTATAGAATATATGAATTTTTACTAGTAGAAACAAGACTACCTTTGAGGGGTCATTTAACAATTTTGAAATAAGGGAATGTGAACTGAGTGTAATACAAGAAAAAATGACTAAGCACACTTATCGACATGACCGCAAACACCATCGCTCATAGGAGAAACCTATCTGCGATAAACACACACATATGCTATCTGAAAAAGGATTTACCAAAAATCAGGAACGACGTCACCATAGACATTATTGAGGTTCACTCACGGAGCCAATCTCCTATTCGCCATCAGCAAAGTCATGCTTCGTCGGAAGTTGAGCCCAACATCAAAGCGAAAAATTGCCAACTGGGTGATCTCATGGCGCCGACGAACCTTCCTCTACATTATGGAGCACTTTTCGTCGTTCATACATGAACCAGAATAAACAAGCAACTGCTAGAAAACACGGTTCGAGATATCATCTGATATAATCACTGATTTTACTAGAGCTATTAGCAAGAATTTTTTTACGATGATTTGATCTATTTAGGATGGAAAACAAAATGGGACATGAGATCCAAGAATCACATCAAGTAGTTCTTAAACATAATACTCGGGTGCGACGATGATGATAGACTGTTATGCTGAGCGTTTTATACAACTTTCTAAGGTAACAATCCAATTTCGTTTTATTTTTTGCTCTCGTGCTTGATTCACAGTTTTGAAGCACGCTAGACTGCCTTCCAAGATTAGTTTATAATATATAAGATAATTCTTGGAGACGATGACTATATTATCTATTGGAAGTAGGATCTGAATGAAAGCTTGTGTGCTTACACTAAAAAGTTTGTCAACCTAAAAAAAACCTTGGAAACTGCCATGCTTTGTGGATTGTATCACATTCCATCAAGAAATTCTACATAGTATTTTTTCTAAGGATATCATGAAGTGTAAGGCTCATAATTTTGGATAGCTCATTATGTATAAGTGGAGCAATAAATCAAAGACAAATAGACGACACATCTAAAGATATCGAGAAAAACATATGCATATCCAGCATATCACCCGACTTATTTCCAATCTAAGAATGGCTTGATAGCTCAAATCCAGTCGGATACATTTGTTACATAACCGTCTGAACGAAGCTCTTCCACACCGAATAAGAATTATGAAATGGAAGATCGACGATATGTAAGATGACAAGAGGCTTACAATTATAAGAGTATGAATACTCTGTACACCGAGCTCATCGAGGCTATAATCACAGTTTATGACCGAGATCAAGACTTAGTTTGGATCCAAAAACTACATGTGCCCGGGCCAATTCCGATACGATAGCACCAAATGTCGTAGTGCCATCGGCATGCCAAACCATGAATTTATTTAAAACATACCTTGGAGCATGCTATTTCATATTGAACACGTAGATCGCGGGTACCATCGTTGGAGGATACGCATTCGCACATATGACCAAGACTTACAAACAATGTCATATATCTGACTTTGGTGGTCAACAGGTAAATCAGACTTTGGTACACTTTTATTGGCCTCCTATCTCTCAAATTACATTCAACGAAAATGGCTAAAAGAGTTAGTGGGATCATTCAAAGATGTTGTAGTCATTAATATCGAGATCTCATGAGCATAAGTCAGACTTATCATTGATGATTCCAGATATTTCTTAGCGATGTGTTTTTTGTCCCAGATATATTCGTATGGGAATACCTTCCAGTATTATATTCGTATTCTGATATTTCTAGAGAGAGAAATGGAATGAGTAGAGAGAAAGAGTCAAACGTAATTATAAGGTAATAATTAACTAATCATTGGACCATTTCCCCCAAAAGGGGATGTCCTTTATATAGTACATGGTAAGTTCTTAAGTTATGTATTTACCCCCTCATAAATGGATCTTTTCACCCTATCATTTACTAAGTATAAACATACACACTAGTTATTACATTTGACCCCCTCAACTCTTATACTTTCTTAAATTTTGTCTTCAACATTTTATTACATCAAACTAATCCCTTTATTTACTATATTTAGCTTATTTACCACCATATTTTTCTTTCCTTATCAATATCCCCCCGTCCTTGCGAATATATTTGAACAAGGACTGACTAATTGAGACAAACTTTTATTTCTCTGGGTCTCCTTGTCGAGTTATTTCTCCTTTAACATTTTTCTTAAGCTTATGATTTCATTACAAGAAATGATGACCTCATGCTTATCCGTTGCTTGATACAGGTTGTGTGTTTGGGTAAATCTTGATAGATGGGCTTCATGCTATGGCCTATCCCCATGTCAGATAAATTTTAGGTGGATGTCATCGTTTAATCCCACATGTCAATCATTTCCCGACGTAATAAGCATGCCTTCCATCCGAACTTGCATCGATTGAGAAAGCGTGGTAGAGATCCTTTCGGCTTTTTATGCATGAATGTGTCAAATCATAGGTTTAACGGTTGTTCCAGAAAACTTCTCATCTTCTCTAGGTAACCGTTACCTAATAAAACTCTTCGATTTGGGCTTTCACACTCCTTAGAAGCCCACACCACTTCTATAAGTACATGGCTCTTCTCACAGTTCTTAAGTTAGATATATTTTCCATTGTTAGAGAGATAAACACAAACTTGGTTTAGGGGGAGAAGTAATTCATCTCACTAAGCACTTTCTTTAACCTTTCAGGCTAAGGGAATTCGAAGGGCTTGAATGATATAAACTTTCGGAGTGGTTTAACATAGCAAAAATAGTTAAGGAAATAAAATCTCATGGCATCGAAGAAGAACTAAACCCTTTAGAAATTATCCAAACAATGTTTTATGGTAATTGGCCTAATCTCCAGAAACATCCCGATATAGCAGGAAAATCAAACGATACTATTTCATCTGGTCATCCTCTCACTCAGCCTCCCTGTCACACTTGTCCAAGGCACAACAAGGGTGGTCTTAATTCTGCGAAAAAAATTCACAAAAGATCTTATTTTCTTCCGATCGGTGATAAACACCAAACTCCTAAGAAGGCTAAAAAGGATCGATCCAAGAGAAAAAATCTCCAGAGCCGATTAAACGGTCCACAAATTAAATCTTGCATCAACGGTTCTCCAAACAACACCCGAGATCACTCCTCGAAAACACTCGTGTTAGTATTTTTCTCACGCAAGTATACGCGGTCAAATAGTAGCAAGTAATAAGTAAGAAAGATCGTTCCCATGAAGACCAAGTGTATATGACAAGAACTCACTTATGCAACAACGTATGATTATTAGACTAATGCTTGAACGAGTAATAAAGTATGGGTGAATGAATATAACTAAGCAAATTAACTAACGAGATTAACTAACGAGTTTACTTATTTGAGAGAAAACATGGAACCATAACTTCACTGTTTATTTTACTCAGAGTATTAATATACTTAATCAATATGTATGATAACAACAATTACTAATCAGATAATACGAAATCAGTATACGCTACCTTTCAGTACACGTAAACCAAACAACTTAAACAACCACAAAAGAGATAGCAGCTAAGTAGACACCGCTTGCATGACTGAGAAAACTGAGTAATGGCATTCATCATGGCGGCTGTTCTTGCCATGGGAAATAATTTTGAGAGAAATTTCTGCGCTAGTATATCCCAAGTAGTGATAGAGCCTGTCGGTAAATAGTGTAACCAGCTCTTAGCTTTATCCCTCAGATAAAATGGGAAGAGTCTCAGTCTTATGGAATGATCTGAAACACCGTTGAACTTGAAAGTATCACAGATTTCAATGAAGGTCATAATGTGCATATTAGGATCCTCATATGAAGCTCCCCCAAACTGACAAGAATTCTGCATCATCTGAATAATGTTGGGTTTAATCTCAAAATTATTCGCAGCGATATTGGGTCTGACAATGCTAGACTGAATATCCATGATCTTTGGTTGAGAGTACTCCATGAGTGATTTTGGAGCTGGATCTCCCATTGTAGAATTAGTATCAAAATCTGAGACTAGTAACTCTGTTCCTTGGATTGCTTGCAGCTCCTTTTGTACTAGTGCTCTAGTTTGAGACCGTGTTTGCATACACGTTCAAGTACCTGAAGAACAAGAAAACACTCGAAAAGCAAGTAACCGAATCAAGTCAGTAGTTTTATAACGACCCCTGCTGATAAGCCATAAAACTGTCAAATAACACCGAGTCCCCGGCAACGGCGCTAAAAACTTATTAGTCCCTTTCTCACGCAAGTATTTGCGGTAAAATAGTAGCATGTAATAAGTAAGAAAGATCGTTCCCACGAAGACCATGTGTATATGACAATAATTCACTTATGCAACAATGTATGATTATTAGACTAATGCTTGAACGAGTAATAAAGTATGGGTGAATGAATATAACTAAGCAAATTAACTAACGACATTAACTAACGAGTTTACTTATGCGAGAGAAAACATGGAACCCTAACTTCATTGTTTATTTTACTCAGAGTATTAATATACTTAATCAATATGTATGATAACAACGATTACTAATCAAATAATACAAAATCAGTATACGCTGCCTTCCAATACACGTAAACCAAACCACTTAAAAACCACAAAAGAGATAGCAGCTAAGCATACACCGCTTGCATGACAATCATATATGTCTATACGAATTGAGGTACAATTGGTTTTAAGCTCAAGTTATCTATTTCGATTACATAGGGTAATATGATATGGTTAGTGACATATTACAAATCATGAACAATCACAATACGAATCATTCAAGAACCTATGCTAGCATGGCAAGTTCTATAACCTTAAATCCACTTTCGCATTCATTAAAGATTAACAACCTAGATGTTTGCGACGCATCTAATGATAAGCACAACCATACTAGGTAAACGATAAACGTATCTCACAAATCAATCAAACAATCAAACCGTAAGTATTATTCAAACAAATTCGTTAGAGTTCCATGACAACAATTAGTTCATAATCGAACGAATCATCATCATGGGCTCAAAAGTTAACATAGCTCTAAGACGAATGTAAATAAACGAATAAGAATTTAGAGAACATTAAACCGAACAGTAGCCGTAAGTATCGCCTGACAGAAACACTTCGTAAACTATCGATCGAAATCGAAAGCAGCCATCACCTGCTTCTGCCGATCGAAAACCCAAAAGCAATCACCTTCTCTTTCTCTTCTATATTCTACATTAATTGTTGTGCAGGAAAAACTAAAAAAGGAAGCAAATTCCGTTTTGTCTTCCTTTTTCCCTTTTCTCTTTGTTCTCTCGTTTTACAGGATCAGAGAAACAAAAGTAGCAAAAGAAGCAAATTGTGTTTTTGCTTCTCTTTTGTTCTCTGCTCTATTGTATTATGCCGGAAAAAAAACCCAAATGGCACAGCCTCTTCTCTCCTTTCCGTCTCTTTATATATATTCTGCAGAAACCCTAAAAAATCGTCAAATATTTATGCTAAATAAAATAATATTTTAAACAATATAGCTAAATAAAATTTACCCGCGGCACAAGCGCCTTTATGAATACTGAAAAAACACGTTAAAGCACAACGAATACTTGAGAATCGGCGAGGATTTTAAGAATAATGGAAGCGTAATAAGTGACATGAAATGCATTTATCAACTCGTCAAAAATGTTAAAAAAGATAAGGTTACTAGCTCACCCTTAAAATATATCCCAGAAGTGCAAAAGAAGCGCTTAATTGATGGAGTAGATAATAATCAAGAAGAGGATGGCATGATTCTTATAAAGGCTTAACCCATTTAAGTTATCCAAGCACTAGCCCCTACTAACGAACCTTCTAATCTGATCCAAGAGTCTTCTCCTCTTGACGTGGTAGCACATTCTCTCACTCACCCGGCAAAAACATCCGAGCAAACAAAGACAAAGAAAAAAGGGAATTATTGAATTGCCCTCAAACATAGAGGTCGTTCTGGGAAACAAACTTCGTAAAATACAAGTATTTTTATCCTTCTGAGGAGGTGAAGCTTAGGGACCGTTGGGGGATTCCAGACTCCATCAATATCCAATTTCCAGAGATTGGAGAGACTCTTTTGTCTGCTAAGGACCATGAGCTAATTGTTTACACAGAGATCCTAAATTTGGGTCTTCGACTGCCTTTGGATCCTGTCTTGGCTGAATATTTCCATCTAATACAGCTATGTCCGACCCAAGCCAGTCCCAACATGTGGTTCACCCTCATAGAGTGCATCGCAGCTTCTCGGATTTCTCGGGTCGGATTTTCTATGGAAGAGTTGGTTGGATTGAGAATTGTGGCAAAAAAACTCCCATTTTCTATTCTACTCAATATCCCTTGCAAGAAAATAAAAGATTGTAAATGATCTTCTTAAAGCTTATAAGAAGTGGAAACAGCGGTTCATCTTTGGTTTGAAAATTCCGAAAAGTTATCTCATCGCCTTACTTTAAAGTGGATTAATAGAGGTACTTGTTTTATTTATTTTTGAGCTATACCTATTCGGATTATTTATTCGACTAAACTATTTATTTGTGAACAATAATGAAGGGAACAGCTAAATCATTCGAGGATTACATTCAATCAGCTAGTCGGACCTTCACTCAATTGTGCTAATGGGCCCATAAAACGTGGAAACATTGGTTCCACAAATGTTTTACTCCTTCAAATTTTCCTAAAATTTAGCTTTGGAGGCATGATCTAACCCAACCCATGACCATGAAAGATCTTATGGTCCCTCCCACGGAGAATGTTGTACTCAAACGATTAGAATGTCTGGAAAATCTTCTCTATCTACCTACTAGAACTAGATCTCCTAGTCACCGCGACAAGGAAAATGAAGATGGAATTGAAGAAAATAACTCTGATGGTGACGTTGGTTCGGATACTGTGGTCGGGCAAAAATAATAAACTGATATCAGGGAAAAATAAGAGGTTGGAACCGGGGAGGAACAAAGAATTGATGTTGATCTAAAAGTTGTAACTAATTCAAAAACTATTGGGAAGGTTGGTGGTGTTAGACCATCCCAAAGATGTTCAGTTAAAGAGAAAGGCAAAAAAGTGTTTGTTGATGAGGAAGATGACAGCACTACTCCCCAAACCTACCCCTCATAAAAAAAATTAATCGTTGTTGATTCGAATTCTGGTGGAGAATATGTCTCTTAAAGAAAATACACTACTGGTCAAATGAATTAGCAAGGACTTCCGGTGGTAGCGGGGAATGCAGAGAATGCTTTCCCTGTTTATTCTAACTTCAATATTCATGGAAACGACTTTGTTTCTAATGAATTTTACAGGTTATTCCACGATGTTGTTCTCCTCGAACGCAAAGCTAATTGAAATTATTGTTATAAGAAAGAATTGATCGAGAAGAGGTCTGAAGTGAAGAGGTTAGAGGATGAGCTTGCCCTTGAGAAGAAGACTTTCATTGAACGTTTGGAAAATATTGAAGCACTCCAAGCTCAACTGAAAAAAGGAGAAAGAAGAATACGATACCGAGCGGGAAAAAAATATCACTAGAGACACCGAACGAAATACTCTTGTTGACGGCCTCTTTGAATCTTGTAAGAAGACCGAGGAGTATTTTGAAAATGTTGTCAAAGAGATTGAAAAGATATTTGCTGAGAAACAATCTCTTATAGGATCCATTGAAGAGTACAAAAATATTTGTTTTAAAGAATATGATGGCGATTGTACTTCCCGGTTGGAAGAAATAGATGCTAAATTTCAATCTGTTGTGATAGTAGAGATTCATGAACGCTTTCCCAATTTGAAGTTAGTAAGTTTTTGAGAGTGTATCATAGAGAGGCATCGTCCGAAGGAAGTTTCTTTGATCGATGAAGACTCAACTAGTGACTCAGACGAATCGGATGGTTCTTCCTCTAGCAATAATTCGTGAGAAGAAAGTGAAGATGAGAACCTCTCAAAGTAAGGTTGGGGTTATTACTTAGTTTTTGTTTCCAACGTTTTTTGTATACACATTGTGAATTGACTATGCCATAGGTATGTTTTTGTTAAACTTTTGGATCTTGACAATTTACTCTGCTTTGTAAAATTTATTTGTATAGAACCTCTTTGATCGTATGTTTTGCCTTGAAATTTTGATATAAGAATTGTTTTTATACTCATTGTGCACAAGTTATTATTAACTCTCTCTTCCAAACGATCTCTCTAAATATTTTCATATTAAAATTGGTATTCTTGACTTGAACTCTCCTCTCAATACTTTCTCATATGAAATATTTTTATACTTAACTATTAAAAAAGAATTTTAACTCTGTTTTCCAAAACATTTTCATATGAAAACTTTTATCCTTATCTTTTATAAAATACTCTTAATTTTTTTCCTTCTATTTTCATATGAAAACTTTTACACTTATATTTTATAAAAGACTCTTAATTTTTTCCTCCAAACATTTTTATATGAATTTTTTATACTTATCTTTTATAAAAGACTCTTAATTGTTTCCTCCAAATATTTTCATATGAAAAATTTTATACTTATATTTTATAAAAGGCTCTTAATGTTTTCCTCCAAACACTTTTATATGAAAATTTTTATACTTATCTTTTATAAAATATTATTCCAGTCCAAAAAAGGAAAAAAAATTGTAAATTGATAGTCTTTAGAGGACCCTTTATATCCAAAAAGATAGAATTTGCAGACCAACACTCGTTGGAAAACCCTTATAGTCCAAAAAAATAAAGATTGTTGACCAACATTCTTTGGAAGACCTTTTGGTCCAAAACAATAAAAATTATTGGCCAATATTTGTTTGAAGATCCTTCCGGTCCAAAAAAATAAAAATTATTGACTAATATTCGTTATAAGACCCTTCCGATCCAAAAAGATAAAAATTATTGACCAACATTTGTTGGAAGACCCTTCTGGTAAAAAAAGATAAAAATTGTAGAAGTTGTTCTAAGATGGCACAGAAATATTATACATAAGTCGGCTATTAGGACACCTCATTAAAACCTTCATGCGCCACCAGAGTAGGAAAGAGTATGCCACCGATACTTACATAAGTTCTCAAAAGAAAATATTTACAAACTTACATATTCGTTTTAGATGCTCAATATTCTATGGGGGAAGAAATTCTCTTCCTTCTTTATCTTTGAGTCGATATGTCCACGACTTGACTTTCTTCGTTACCGTATACAGACCCTCCAAATTAGCTTACCAATATATTTTTATTTTGTGTGAAGAAATACTTTCCTCAACACTTTGTCCCCTACTTTAAATTCCCACCTTCAAACTTTGGAAGCGTACCGACTTCTCATCAGGGTCTGATAATGTAAACAATTCATCAAATCTAAATTTGTACGCTTTACTATATCATTTTTCACTTCAGAATATTTATCTAATTCAATATAAGGAGAAGATAATCTTGGATGGAACCACTGCATCCATCCTATAGGTTAATGCAAATGGTGATTCTTTTGTAGTTATCTGAGGAGTAGTTATGTATGCCCATAAAACTTCTTGTAAATAATCCGGCCATTTTCTTGTCTTGCCTTCCAAATTCTTTCTTAAACCATCCAGAATTGTTTGATTGGTAACCTCAAATTGGCCATTCTCTTCTGGATGAAAAGATGCTGAAAAGCATTGTTGTATTTCTTTAGCAGCACAAAAATCATTTGCGATTCATTTGCGATTCATTTTCTCCTAAACATCGAAGTAAAGGCCGGCTAAAATATTTTTTTGTATAAAACATCTCCAAGTACAACATAACCAAATGCCTTAAACCGTATTCTTTTAGTCATTACCTTATCAATGGGAACCACATCATTTACCATTTTTTTTGTAATTTCACTCCTCCAATCTTTTGTTGTACTTGTAGAAAATTGAAAAGCCTCAATAGACCCTTCTACCGATTCAGACCTTCTTGCTATTGAAGGATTTTCTTGTGTGATAATCCACGGATACTCATTGGAATACAAAGTTGTTGCTAAAGAATTGGCCACATAATTTCTAGCCCGATGAACATATTTGTATCTGATGCTTTCAAAAACCAATATTAAAGCCTTTATCGCCCTCAAATATTTCACTAAATGATTTTTTCTTACCTCGGACTGACCAGATGCATGATTTATGATAGTTGTGAGTCACATACCAATCTTACTTTTTTGGCCCCACATGTTTTAGCAAGTATCAAACCTAGGCTTAAATCGCTGTCTAGTCCCTCGACTATTACGTTTTCTGTCATTTAGTCCCTCGACTAAAACATCACTGGTGAGGGTCCCTCGACTATCCCATTTTCTTTCATTTAGTCCTTCGACTTTAAAATCACCGGTGAGGGTCCCTGGAATTTGAAAATCTATAAATTTAGTCCCTGAATCTAAGAAGAAAACCCCAAATCAGGGACTAAATTTATAGATTTTTGCAAAGTCCAGGGACCCTCACCGATGATTTTAAAGTTGAAGGACTAAATGAAAGAAAATGGGATAGTCGAGGGACCCTCGCCGGTGATTTTTTAGTCGAGGGACTAAATGAAAGAAAACGTGATAGTCGAGGGACTATTTCCTGATTTAAGCCTCAAACCTCCTAAAGTGGCTCTGTACTCCGCCTCATTATTTGATGCCTTGAATATGAAGTGGATAGCTTGATGCATGGCAATTCATTATGAAGAGATCAGTTGCACCTCTGCTCCACATCCTGACGCGCTTGAATCCTTGTCTGTTCGGACTGTCCACTCTGACCCAAAGTTGTCTTGCTCTTCTCAGCACTTGAAAAATAGAGAACACTTATGTGATGATCTTGATATGAATCTATTTAAGGCTGTTAATATTCCTGTTAGAATTTGTACTTTTTTTATCGTCCGAGGAGGTGCCATAGTGCTCAAAGCATTTCAACTTCTATCCCACACTCACTGATTATGTATCCCTGAAACTTTCTGGATCTTACTCCGAATATACATTTTTCTAGATTCAATTTCAAATTTACATTTGTCAAATTAGCAAACGTTTCTTCTAGATCTATCAAATGATTCTCATCTTTTGTGCTTTTTACCAACATGTCATCAATATATACTTCAACATCTTTCCCAATCTGAATCTCAAAAGCTTTGTTTACTAAACGTTGGTAAGTTGCTCTAGCATATTTAAACTCAAACGACATTACCTTATAGCAATGCAAACCTCTCTTGGTGATGAAATTAGTACTCTCCTAATCCTTTAGGTCCATTCAGATGTGATTATATTCGGTGTATGCATAAGAAAGTAATCGGTGTTCCCAGAAATTGAATCCGCTAACTGATCTATTCGGGAAACTGGGAAGGGATCTTTAGGACAAACTCTATTTAGATCAGTGAAATCCACACACATCCGCCATTTGTAGTTCTTTTTCTTTACCATAATCATATTATCAATCCATAAAGGATATTGTGATTCGCGTATGAGACCAACTTTAGTCAAACGATCTACCTTTACCATGATAGCTTCAGATTTTCTTGAGAAAAAGATCTCAACTTCTGGATTATTGGACGAACATTATTTTGTACTGCCAACCTATGACAAATAATGTTTGCAGGGACCCCTGTAACATCTTCTATGCACCATGCAAACAAGTGTAGTTTATTTGATAATAACTGAATTAACTTTTTATTCACCTCCAAAGATAACTTTGTGCTGATTTTTAGACTTTTACCCTGAGAGAAAATATGATCATCAAAACTATCATCTAGGACCATAAACCTAGGGGTCTCCCTCAGATCGTCCACAAGATCGGATCCCGAGGAAGACCCCATTGATTGTTATTATTTCTTTGATTCGACCCCTTTAATTTTCTCCCATTGATTGCTCTTCTTTCTTTTATTCGACCCTCTTAATTTTCTTAAAGGCCAAAGCTATTTGATAACATTCTCTTGCCAAATTCTGACTGCCTCTAACCGTTCATATATTGTTCTTCACCACATATTTCATACATTGGTGAACGGTTGATGGCACAACATGCATTTTAGACAGCCAAGACCTTCTAAAGATTGCATTGTAGGATGTTGGGGCATCCACCATAAAGAATAAGACTGTAACTACCTTCTTGAATGGTCCCTAGTCTAGTTCAACTCTTCCCTCAAACTCTCCAACCACCTCATTTGTTACTCCAGGTAACCCTACAATTGTCCGATCTAAGCGTAGAATCGTTGGTGGATTCTTTATCCAAACTATAATTAGTCATAAACATAATGCTACCTGAGCTACCAGTATCAATCAAAACTTTATGTATCTCATCTTTAGCAATTTCTGCCACGATAACTACCGCATCCTCATGTGAACCAGCTACATCCCTCATGTCATCGTCTTCAAATCAAAGTATTGTAGATGGATTTCTGTATAAGTGTGGTGAAGCATCTGCCTCCAATTAATTTTCTAGACTAACAATATGTCTCTTTCGAGAATAATTCGATGTCCCCACAATAGTATCTCCTCCAAAAATTGTTAGTGACTCAAAGAAAGCACATAATTCACTAACCTTTCCTCTCACAATCGACTCATCCGCTATATTTATGTTGTTTCTGTTTCGTATTGGATCTAAATAATCAGTGGAAATATCAAATGCATCAATTGATTCTTCATCTACCGATTCCGATATCATTAAAGCATCCATTTTTTTCAGAAAATTTTCTTGTTTTGGACCCACCAAAGAATTCTTCTTCACAAATGTGGTTAGCTTTCCATTTTCATTCAATGATATAAATCCTTCGTATCGTGACCAATTTACTCATGATATTTACAATACTTATTGCATATATTCTCCATTGGAGTCTGTATTGGAAACGATGTACGGAATTTTACATGTGGATGTGTTATTTCAAAGATTGTTGCAACACACTCATTTAGTTTGGAAAAATGTGTTGTTTGGATCCATTTATTTGACATCGATCCGACATATTGTTGAGTGTTAACAACTGGTGCATACTCTTTCATTTTGGAAGGTACTTAAGTTACCGTTTGAACTGGTGCTCGAGGTCGGACAATATTTACCGGTTGTGAAAAACTGTGTGGTGTCATCGAACTTTGACGAAACGGATTTTGTTCAATATGTGCCAAAAGCTCATATCTGATGCTTGCATTTCCTCTACCAAAATTATTTTCTCCACCTGATCCAACAAAGTTCCAAATGTCATAGTTTGTTTCTCAGAAACATTATCCTTCAAAATGCTCGGAAGCAATCCCATCCGAAAAGGTGCTAACGCTAATTTATCCTCACAAATTTCTATATCGGTTTGTATATTCATAAAATTATTTGTGTACTCCTTGAGGCTTTCCCCTACCTTTTCCCTACTGTAAATTATCGTATCACCATTTGTGTTGAACTTTTTGCTTCCCATGAAATGCTGACGAAAGGTACTCCAAAACATATCGGTTTTTAGCTTGATAAAATGATTTGTGATACTTCAATTATTGCTCGAACTATACGCACTTCCCCCTGGACCTTCGTTTATTTTCGTGTATAAAACTTCTTTAGATGGGTAAGTAAATGGATTACTCACACGATATTCGAGATTATTGCTTCCAAAATGAATTTACATATGAAGGTTCTCTTGCCTCTTTTTATTAGCATTCACAACCCTATCATTCTCCCCGGACCCACTTCTTTTTTTCTCTTGTTCGTTCTTTTCTTTCCTCGAACCCTTGGCACGATGAGATATTCGACGATCATCTTTTTGTCTCATCGAATCTATTTTCCTGTAACTCTTTAAATGTCGACAATCCATTTCTGGGGAAAGAAACTCGTCTGAATCATACAATGAATAATCACTTAGATCATATCATATCGATGCTTAGATTTCATTCTTCTTTTTTAAGAATAATGATTTCTTCCTTGACGCCCTCTTATTTTCGAGGAGCATTCTCTATATAATCTTTTTCAGTTACTTTCTCTCTTCATATTTAAGATCTAAGCCTTTGTGAACTCAGCTTCGCTTCATTCTCAGCATTAAGTCGTTCTATAGAAGATTATTCTAGCAGTTCCTTAGCGAGTCCGTCATTGTTATTTCTTTTGTTTGTTAAAACCATGTGTTCCTCGACAAGGAGATATCCAGATAGACCTCCGATCACATGATTTTTTATTCCAGACTCTAACCTTCCGAACATTTTCATATCCATTACTCTCATAGCATTGGAATATAAGATTTATTGTTTTGGAAATATAATTTCGGGTACCAATCGTCTTCCCACAGACCATGCCACTGATGATTCCAAATATTTCTTAGTGATGCTTTCAGTCCCGGATATGTTTGTATGGGAATACATGTTACAGTTATATTCGTATGATGATATTCCTAGAGAGAGAAACATAATGAGTAGAGAGAGAAAAAGTCAAAAGTAATAATGAGGTAATAATTTACTAATCATTGGATTATTCCCCCAAAAGGGACTGTCCATTATATAGTACATGGGTAAGATCTTAAGTTACGTTTACCCCATTAAAAATGGATCTTTTCACCCCCGCTCTTGTACTGACTATAAACATACACACTACTTATTACATTTGACCCCCTCAACTCTTATACTTGCTTGAGTTTTATCCTTAACAATTTATTACATCAAATTAATCCATTTATTTACTACATTTAACTTATTTACCAATATATTTTTCTTCATTTATCAATTATAATTGGCACATGCAGCTCTGCAAACATTATGACCAAATTTGAGGCATACCACCTCAACAGATTGGACTTTAAGGCTCGACGAGCTAACACTTGAAATCACCCTCAGACAGAGGGGGGGGGGGGGTGGTGTGTATAGAAAGAGATCATGGGCTAATCATTGCTCAATCATGCAATATCATATCCACTACGTACCTATACATAAGATATAACATTAATAGAAAAAATTGCATGATCCGAGAAAATCAATGTATCGCGAGAGAGCGATGTGCAACCACTTTTGCTCGAAAAGAATAACAATTTACTAGGGGTCTTCCTCCTAGTCGATTTAAAAGACCCAAGGGACCTCCCGCTCATCATCCCTCCTGAAATAATTGAGACCCATGATGTACTTGAAGAAGTTACACTTGGACTCAAATCTACGGTCCGCATATGACATGGCCTACAAGGAGCTTCGCGATCTCAAATACTGATGATCTTTTTAAAAAAACGTGGATAACTTTTCTTGGTCTACGTAAGACGTCCCAAGAGTACTAGTTTTGATAGTCGGCCATAACTTATCAATCAACGATAATTATCGACCAATCAAGCAAAAGTGAAAAATCGTTCTCTCATATTTTTTGTGATTTGTTTTGTCTTTAATTAAATTTATAATATTGTTTCATGAATAAAATATCATTATTTTTTACACATGGTTATTTATATTATATAATAGTGATATATTTTCAAATTTAATGTTTCTTAGCAAATTGTTTACGATTGCAAATAAAATAATTTATTAATGATATTATATACGTTTAAATAAAAGTAATGTCTACTAAAAAATAAGGTGTTTGATACTTTTTTTACAGCCCATCATATTGCCTCGTCTACCAATCCCAAACATCAATTAGGTATATTTCTCATATATTTAGAATTTAGTTATACTATAGGGGGGTTAAAATTGTGAATCCTTAGATATTATTCGTATAATATGTCGGTTCATCAATCAGATTCATAAAATGATCAACCGAGAAAGTAAAATTTGGAAAATTTACCAACATAAGGTTTGCCATTAGATCTAAAATAAAATCCAATAATGGTTAAACAAAATGAAATTTAAGGAATAAATAAATTATTAATATAAAAGTGTGTGCAACAAAGATAAACCTTACTTCTTGAAAGTATTTAAATATTACTTAAACATATATAAATTATTCAAGGACTAGAGGAGTCTTGATGAAGTTATATCCCCGTAGGTGATATATAGCCTTATATAAGAGGTAAGGATCGTAGTAAAGATATAATATAATACTGATTATGAGTTAAACATGTAATATTTTATCAAGTGGACGACCTTGAAAGATGAATAATCTAACGAGGTAAAGTGTAACTAAAGAGCTTAAAAGTGATCAGCAATGTAGATGAGGTACAACAGAATGGTTAATGAACTACATATGATGACTTAAATTTCTAAAGAAGTTAAGGAAGATAAGCAAGTTGGATAAGCTAAAAGAGTAAGGTTGAGGACTACATATCCGACCTGAAGTTGCCAACACATGAATGATGAACTAATAAATATAAATATATAACCAAGCATAATAATTTATAAGAGTAAGGTTGATAAGCTGAAAGACATCAAGTCGATGACCTAGAAAGATAAGTAAACTAGACGAGACAAAACATACAAATTATTAAAGGGAAAATATTTAAGAAGAAACTAGAGTGTTTAAGAAGTTTCTTGGTAATAACTTGATATTAACCGAATGACCTAAACGGTTAGAGGATAATTTTTTAATATTTATAACAGATGAATGACATGTATCGTAAAAGACAAGTTTTTTCATACCTATATGTTTTGTCATATAACACTATAAATAATGGGGAAAACCTTCATGTAATGGTGGATGATAATTTTAAAGAGAAAAATTATATGATTAATTATACTTCTTTTAAGTCTTCAGGTGTTTCTTCAGCTTTATATTTTTTTGGCCATATAATATTACACTATAATTAAGGATAAACCCTTCATGTAACGAGTGAACAATAATTTTAGAGATATAAATTATACCATTGATCTTATTTATTTTGAGTCTTGAGTTATGTAGTTCATATAATCATTAGAATTGCTTTGAGGAGGTGATTCCTCATTATTTGGTAGCTTGAATGGACATATTTTGTAGAACTTCAGATAATATATTACTATTAATTAAAGGTAAAGTTTTATGGAAAAGTATAAAGTAATACAAGTTTCATCCTCCACTATGGAAGTGAAATTTGTTGTATGCTCTAAGATGTCCAACCAGACACTATGCTTGCAGAACTTTCTCATTATTAAAGGGATAAATATTCTCCTTATGTTATAATGTGACAATAGTTATACAGTTAAGTATTCAGAAAGTAGCTTGAGTTTGTCTAAGTCCAAGAATATAGATATCAAGTTCATGTATGTTAAAGAGATATTTATAAAAATGTCAAATTAACATAGAGCACATGAGTACAAATTTCATGGTGGCAAAAAATAATATCTACAGTTTTCAGAAACACACCATTAGGATGGATGTTGTTTATTTAAGTTATCACTAATTTCAGTGAGATTTTGTAACATGTCTTGAGATATGTTTACCATTTGGATGTGTACACTTCAGGTTTATAAATAAACATATATAATAAGTATTCTCATTTAAGTTTAATTGACCTCGTTTTGTCATTAAGTAGATCTTCACTTACATTATTACCATTTAAAATAGATAGTTAGATTTAATTTAATATTATTCTTCGTCTACAGACCCTAATATACCCATATAATTGATTGTTTACAATAATGTGATTACTATTGTGTCTATTTGCGCATATTAATGCATTGGAGATGTCTTGAGTTTTTTATCGTTCAAATTCATGATGAGATTGGTTAGTTCATCTATAAACAATAGACTTATATTTATTATAGTAGGTGGATGCATCTTTTGGTAGTATGTGATAATCCAAGTAAAATATTATTATCGATAAATGTGAATAGCTAAGAATTTTACTAATAAATAAAAATCCATGATCTAAGTAATTGTGAAAATATCATGTCAAATTAAAATTTAGTGAAAAATTGAATCCAAAAAATGACTCTTAGTCTAAACTATAACATTTATGAACTTTTTTGTAAATAAATAATTAGTCATGGTTATGATCATTGATCATAACAATAAAACTTAAGGTCGGATCGCGAATTCTATAAAAGATAATAAAAGTTAAATATTCATTATCGTTACTTATAAAAAAAAATTCATTGTTGCTTGATTAGAAGCTTGTAGCCCGAAAATTATAAATAAATTTTCAGTGTTGTTGTTGATTGGAAGCTTGTAGCTTGCAAAATTATAAACAAATCTTCTCTCGAAATCCAAAACCAAAAAAATCAACAAATAAAAAGCAAGTATACAACAAATTATGAATTAAAAATAATAATATATAGAGACTTATATATTGATATGTTGATTAGAGTATATATTATATAAACCGTAACAAGTGAAACATAAAAGAACTACTTAATTTACCTTCAAATATTCCATTTAGCTAACTATAATTAATAATGGACGGAGACACGTTGTATATCCACAAAACTAAAAGGAGGACTTAAACCATCACTGTAAAATGAATCAAACAATGACAATCATTGTAACTAGATCGTTGAATCAAATAATCACTGATAGTATGAGATCGGAGTCGTTTGTGTGACAATGCACTGGTCGGTCAAAATATATGCGACAATATCATTTCGAAGGCTATAATTTGGTGTTGAATCTGTAATTTGGTGTTGAACCTATAATCTAGTGTTGAACCTATAATTTGGTGTCGTAGACCGTAACTTTGAACTGGACTTGTATGTTGAAATTAGGACTAAGTATTGAAGATTCGAACTAAAAATTGAAGCCATAACTAACTACTGAAGTTGGAACTTGGTGCCAAATGATGTAACTAAGTTTTGAAACTGGAGAAATGTGATTTATGATTCCACTCGAACCTTAAGGGCCAAAAGTGTGAGTAAGATGAAACTTTAAAAGCTGGAACTGTAGATTCCATGTGTAGCTAGATGCTCAATTGGACTAAGGTATAGAGAAGTCTACTAGAACCTAAGCAAAGCCAAATACGAGCGTTTGTTTTTGTTACTACTGATACTGAAGGTGCATGTTAGACTTTTTTGGACCAAATGTGTAATAACTAGTTGGTCGAAGACTTATGAATATGCTTGTACATTTATGAAAGGATCATGATCACTTATATGAGAAGATTCAAAATGAATGAAAGATCTATGTCGTTGATTAAGAGGATTAACTTGGAATGTACATATGAAATAGAGACAAGAGATATAAGACTGCTCTAGTCAAAAGACATATGTCAAAAAATATTGTCACTACCCGACATCATACATGTGTTAGTGTGGTAGGAGGCATTTCCTTGTTTAGTTGTGCAAGATATATACCTGCCGAATCGCTATTATAAGTTGGGGGTACTATGATCAACATTCCTGAATCTGTATTGGTGAGAATAGAAATTGAATTGAGAAGATTGAGACTATTGACTAAGAATCAACAGAGAGATTTTTAGATGGTGAATATAATCTTTCTCCTCTAATTATTTCATAGGTGTAATCAGCCTCCTCGACCTCTTTAAATAGGCCTAGTGAGTTAGTTACAAATTTGGTTACATAAGAGATTTATTTACAGTTCAGACCCTATTCTTCTTATAAAACTTTAATCTTATTCTATATTAATAGAACTTATCATTCAAGTCCTTATTAATTACATTTAAGTCCCTTATAAATATATTTCCTTATCAGTAGCCCCTTAGTTCTTATAAAGACAATTTTATAAGAACTATTCAGTTTTCGAACATTACTCCAAGTGAATAAAACTTCTTTCATCCAGCCCCTTTATCATGACTAAGCCCAGTGACTTGCAACTTCACTTAGAATATAAGAATGAGTGCAAATAAGCTCCCCAATCGCTTCGAATCTACCAACTAGAGATATAACTCTACTTCGACCTCGAATCCCCTGTCTTTAGCATTTTTCAACTAACGTACCCCTACTTGAAAGATTGATTGGACCCTTCTTGATAGGTCTATGACACAGCAAGTTTTTCCCACGTTTGTATTCCACCCAATGAGAACAGTTCACTGGTTTTGCCTCTTCAAATTCTCAACGTCATCTTTTCCCAAGTATAAATACTTAGCTCCATCTTACTAAGAACTTTTTAGAAAATTATCGTTCCTAAGCTATCTTCATCTGGTTCTTCTTCAACCTTCAACCTCATTAGCTACCTTCCCCAGAAACATCAATTTCTTCAGTCACAAAAAACCATTTCCCAGATTAACGTCTATTGTATGAGAAGATATCCCAAATACAAAAGATCTAAACCCAAAAAACCAAGAAAACCAAAGAAATCTCTCTTCCCTGGTCCTAGAAATCAAGTGTTTGGCGCTTACGACTATCTCTGTATTGGAGAAAGAGCTGAGGAATACAGAGATGTTGGGTTAATCTACAACGGTCCTCGCTTCTCCTCTACCACCTTTAAATACGGTAACTTCAATTCCAACCTTGTTAATTCATCTTCGCCCCTAGCATCAAACCCAGAATCTAGCCATCAATCTTCTCCTCCTCGAAATCAATCCACTTCTCCATCACTAAGACCACATCGAAAATCTAAGCCTGTCAACTCCTAAAAAACTGCAACCCAAATCACCTATCCTACAATCTGAGGCAGTTAAAGTTAAATTTCACAAAAAACCAACCTTTCTAGCAATGGGTGACGATGTAGAAACCTCCTCTCCTCCCCCACAAGAAATGGTTGACGTCACACCAGAAAGTAGTCAACCAGTTCTTATGGAAAACGAAAAACAATCCCAAACTGAGACTCAAACTCGAAGTCTTCGCGATGAAGCTACTGATGAAGAAAATGATAAGGAAAATGATTCGGAAGCCACTGAATCCAATGCCGAAGCCGAATCCGAGGCGGAAGAATTAATCCCTTCAAAGAAAATTCGAGGAAAGAAACCTTCTATTACCCTCCCCGAAGATATTACCGCCTTGGTTCAGGAAAACCTAAAACCACTTTGTCCTCGGTACATTCTAGTCCTAAAAAATGTACCTTATACTTACTACCCCGAATCAGAGAAAGAAGAACTTAAGAAACTATGGGGATTAACAGACAACGTCGTTCTTCGTCTACCGGTAGAAGGAGAAACACCTTTGAGTTGTCAGAAAAACGAATTGGTAGTTTACCCTGAACTTTTCAACTGGGTACTTTGATTTCCTCTCGATCCAATGATTGTAAAATACTTCGAAATTCTTGGGTTGTGCCCAACACAAGTCACTCCAAACCAACTGTTCACTTTATTCTCCGTCATTATGGTGTCGAGGTTAGGAAACATCCCCCTCGAAATAGAGGACTTCATTTCACTGACCAAAATTTCAAATGGGCCAGTTTTACCATTCTACTACCTAACTTTGGAGGATGATCTGAAGATTATCGATGACCTCCTCGAGGCTGATAAGTTTTGGAAGCAAAGGTTTGTTTTTTTATCAGGAGCCTGGGAAAATGGTAAAGAGATTTCCGATGACAACCCCTCAAAACTTACTCTCATCTGGAGAGATAACAGTAAGTAAATCATGGTTATTATTGTTAATACTTTCTTCCCAACTTATTAAGCCTAGTCAAACTAACTAGGCCTACTTATCTAATTGTATACTCTTTTCCCAGAAATTTTGAGGTGATTCAAAAGTCGTCGGAAGATTGCAAAGACCATCTTCACGAGAATGGCTGAATGGGCTGAGAAAGCCTGGGGAAATGACTTTCACTCAGCCTTTCAACCAATCAACTTCGTCAACAACCATCTCTGGCGCATAACCTTGGGAGCTGACTTCCCTGAAGACCCAATGCTCCCCCCAGATCCCATTGAAGCGGTCAAAAGAATACTCGCACCAGATGAGAAAACTTACCTTCCCACCAGGAATCGATCTGACAGTCACCTGCCACTAAAAAAGAAGGGAAAGCTGGCCCTCAAAAAGTCCAACACAAGTAAGCCTAACCCTTCTAAAAATTCGAAGCCTACAGGGAAACGAAAAGCGCCTGCATCTCAACTTCCTCCAATATCTGAAGAAGGCGAACCTGTCCTTAAAAGGAAAAAGAAAGAAGATAATGCTTCAAAGAAGAAAAAGGACAAGTCCGCTACCCCGAAGAAAAAGAACGAAGCTGAAATGCTCGAAGAGGTTTTGGCTTCCGAGGTCCATGAGAAAACCTTCATTGAAGAAAATCCTCAAGGGGGATTAGCACTAGGAGATAGCCAGGAAAACGAATATCTTAACCTCGAAGATTTCAACTCGAGTGGGGATTTTATAGTCACCGGTGAAGATTCTCAGCCTACCAACACCATTCCATCATCTTCTACCGGGGCTGCCATAACTTCAACATCTAACGCAATTATTCCTGTCCATCATCGCCCATCAAACTTGCCCAACCCTGACAGATCCGATGAGGTAACTTCAATCCTTCGACCTTTTACAAACTTAGGTGCTGCAGCCAAAAAATTGTGTGAAGAAGTAAACAATTCACATACACAATTAGAGCTCCTTGCACAAGAATTAATCAAGAGCAAAAAGGAAAAAGAATCTGAAAAAGCTTCGAAAGATGAAGCACTTCAAAATTTCGAGGCTGAGAAAAGAAAACTTCTTAATGAGCATAAAGAAAAAATCGAAGCTTAGGAGACTTCTCATCGTCTGGCTCTTGAAAATATAAATACTCAACATTCTACTGCCATTTCTAAGGAAAAGAAAAAATCTACCGATGCTGAAGAACTTGTTAAGAAAACTCAAAAAAGCCTGGAAAATTGTCAAACTCAATTGACTACGCTTCAAACAGGATTCGAGCAGGAAAAGAAGGACGCCATCAAGAAAGCCGAAGCTGCTGTTGGTTCTGTGATGCTTGATGGTATCAAGAAGGCTCAAACCCAAACAGCTATCAATCTTCTTCGAGAAATCCATGCCGCCTATCCAAGGTTAAATTTAACAGAATTTTGGTAACAAGTTCCAGAGGAAGATCGCCCAAAGGAATCATTCGAGGTTGCATCAAGCTCCTCAGAAGAATATGACGTTTCTTCAGAGGAGGTTTCTGAAGGGTCATCGGAAGACGACTAAACAGTAGATTATCTATGTTATGTGTTTATTGTTGTTGGTTGTTTGTTTTTTTTAAAGTAGTTTTCTCCTTTTTGTAAGCTTCAAGCTTTATCCGATGAAACAAGCAACTATCTTAATATTTCAAAGTTTTGGTGCACTCATTAAACGTGGCACCTCAAAAATTTGATGCACTCATAAAACGTGGCATCTCGAAAATTTGGTGCACTCACAAAACGTGACACCTCGAAAATTCGGTGCACTCATAAAACATGGCACCTCGAAATAGGTTGTTTCTTCAAAGCTATTGCTTTGGAAAATTACTCTTGGCCAACTTTCAAAGATGATCGGTCTTTGCCAAGTTACCAAAATAAAAAATCATTCATCATATTAAACAACCAATGACCAAAAGAAATTTTATTATGAAATTCAATTTTAACCAGACACCTTATTAAAACCTTTCTGGGCCAACAGATAAGGAAATAGTATGTCTGTCTTGCAAAAATTCTAAGTTCGATTTTATTCACAATACAATTTCAAATGTTCTATATTCCAAGGGTGTTTAAGCATCCTCCCCTCACAATCAGACAACCTATATGACCCTGGCTTGATCTTCATTTTGACTTCATAAGAACCCTCCCAATTCGGAGCCAATTTTCCGAGGTGTTTTTCCTTGGTGTGAAGAAATACTTTTCGCAACACTTTATCGCCAACTTTGAATTCCCTCTTCTTAACTTTAGCATCGTACATGCTTCTCATTAAGGTTTGATAATGAACCACATTCAAGTGTGCTTTGACCCTCTTTTCCTCTAACAAATCAAGCTCAATCATTCTAGCTTCATCATTATCTACTTCAGAATAACGCAATAGCCTATAGGAAGGTAATGTAGATTCAGCAGGGCATACAGCATCCATTCCATACACCAAAGAAAAAAGAGTCTCTTTTGTGGCCTCTCTAGGAGTTGTACGATATGCCCACAACACCTCTTGAAGATAATTTGGCCATTTCCCCGCTGCTCCCGCCAAATTATTTTTCAAACCCTCCAAAATAGATCTATTTGTAACTTCCACTTGCCCATTTGCTTGTGGATGGAAGGGAGTAGAAAAGCATTGCTGTATTCCTTTCGAGGAGCAAAAAGAGTCCATTTCCTTGTTATTAAATTGGGGGCCGTTGTCTGTTGTTATCTTTCGAGGAACTCCAAAACGGTAGCAGATGTTACTTAGAATAAACTTGATCACATCCTTAGCTTTTGTTCCAGCTAAAGGCTCTGCTTCTGCCCACTTCGAAAAATAATCAACTGCAACAATAATCATCTGTCTTCCACCTGAAGCCATAGGCAATGGTCCTACCAAATCAATCCCCCATCTATCAAAAGGAACCGCCTCAGAGATTATCATTAAAGGTGTCGCTGGTTTATGTATCAAATGTGCATACCTTTGACAAGTATCACAACTTCGAACTAATAACTTGGCATCCTGCAATATAGTAGGCCAATAATATCCTGCCAACAATACCCTACGTGTTAAAGCTTTGAAACCACAATGAGCTGATCCATCTCCATCATGTAATTCAGATAAAATGTTTTGAGATTCTGGCTTACTCAAACATCGTAATAAAGGCCTCGACACAGACCTCTTATACAATACCCCATCCAACACCACATAACCAAGAGATTTACTCCTTATTTTCCTGAGCAAGTGCTTATCAAGAGGTAGTATTCCCTTTGTAAGAAAATTTAACAAGTCAGTGAATCACCTCGAATGCGCGCCGAATCATTTACTACCTCCTCAACAAATTCACATTGCTCAGAGCTTATTATAATCGAAGGCAATGGTTGTGTCACGATCCATGGATATTCTTCAGAGTAAGCCATTATTGCTAAAGAATCAGCCATTGTGTTATTTCCTCTTCGAATATGCTCCACCTCAATATTTTCAAATTGTGCCATCATACTTCGAAGTTCTTGTAAATACAAAACTAAACGATCTTTTTTAGCTTCTGATACTCCTTTAACATGGTTAACCACTAACTGAGAATCTGTCTCTAAGTGCACGAATATTGCTCCACAAATTTTTGCTAACCGCAATCCTACTAACACTGCTTCATATTCAGCTTCATTATTCGAAGCATGAAATCCAAATCTTATAGCTTGAAACATATACTCCCCTGTCGGTGCCACCAATTCTACCCCCGCACTCGACCCTTTATTACTAGACCCTCCATCAGTTCGTACCGTCCACATCTGATTCGTATGTATGTTTTCATCTTCTTTCTCTTCGAACCTGCTGGAATGAAACTCAACAAAGAAATCTGCTAAGGCCTGAGCTTTGACAGCCGTTCGTGGAGAAAATAACACATCGAAATCTCCCAATTCTACAGACCACTTAGTCATTCTTCCTGAGATATCTGGCTTTTGCAATACATTTTTCAATGGATAAGAAGTTCGAACCATAATTGTATGTGCTTGGAAGTAAGAACGCATTTTTCTCGCCGCCACTACTATACACAATGCCAATTTTTTGAGCTTTAAGTAACGTTTTTCAGCATCAACCAAACTTTTACTGACATAATAGACGGGCTTCGAAACTCCCGTATCTTCACTAATCAGAACTGCACTCACTGCATAATCTGATACTGCTACATACAAAAATAATTGCTCACCTTCTCGAGGCTTTGATAATATTTCAAGAGAGGACAAAAGATTTTTTATCTTAATAAAAGCTTCTTCACAATCCGAAGTCCACTCAAAATTATTCGGTCGATGCAACACCTGGAAAAAAGGAAAACATTTATCTGAAAAACGAGAAATGAATCTGTTCAGAGCTGCTAACCTGCCTGTTAACATTTGCACTTCTTTGATATTCCGAGGTGAAGACATTGATATCAAAGCCTTCAATTGTTCTGGATCCACTTCAATTCCTCTTTCACTTATCACATACCCCAGAAACTTACCAGATCGGACTCCAAATGTACATTTTTCTGGGTTCAACTTCAACTGTATTGCTCTAAGATTCAGAAACGTCTCTTCTAAATCATCAATGTGATTATCATCACTCTTGCTCTTAACAAGCATATCATCGATGTATACTTCGATATTCCTCCCTATTTGTGAAGCAAATGCCTTATTCATCAAACTTTGATATGTAGACCCAACATTTTTCAATCCAAATGGCATCACTCTATAACAATGTAAACCTCGATCAGTGATAAAAAGTTGTGTTTTCTTCATCCTCTGGATTCATTCGAATTTGATTATATCCTGAAAATGCATCCATAAATGTTAGAATTTTGTTTCCATAAGTAGAATCTACTAAATGATCAATTCGAGGTACTGGAAAAGGATCCTTTGGGCAGGCTCTGTTTAAATCTGTGAAGTCTACACACATTCTCCATTTTCCATTCTTCTTTTTCACCACTACAGGATTAGTTGTCCAATTCGGATATTTGGACTCCCGAATATGCCCCATTTTATACAATCTATCCACTTCAGCAATTATGGCCTCAGATTTTTCCAACGAAAAATCTCTCATTTTTTGTATTATCGGCTTGATCTTCGAATCCACGGCCAAACTATGACATATAATATCAATTGGGACCCCCACTACATCCTCAGACCTCCAAGCAAACACATCCAAGTTTTTAGACAAAAAATTCAATAACCTTTCTCGCACTGATAAAGACAGTAAAGTCCCAATTCGAAGTACTCTGTTATTATTGAAAACGTATTCTTCTATTTCTTCACTTACTAGCACAAAACTCGGGGTTGACCTCGGATCATCAATTCCCTCATCTATACTACTAGAAGGCAACCCCCCAAACTGCTATTTCTCCATTGGATCATCGGTACTTTTATCACGTAGTCTAAATGCAGCAGCGTAACACTCTCTAGCCACTTTTTGATCACTTCGAACTACACCAATTCGATCCCCGACTACATATTTCAAACATTGATGAACTGTAGAAACTATAGCATACATTTTTGCCAGCCATGACCTTCCAAAGATAGCATTGTAGCTCGACGGACAATCTACCACCATAAAAAGTACTTGCACTTTCTTTTTAAAAGGCCCTTTTCCCAGAGAAATTTCACCTTCAAACTCCCCTACTACATTCGCTGTTACACCAGTAAACCCAATTATAGTTCTTTCTGACCTTTCTATCCGAGGCGGAGCGTTTAATCTATCATATGTTGATTTAAACAACACATTAGTAGAACTTCCAGTATCAATCAATACTCGTCGAATTTCTACCCCACACACTTCTGCTCCAATGACCACTGCATCTTCATGTGGTCCTGTAATTCCTCTCAAATCATCCCCATCGAAAATTATAAATGGGACATTCTTCTTATTGTATAGATGTGCTGATGCTCCTCATTCAATTTGATGCGTCAAATTTACTATATGTATTTTCCTCGAATTATTAGTATCATTAGTCATTGAGTCTCCCCCAAATATTGTCAATGACTCAAAGAACGCACATAAATCTCGAACACGTCCCTTACACATCGGCTCATCAACTAACATCAACAACAATCGACTAGGGTCTGGGTCGACATATTCCGAAGCCACATCAAATTCATCATCTGCAACATCTAAAATCATCAATGCAGTTTCCTGCTTAGAGTTAGGATTACTAACCTTTTGAGTTATAGCTTTAGCGTTCCTTTTGACATACTCCAACAATTTCCCATTCTCTATCAAAATCTGCATTTCCTTCTTCAAAGCAATACAATCATTTGTATCATGCCCAATATCATCATGATACCTACAGAACCTGTTATTGCGTTCCTCTCTTGGCCTATTAATCGCTGCCGGCTTTCTAAAATTTACTGTTCCCTTGGTTTTCTCATATATCGATGCCACATTTTCAGTCAAATCCGCATAATATTCTGGTTTTACCCACACATTCGATCTTGGTCTGAATTGGTATTGATTACTAAAATTGTGATGATTAGAACCCCCTTGGTATGAGTTCGAACCTCCTCGGTTGGAAATATTTTGATTACCCCTCGCCCGTGACGAGTTATTATTCGAAGCGTTCACTTGATTATTTCCCACTTGACTATTCCCTTTCTGAACAATACTATGTCCTCCTCGAACTCGAGTAGACTCTTCGACTTTGATCTGATCTTCAACCTGAGCCATTAGAGCTCCAAACGTTAATGCCCTACGCCTTGTTGTTTCATCAGCTAAATCTCCTGGCAACAATCCTTGTCGGAACGCTGCCATAGCCACCACTTCCTCACAATCATCTAATCCTGCTTTTGTTGACACAAATCTTTTAGTATAATCCTTCAACTTTTCTCCAACAGCTTGCTTACATTGTATTATCGTATCTCCATTAGCTCTCATTTCTTTGCTTCCCACAAACTGTCTTCGAAAAGCTGTGTAAAAGCCTCTAAAATTTGCAATGGACTCCTTAGGAATCTTGTTATACCATGTTAATGCAGTTCCTTTGAATGTCTGAGAGAATGCCCTACAAACCAATTTATCATCATCCTCGAAATTAGTCATATAGTTCTTGAATTGCTCTATATGATCATCTGGATCTTGAGTTCCATCAAACTTGTCAATATTAGAAATGTCGAACCGCCTCGGAAGTGGTACAGATCTAATTGCACTAATCAACGGTGAATCCCTCCAATCTACACCTTGAACAAACTGGTCTTCGTTCCTCATTCCCACAGTAGCATACAAACTTGGTTCACCTTCAAATTTCCGAGGAGAATACACTCGTCTTTCCTTATTTTGCCTTCCTTCCTTATACATTTTAGCTGGCCAAAATTCATATCCTCCTTCTTTTGAATGACTTCGAAAATGCTTATATCTTGGCGTTTCATCTGATTCCGAATTTTCAAAATCTTCTTCTTCACTAGAATCTACATACCGTCGCTTCTGCAACTTTTCCTTTTTTCTCATTCCACTATGCTCCCTCTTACGCTAAAAATGTATTTTACGTTGAACATCTTGAACATCGCCGACGTCATTCGACGGATCCAACTGATCATCTCGATTACCTCTTGCTACTTCAGATCTAAGTCTAGCGCCATTATTATCTTGTTTCTTTTGAGCAAATTCATCAAGTTCTGACACTTTTCTTATCAACTCATTCATTTTACCTTCAAAATCAAATTGGCTTGATCGAATCGGAACTGACTCGTCTGCTTCTTTCTCTTGCAGATCAGATCTCAATGTCTCCAAAGCCTTTCGAACAGGCGGATTATCTCCTTCCTCCGAATTCATCTCCGATCAACGAAAATATAAACGAAATGCTTCAAAAAACGAAAAAATTCAAGACTCGATTTTTTATCTATCGATCAAGGTATCTTCGACCCCTCTTTCTAGCGCCAATTTGGTGAGAATAGAAATTGAATTGAGAAGATTGAGACTATTGACTAAGAATCAACAGAGAGATTTTTAGATGGTGAATATAATCTTTCTCCTCTAATTATTTCATAGGTGTAATCAGCCTCCTCGACCTCTTTAAATAGGCATAGTGAGTTAGTTACAAATTCGGTTACATAAGAGATTTATTTACAGTTCAGCCCCTATTCTTCTTATAAAATTTTAATCTTATTCTATATTAATAGAACTTATCATTCAAGTCCTTATTAATTACATTTAAGTCCCTTATAAATATATTTCCTTATCATGTATAAAGTGAAAGAGAATATTGAACTTATGTGTCGGCCAGTGGCAGATTTAGAGGGGATATGGGTATGCCTATGACAACCTTAAATCTGTAAAATTAATTTAGTATAGTGGTAAAAAACTATACTTATATAATTAAGGTCATGAGTTTGACACATACTAAATACCAAATATATGTATTTTTATTTTTTTTACATTCTTTTATTTTTAAATATTTACTTTAGTAATTCGATTATGTTTCCTATCTCCTCCCCGTCGTTAGGATATTTTAGGATATTTTGTACCGATTTATTTGTAATATTTTGTATGGAAAAAGTATTTTGTATTTACACAAATTATTGTATTGATCTTTGTAAAACAAATTAATTTGAAATGAAAATTATTGTACTGATTTTTTCCATTGAATATTTTAACTGAAGTTTTGCATGGAAATAATATTTTGTATATAAGAATAATTAAGCAAATTATTAATTTGTATTTTAAAATTACTGACTAATTCTTTAGCAAATTAATAATATTTTTTATTTTTAAATTGTATTAATTGATTTATGATTCTTTATAATATTTTGTATTGATGAATTTTTAATATTTTTTATTTTATATTAATTGATTTATGATTGTTTATCGTATTTTGTAATACTCTGAATAGAACAATATTTTATATTTAAGATATTTTGTATGGAAACAATATTTTATATTTAAGAAAATTATAGTACTGATTCTTTTTAAGCAAATTATTGTGTTGTTCGTGAAAAAACAAGATATTTGAATTTGTGTATTCATTTTTAAAGCTAGCTTTGTCACTACGCTTGATATCACAAGTGTTGAGCGAGTATTTTCTTTATGAAATATGTGAAGAATGAATTGAGAAATAGAATGACCAATCTATGGCTTAATGATTGTTTAGTGACATTTGGAGATATAAGTGTTTTATACAATTGATGATCTATATATTATCAAACGCTTTCAAGGCACGAGTAAGATGAGAATGCATTTACTCTTGGACTATACTATATTTTTATTTTAAGTTGTAATCAAAATATTTATATTTTATTATTATTATGCTATAATTAAATACTTATATTTTATTGAAGTTTTTTACATAATATTTTTTTGGCATACCCTAAATTTTAGTCCTTGATTCGCCACTGGTGTCGGCATATATAAAACTTGAAGAATTACTCATAGGAGAAAGTTCTTCGACTTGTTTTAACAATGTAGTGAGGTAGCAGGTTAACGCGTGGAGATAATTTGAGATCTGTAGTTCTTTTTGAATACTTTGAGTGAATTATAACAAAATATGAATGGTTGAGTGTTTAATGTTCGATAGTCTTCTTGTAACCTTATATATATCTTACTCATGGATGTATGATTTCTTCATGATCGAAACCACTTTAAATCTTTTGTTTTGACTTTGTTTTACTTTATCTTCATTATTGTTAGCTTTGTGCTTGAAAGGGTAAAGATAGATGCTCTGATTACCTCATGCAGCCTCTCGGTACAATTGCTAAGTTTCAGTATGAGTGTCTTGTTAGGTATGGGTAACAACTTCTCTTCATATTTTTTTTTATTTCAATAACAAATGGTGCAATAAACGTGAATATATGTTAAAAATATTTGTTGTTGGTGATAAAGAGAAGATAGAAGGATGAAGATTATTTAAGATCTTGAGCGTGAAGACTTGGTCATCGCTAAAAAATTAACATAGCCATAAACGTGGATTCTATAAGTTTTAAACTTGATAGATTCACAAAAATAATGATTTTAATATCTAAATAATTAAGGTTATAGCATTCCTTCTACATATGAGAATTTATGTTGCCATTGATGATAAATGAATGAAAAAGATTGATGTTGAAGTGATGGTAAATGCCCATTGTGGTTTGCTCTGAGTTTGGAGACGAGGTGCTTTAAGAGGTGTCTGAATAGTCTTTGGAAGCTATTTACATCAATAAATCTTTGACAAATAGGTTGTATCTTAAGAATCAGTTATATACGTTGTACATAGATGATAGTAAGGAGATCCAAAAACACTTAGACGATTTCAATATAATCATTCTTGATTTAAATAAGTTGGTGTCATGGTAGAACATAAAGATCAAACAATAATCCTCTTGATTTCTTTATCGAAATTTTATGAACATCTTGTGGTCATTATTATTTTATGAACATCTTGCTGATATTCAAAGGAATATAATTTTAAAGAGCGACTCTAAGGGTCTTTGACTGAGTGTCAGGGGAAGGCCTAAATGGAGAGATTCAATTAAGAAATATACCCGATCTATGGTGAAATATTATGGCTTCTAGAATGAGAGTCATATTAGTAAAAAATTTCCCGAGAGTAAAACGACAATCCTTTATCTAAATGCCAAAATCAGAGATGTTAAAATGGTTTTGGATGACTATGAATACATTGATGGTTTAATAGTATATTCATGCAGGTTGGTAACAAGTGGGTTCTTGATTCCGGAGTGTCATTTCATATGACTTTCAATAAGCATTGGTTTGAAAACCTGAAAGTGTTTGAAGGTGGTAACGTCATGTTGGAGAATTGCGAGTCTTGTATTGTTAAGTTAGTGACAAGGTATAAGATAAGGATCAAACAATAATTATCTTAATTTCTATGTCGGAAGTTTATGAGCATTTTGTTGACATCATTCTCTATGGCAAAGATTCCCTCATGATGGTTGAAGTCAATAATGTCTTGAACTTGAAAGATATTTAAAGGAATCCAGTTATAAAAAGTGACTATGAGGGTCTTGGATGAGTGTGAGGGGAAGGTATAGATGGAGAAATTCAATCAAGAAATATGATGGATATAGGGTTAAATATTGGTGCTTCTAGAAGGAGGGTCATATCTTTAGAAGCTTCTCTGAGAGTAAAAACAAAAAATAGTTATTTGAAGGTCAAAACCGAAGATGCTTGAAAGTTCTGGATGATAATGAATACGTTGATGGTTTAATGGCATATTCGTGTAAGTATGATAACAAGTGAGTTTCTCAATCCCAGAGTAGTATTTCATGTGACTTCCAACAAGAATTGGTTTTAAAACCTAGAAGTCTTTAAAGTGGGTAAGGTAATGTTGCGGAATAATAAATAATGTATTGTTAAGAGAATGTGGAGTATTAGATTCAAGTTATCCATTGTGTTAGAGCAATATTTTACAAATGTGAGGTATATCCAATAACTTAAATGTAATCTTATGTCTATAGGATTTTTAGATGAGAAAATGATTAAGTATAAGGATGCAAATGGCAAATTTAGGGTCTTGTAAGAATCATAAATTGTTATGGAGGCTAGCTGAACTGATGATATTTTAGTTCTGGATAGGCCTATAGTGGAAGTTGTGTTTACTGTTGGGAATGGTTATGCTGAGATACGACTAGAGGCCTTTGAAGGCTTACCAAAGAAAGTGAAAATCAAATATGAGAAATAACTTAATAGTTTTAGAACTGAAAATGGCATAATATTAGTGAACATACCATTAAGTATCTATTTTTGTAAATTTTGTATGTCTAGGCGTATGATCTTGAGAAGTATTCTGAAGCATGGAATAACTGAGAAGATGAGTCAGATCTTACTTAAGAGTTTAAGAGGTATGATTCTGAAAACTGGACTTAGCAAGAGATTAAGTGAAAGAGTTATTGAGATAACTGATATTCATCGTCAATATGAGCCCATGAACTTTTGGTTATCGAAAAGATGTAAAAGGGTATAAATTGTTGTGCTTGGATCCTAGCACTATATATGTTACTACCTTATGTAGAGCTTAAGTTGAGATGAATTTTGAACATAAAGGAGAAGCTGAGAATGCTTCTGGAAAAGCTATTTTCAAGTTGGGTTTAGTTTCGTACTTTACATATGAAATTCAACCATTGCAGGTTTGGGTCTTTATCCTAAGTTAGATGGGTCAGAGGTTTCAGATGTTCAAATTTTAGAGAAACAAGGAGACCTTGACAATTGGTTGTCAAGTGTTTCTCAATATGATCTTGAGGTAAGTCAGGTGGATTTTACTACTACCTTTTTAGACTTAGGAGTTCATGAGACTAGTTTGTAAAGGAGCAGTTTTGCAACAGAGTTCACATAATGCATAAGACTTGATCGCTCTAAAGATACAGATGAACAATGCATCGCTGGTGAGCAGCTAGAGTATTGGGGCGACGGGTGATGAAGTCACTGTGAGCGTAGGTGGAGAATTGTTAAGTATAACCTCAAAGTGATTGTGCAAAATCATTGTTGAAGGTTGTGACTTGGTACCGAAGGCTTTAACTTGGTGTCAAAGTTATAAATTAGTATTGAAGATGAAACTTGGTGTCGTAGGTTGTAGCTTAGAGCTGATATTGTATGCTAAAGTTGTGGGTAAGTCTCGAAGGTTGGACCTACGTACCAAATGCTAAAACTAAGTGTTGAAGCTGGAATATGTGATTGGTACAGTTTGAGTTGAACCTTAAGGGTCGAAGATGTAAGTAAATTGATTGAGATAGAACTGCTGATGCTCTGAAGCATGCATTTGAAATGGATAAAAGAAGTATAAGCATACTTTAGCAGACAGTGGTACGTTAGGAAATGTTATCACTACGCGACAATCGTACATGTAATTTTCTCATTTGGCTGGGAAAAGTCTATACAAGCCAAAACGCTATTATGAGTCGGATGTATTATGCTCCACATCATCGAGTCTATATAAAGTGAAGTAGACAAGAAATATGTCTTTATTTACCTATTTAATTTCTGGATCACCTCTGTATTATATACTTTGCCTTCCTTCTCTTTCATTTCTAACTTTCGATGTAGGATAGTTTGTATTTTCATAAAAACACCATCCTTTTTATATCATTTGTTTTTTGCATTTTTTTTAAGTTCTTGATGTGGTATTCTTTCCCTTTTATATCTTGAAGTTATCAACCAAGTATGTCTATACTATAGGATTTGCCGACACAATCACAAAGCAGATGTATTTGTTTGAAATGAATTGTATACTTTGAAATCATGCGGGAAATTATCACCAAAAGATGTCTATTCTCTAGGATTTGTGGATACAATACAACCACGAAGCAGGTGTATCTATTTGAGAGGAATTGTGTACTTAGAAATCATGTGAATCTCATGACGTGTTTAATAAGTTACTGGGTACACTTAATAAATAGTTATTTCATTCTTTCATGCTTGGAGTTAATGTTGTTTTAACAGAATTTAATGGATAAGTCTAATTTTATTGTACGGTTATATACAAACCAAAAAAAATTAACTAATCCACTTTACTAAAAAGATATAAATAAATTCATAAAACATACTTTTCTCTACCCAAAAACTAAAATAATTTACTTTCTAGAAATTATTATTTATACTTTATTGATAGTGCGTAGCCATTCTCATTTTTTTTATGATGCGGGATAATTAAAACACATATGATATATATACCGAATTTTATTCGGTTTATCGTTTCGCTTTCAATCTGACATTATCATTTTGATTTTTTACCGATTTCGATTTTTAAAGCAGAACCACGAACCGAACCTTTAGAATTCGGTCCGGTTCTCGGTCGGTCCGATCTTTACATTCGGATCTGGTTCCGCTACCACAATTAACAACCTAATGTTGCTGAAGGAAATGGTGGAGTCTTTTACGGGTACAAATACTAAAACCAATAATTTAAACCAACCATTCAGAACACACTGATGACATACAAACTACTTCTTAAGACAAAGAAGTAGTACACATTTGAAACTAGACCAACAGGGACGCAAATGACATATATAAAAGCGTCGTAGCGACGATCACAGCTGCTGAAGCGATTGACTGGGGTCCATATCCACTGACGGTGGTTCCAGATCCGTTCGTTAGGTGCGGCAAAGAAGGTGGCGATGGCGATGTTGTTAGCGTTGTCGGCGAAGTCAGATTTGAACCGCTGATAAATATGGCCGATTCCGGAGAATTTGGAGATAGTCCTAGTAGCTCTGTAAACATAAAGAGAGTTAAGGAATGTTATGATATAGTATATTATTGAGTAATATATAAGTCTATCTTTTAAGAGAGTGAGAGATACTAACTAGGGCAGTAGCTAGTACTAGCATTCTTCAAATGACAAGCAGAAGGAAGTTGAAGAAGTTTAGCTTCTTGTATCCCCAAATTCTTAATAGCTTCTCCTCCTTTATGTGTCTCCGCAATTATATAACACAAACATTTAGGATGCGTATTTTTTATAATCGAGACCGACCCGCAACATTCTTTAGTAGGAACAGCATCTTGCCCTCGAGCGAAATCTAAGCAAGTCACCACTTTTTGAAAATCTTCCTTGCATTGCTCTACCGCGGCCGACTCATCCGTTGCCCTTACTGTGGCCGCAACACATAAAATGATTGTGAAAACATTCGCGAAGGAGAGATTCATAGGGAAAGTCGACATGGTTGTGAACAAAAAGTAAAGAGCTATGTTTTTCTTTGGCTTTGATTTGCTAGATAGAGTGTATGGCTTTGAACTTATTTATGGTGGTGTGAACATTGGAGTTGTAAAAGACATGCATGGATGGCTTAAGGATTTGTTTGGAATATTGCAAAAAGGAAAAATGCAAATTTCAAATGAGAGGTAGAGTGAGAGGACAGTTTTATAATTTATTACTTGTTTGGTTTTAAATGTTGAACAATAAATTTTAGTTGGGTATAATAAAATCCTATAAGAAAAAATAATTAATTGGAAAGTTGGTTTGTTGAAAATATTAGAAAGGGAAATGTTAAATTTTCAACTGCTTGCCTATCCAAATGTATATGAATATTGACTTTAGCGGGTAGCAATGTTTGTGACTAAAAATTATGAGTTCGAATTTCTCTTCATACGCTTTTTAGGCTGAGTCTGTCATCTTGTGGGGTTTGTGGGGTTTACCTTCTAGCGTTGGTTTACATGCTATTGTGTCATACTGAAGGTTTACCTTGTGCGCAGTCATTACACTCTGAGTAGCGGTTGCGGGTTCCCTTCAAAAAAATAAAAAATCATATGAATCTTTATATACCGACAACATAATTAAATTAAAATAAAATAAAATAAACATAGTTTTTTCAGATTATTATTTAGAAATTTATGTGTTCGTTTAATAGGGATTTCGATATTTAAATTTATTATATAAATTAATTAATGATTTAATTCTTTTATTAGGTATTATCAACTTGGACTTCGTAATTTTTTTATGTTAGATATAATAATAAAGATATTTTTTCTTAGTTTAGTTATTATATATAATTGATTTTATAATTAAAATAGTCGTCTTGAATTGAATTTAAACTACCGAACAAAAATAATTTATTATCTTAAGTTTTTTTTTCATCCTCTAAAAAAGTGAACCGTGGACCATTAATTTAAGTTATATGACACTGTCTTTTGCAATTTTATCTATTTAGAACATCGGTCTAGATTCGAAATAAAAATAAAAATAGAGGTTCAAACGAGCCAACCCAAACTCGACCTGTGAATGATCCATTGTCTTCACTAAAAGAAGATGACGGTTTGTTGACAAATTTCTTTTATATATTCCAAACATCACAAAACTAATAAATTCAAGGTTCAAAATTAGAATGAAATAGTAATTATTACACATTTACAATTTTTATAGCTTAGAATCAATAAATACATGTTTTTAGTTGAAGCTGCTAAGATTTAACAAAAATATATAAACTTGCAAAAACAGCTAGAAAATATTGGATTGTCCAGTGGTACAATGTTGTAACAAATGACATTTTTCATTGTGGTGGTATGATGGTTTGTTTCAGTGCACCAATTGAACTTTTCTATCATTATAACGAGTTACATGTTCGTTGAAACATTACTCATTGCAAAATTATGATGCTTACCACAAGAAAGAACCACATAGAACACGAAAAAGAACCATATGGAGTGCTCGTTGTAACGGCCCTTGTACTTGTCATAGCAAAGCACTTTAGTGTTATGGTGAAACTTTTGTGATTAATAAAAGGTAAACATAATTTTATTGCAAGAATCATACTTATAACTTGGATGCGATAATTTATATATTTTAAGATGTATGAGATTGGTTGTTGCTTTTATAAAATTATTGTGTTTTGGTTCAAAAATTATTTATAAGTGCACATCTCTTTCTTTTTTTGTGTGTAAAAGTGCACATTTCTTAGGGATCACGATAAGATGTAAATGTTATTAACACACTATATTAGATTTTTATTATTTTAATAATATATTTTGATGGATACTGTGTGATGATGTGTTAATTATATACAATTAACAAAATAGTATGTTAAAATAAATTAGAGGTAAATAATTTAGACGTCTAAACTTTGGATATATCTTAACAAACTAAATACATCGACAAAGTAATATTATGCCTATAAGTTTCATGATTGAACACTCCCACATGATATAACTGTGATATTAAGCGTTTAATATTTTTGTATAACTTAGAATTCAATAGTGAATGATTTAATTTGTCCCAATAGACAAGAGAATCGACTTAAAAATAAGATATCATACTTTGAGATGGGATAGTAAATCAACATCGAATCTATTAGGAAACACTTACAAAATAAGGTATAACATATGTTAGGAAACACTTACAAGAATAAGGTATACCGTGTGGGTCCAAAAGTCTCATCCTAAAGAATATAACAATTTAGCTCCGAAAATGGTAGCCGAGTTGGTGGGTAAGGCATGTTAGTGACCAAAAGTCATGAGTTTGAGTCCTTCTACAAACACTTTCTTGGTTTGAGCCTGTCACCTTGTGTGGTTTACCTTCTAGCATTGGTTTGCAAGCTAGTGCGTCAGACTGAGGGTTTAACCTGCGCGCAATCGTTGAGTAGCGGTTGCGGGTTCCCTCCAAAAATATCGCGCGAGGTTCAAGACTTATCTAGGCTAATTTTTTTATTTTCATGTTGTTTATAGATCAATTTATTTTTTTAATCTTTAAAACATTTGGTGGATTAATAAAGTAACATCCACTAATGGTACCGATAAACCTTATCTAACAATATTTTATCTTTTATCTTTATTATCTTATTCTTCTTCTTTAGAGCGTGTCACCTAATTTATGTAACTTACTTTATTAGTTCAAGTTGATGCGATTTTTTCAATACCAACGATGGGATTCATGTAGTTCCATAGATGTTGCTTATCGAACTTGTTCTGTCAAAGTTTACGGTGGTGAGGCCAATATACGTCGATAGGAGCAATCAAGACGTGACACCGGGGTTTTATTTGGTGATTAGGAGACGAGGTGAGATGGAGGTTAAGGTCTTGGTATCTCAAATATTTTATTTTGATCTTGTGACATCGTAGGTGGCTGTATTGATCCAGACTCATAAATCGCTACCAAGACCTGCCCAGTTTCATTTCTTGGGTTCCTAGGATGATGGTCCTCATGTAGTCAATGTTTCGGTTTAATAACTATGTTGTTCATATTCTTAGTAATATGTTTTAAATTGTATGTGAGAGATATATTAATTTAAAATATATGTAGGCATTTTGTTGAGTGAGACTCTTCATTTAACCCAGTACTAAGGCTAATTATCTTGGTATTTGTAAATATATTGTATCGTGCTCGAGCTAACAGTCTCGTTGTGGATTTCCTCGTTGAAGGGTAATATTTTTGTTATTAACCCATTTGAGGTCTCTTTTTGTTCTCATCGTGTCACGTCTACTTAATGTTGGAGCTTTCGTTGTTGGTCAATCTTGTTTTTTCTCATGTTGTTATTGTTGTTTTAATATTTTTATTATTTCTTTACTCTTTTTATTTTTATTGTTGTTATGTTACTTTGGGTCTACAATAGTTAATATTCGTAAAATGATCATTTTAGGCACATTCCCTACCTAGGTATACCCCGAATACATGTAACACATCTCTTTATTTTTCTAATTTTGTTTATAATAAAAGTCACCTAATTTTTGTATTTATTTAGAAGATACATTACATTATTAAAAACTTGATCATGGTAAAATATTTTTACAGACAATGAAAATGAATTTATAACTCAGTGGTTAAATACGTACAATTATCGTTTATAACAACGTTATGTATGTTAAATTATCATAAAATATACTAGATTAAAACATGAAGTATCTAAGCGTATATTTGACATAAAATTTAAGCCATAATGTGTTATGAAAAAATAAAGAACAACTTTTTTTTAGTAATTTGTTATGTATTTGTTATGTGATAAAATATTTTTAGTATGACTTTTAACACAATAACATTTTTTATGATATTTTCCAATATATACTCCAATTTAGTACAAAATATTATCAAGTTGAATATTATAAGAATCGCATGTTTTCTATGGATCATCATATGTTATTTTGGTACCCTTAAGCTATTATAAATATTTGATCCGAATGATAGATTTAAACTAAGTTTGGATCACAAAATAATAATAGGTTATATTAATAGATTATCTTATATTTTATGAACACAATATATTATAATCTCTGAAAACAACAATTTTAAGTTAACTTTATGATCCGTGTATTTTTAACTCATAAAACTGTATAAATCTATCAAATAATTTATTTAAAAAAAATTCTATCATTTACATTTTACATAGTGGTACGTAGTTTATAACCCTATATTAATTAGGGTTATTTCTATTATAATACTAAAATAATTCATTAATCCATCTTTGGTCTACTTTTAAATGTCTGTTTCGTATTGTGGCCTAATAAAAGTTAATTAAGTCATTTTTATACCAAATATTTTAAAAATACCTAATTTACCCCCCTTTCATATTTTCTTTAACTAATATTAAGATTTCTTTTTCATCTTCGTCCCTGTTTGTTTACTCTCAACAAAACCAGGGGTAGATCCATATAATAAACTCATCGATTATCTTTTATCTCTATCACCTTCGTTGCAATTCCTAACTCGATCCCGATCCTTATACTCATTTTTTCCCGCGGTCATCATGACCAAAAAACATGGATGATATCTGCACGATAACAATGGTGAAACTTTTATCTGTTGTTGGAGCTGATTATTGTGTCATCTCTGTCATATTCCTTAATATTCTTAGGCTCTTGTCGGATGTGTCATGTTTCAATTTCTCTTTTCGTTTTGTATTTGTTAAATCTAAATACAAGAAACATTATTTTAGTCAGATGAGTAAGATTTTACTTGTTTACATGCTTGGGATATTCAGACAAGTAAATTGAAACAAAATCTTTATGGGCATGCGGATGAAGTATGTTCTCATCTAAAACACATCTTTTGGAGCTACTACGTATACTAATAATTAATCTTTGGTCTTGATTCTCATTTTGTCTAGGTTTGTGGATTGGAGTCTAGATGGTGAAAAGGTTTCCTCTTGAGGTAAGGATAGAGTATTGAAGTTATCGATGAGCTCATGATCTATTTAAATAGGGTACTCAAGATATTTGCTAGAAAATTACGACGTTTCCTGTTATGATACTTGATTTTTTATATATCTTATTTTAAGTATAGCAAGAATCAATTGTATAATTTGTTCCTATAAAGTTGATCAACAAATCTAAAATTATTAGTTGTAAAACACCATAGTGTTCAACCTTTGTTGGAATACCAAAGTGTTCTCAGCACCAACCTGTTAATCAAACTTATATGATTAAATTAAAGAGCTTGTCAATATTAAAATTCGAACTTGGTTTCTCCATATTTATAGTATAAGCTCTGTGGAATATTCAAGAAGGAAGTATCACTATAATTTCAATTTTTAGTCAAAATACAGATATAATACAAGAGCTTAATATAACTTTAGAATATATGAAAAGATGAATTAGTTCACCCTTGTCAAATTGTATAGTTTAAAGAATCAAAACTAAACAATTGAGATTGCATAGTTAAATAGAAAGTAAGGAAAAAATAAGAAATCAAAACTAAACAATTGAGATTGCATAGTTAAAGAGAAAGTAAGGAAAATAATTGTGTAAACATCTATCTTTGCTAATAAGTGATTTGAAACAAGAGTCATTAATGAGATTATATTTTTAATACTGCTAATTAGTTGTATTAAAAGAATAAATACTGCTAATTAGTAGTATTAAAATAAAACTGTCATTTAGTAGTTCTAAATTTTTAACAATATTAACCTAATTATTTTAGCACTTTTAATTTATTTTTCTAGAAACATATCATATAGACCACTTGTTTGTTTCGTCTCGTAAATATAAACACAAAGGTGGTTTCGATTATTTTTAGAATTATAAATCAAAAGATACGAACGTTTAAAAAAACTTATTTTTTGTTAGAAATTACTAATCAATATTACAAATAAAGATATTATAATATTTTGATAGATGCTTGGTACCAAATTTGGATAATCATATTATTCGGTATCAAATGTTGATTTTAAACTAATATTGAAACTTATATGAACATCTCATGTATAAAGATGATGTGTTTTATATGCATATTTATTTACTTTTATATATTATTATGTGTGATAAATGAATATAATTTATTATGGATAGTAAAGGCATATTTATTTATTTCTATATATTTAAATATTTAAATATATCATTTATTAATATTATTTTTATGTTTATACTTATAATATTTTCTTATGCATAAAAAAAATTGTGTACCATAAAAAAAATGTCGTTTTTGAATTTCGATGTATACTAATTGCACTTTTTTTTACTAATAGATACTCCCTCCGTTCCACAGTATAAGTCATTTTAGAAAATACAAAAAATTCCACTTTAATTGTCGTTTGGTATATTAATACAGCAATTAAATTTCTTTTGACCAATGATATTTTATTGTTTATTTTCTTTTATTAAATTAATAAATTTGATCCAGTAGAATTAGATTGCTTGTTGTGTTTTATAGGAGAGTGAAATCATCATTGTATTTATTGGTTTCTACTCCAAAACCTTAAACGACCTATATTACGGAATGAATGGTGTAGTTAACTAGTGGTCTATTTCACTCTTATTTATTTATACTATCCGAACATTGGTTAAAAATCCAGACAATTTTGAAATATGAAACTATGATTTAAAAATCTTATACTTTCAACCTATAATTGAAAAGATAAGTTTGAAGTTTTTGATACAATATTTCATCCCAATTTACCAAGTCACTAGAATTACAATGCGCAATTCAGGTTGTCCCAAAAACTAGTGGAGTTGGTTGAGTAAGGCATGTTCGGCTAGCCGAGTTAGTTGAGTAAGACATGTCCGTAATAAAAATCATGAGTTCGAGTCATTTTACGTACACTTTCTCGACTAAAAATATACCATGTGCGTACTTATTGCACTCTCAACTACTCTGAACCTGTGCGCACTTATTACATGAAATCTGAATAGTGGCTGCGGGTTGCCAAAAAAAACAATTCCGACATTCACAATATTTAGCTCAATATTTCGAAGAGCCAAACAGAACCTAACGATATTAATAGTGTCTAGTTGCATCCAGTGAACATGTCAGATTTAAATGAGCCTGCAGTACTTGGTCAACGGTTTCGATTGGTTGATAGATTAGAGAGAGGCAGAGAGCGCAAGCGTAGTTAATATTGATCTGACCATTCTTAGCAGACTAGCTGGCTTTGTCTTTACTTTTTTACCAGTGAACTCCCTTCGTCTGATGAAAATAAGTGATCATGCTCTGATTTCCTGACACGTGTCGTGCAAAATTTAGAAATGAAAACGAACAGGCTTTAATTTGACAGCGACGCCAATAGTATTTTGAATTTTAATTAGGTTTGCTATATATTTTTAACTAATAGTTTTATATATTAAAAATCCATTCTATTTTAATATATAAATTTTAAAATACGAAGTAATATCACCTTTCAAATTTTAAAATTAATTGTCGATAACGATTTCGACCGTTTAATATTTTTTTATTAAACTTCTCATTCAACTACTTTAAATTTTATATCTGAAATATTTATGAAATAATCAAACTTGTAAGATGTAACTTAGAAACAATAGGATCTAAACATTTATATTTCATACCTTTCACATATTGTATTTCCATGTGAAGAAGGTTAACATTTAAGTTAGGATGACTACCAACATGGATTTCTAATCTATTTTCTTTTATTCTAACTTTGAAATCTTTTTTTTCCGGCAAAACTCTATTGACTATAAGTACCATACTCATTCTTGAATAAATAATAAAGCAAACAATAGACAAAGTCATTATGTTCACTATATTCTAACCAACGTGGATATAAATCAAACCAATATTGAACAAATATATGTGGGTTCATTTTAAAGTCTATACGAGTATATTGTTCTTTACGAGGTTGAGTTGGACCCCTTAAAAAGTAAGATTTTTTTTACCGAGTCTTGGACATCTGGATGAAAGCTTGAGATTGAGTATTTTTTTCTTGGATCAACCTCCAAATGTTCCAAATTTGAAATTTGATCTTCGACTTGAGGTTGTGGATTATTGACCACCAAAACATGTGCTTCTACAATAACAACTCCATCTTTTGTTTCTCCTCGGGTAACTTAAGTAATTAAACTAAAGAAATTTAGTTTTGCTCTTTTACATTTACGAGTTGATTTAAAATATTTATGCATCTTGTAATGATAAATTGGAAAAAATCAATCAACAACAAAATTTCAACTTAGTAATGCAAAATAAAAAGAACATTATGATTTTTACATATCTATTTTCTCTGAAATTGAATTCTACAACTCTATAGCTTAAGAAAGGCTAGCGTTGTGGAAGATTAGAAGAAATAAATAACGATAAAACCCTAAACCTAGGTTAGAGAAATAAGGAGACTCAAAGAAATAATTTCCAAAATTCAATTAATCAAAGTTTCACGACAAAATAGGGTATATGTTGTTTTATATAGCACTACGAAAAACTCTAATTCCAAATAAGGGAATTATATAAATGTTTTAAAATATAATAAATAAATAAAATTAACGCTAAAATACTAAAACTGGTTTTTGAAGGCTTTATGGGTCGAATTTGGGTATCAAAATTAAGTCACATTTTTAAAATCTGACGGGCTCGTTGAAATCTTCGATTTGAGTACCTGTTTGAGCCAATTCTGATACCTAAGAAAAAAAACAGTCTGTCCCCAGTCTTCACTACATCATCCTTCCTCAGTTGGATAGAATTCGACCTCAAATTCAAAATGTTGAGACATTAAAAGAACTGTAAAACCACTAGCGTGTTCACCTTCGATTGCAACTGGTACCACCATAAGGGTGTGAGAGGTGAGAATCTGCATGCTGCCGCTCTTGTCAAGAAGTGGTATCATAGCTTTGTCCATCTTTACCAGGTCATCGATATTGTTGTGATCAGTTGTAACAAGATATATTCCACCCACTTGTTCTATGGCAGCTTCACCACCCCATTTACTAAACACAACACCACCTTTGCGCGGGTAAAAAAAGCTTGTCTTTCCAGTTCTAAACTGCGTCTGCTGTATCACATCAAGACTCTTGTAGAAAAAATAATTTCTCTTTGTTGAATAACATATGGTTTCTCAAGTTCCTGCCTCTGTGCATATTTCTAAGCACACTCATACCATGGTATTAATTTCACGAAGGGTAATCTCGCAAATCTGAATACCAATTCCACCTGCAGCAAAAATATCACCAACTTCCAAATTATTCTTATGCTTCTCTTTAAAAATACATATTTTTTGGTATCTCAGGAGGTTTTGGTTGTATTAAAATCCTTAACACAGACATCCTTCACAATATTTTTATCTTTTGCTTTCAAATTATACTAAGCCTTTTGATTTATAGGATCTTTAGGCACCAATTTAATTATAGAAGAAGGATTTCTACCTACTGATGAAAAATTTGATTTCAAAATTGTTTTTTCTGATGATAAAATTGGTTTCGAAAATTCTAATTTTTCTAAGGTTTTTAATTTCTTATCATGAAGGCCCTTCTCCTCGACCTCATCATCATACTTGTCGTAGATCGGTTTGTCAAACACAGAATCAGACACAGTTTTAGTATCATAGCAAGATTGGTAGTCGGTGTAGTATGAGCATGAAACTCCTTAAGTGGTGGTGGTTTTGGAGACACTACTCTAGATGGCACTAATATAAACTTGCAACCATCTTTCAAAAAACTCTATCGATTCATCATACCATCATAAGTAGAATTCCTATTAAACCACTATGGACGTCCTAAAACTAGATGACAAACGTTCATAGGAACTACGTCACATCATGTTGTATCTTTGTACTTACCAATATAAAATGCAATTTAACAGTGTTTACGGGTATGGAAGAGCTTCAGTCTTCAACGCCAGTTTCCGAATAGCCTCCTCTGAAATCAGATTCTCATAACTATCTGAATTGATTATAAACTTGCAAATTCTTCCTTCAATTGTGCATGTTGACTGTAAGATGTCGTTCTCTATTCTACTCTTCAAATCAAGAGGTACCCGAAACATGATTCCTATATCTGTGTAGAAGGAATTGGTGGTCTCTGATACCAACTAATATATATAGAATATCAACTGAAGACAAATTAGATAAAACCCTAACCTCTATGGTACACAGAAGTCGCAAGTTCAGAAAAAATTATATCAATTCAACAAAAACTAATCCAAAATTTATGATATATGATGTTTTAAATAGAAAATACTCAAAACCATAATCCTAAAATATAGAAATTACATAATTATCTTGAAATATTAATAATAATAATAAAATATAAAAAATTGACTTTTGGGCTTCTAAACAATCAAATTTAGGGTTTGAACTTCGTGATAGTTACCATTACGTTTTTGATACTTGTCGGGCTCATCGAGACCTTCGATTTGAGTACCAATATCGCCCATTTCGGATATTCGAGTGAAAAACATGACATGTTTCTCTTTCTGGAATGACATCATTATCCCCCACATAAGAAGGATTTGTCCTCGAATTCTCATCATTAACAAGATCAACACTTTGTAAATATAATGTATTCCCACGAAAAATCCTGTAATTGTGTTGTGTCAATCACACCAACAAGAACAAGTAAAACATTTTCATCATACTTAGAAGACAGAATAATATATTATGATTTCTCAACTAATCTAATATCCCGCATGTCTATGTGAATTATGAAATGATTCATGTTTTGTAATCCAACAATAACTTGCTAAGTATGGAAATGCTTCTCCAACTCCCAAATAATTTTTGACTCAAATAGTTTACAAGCCTTATCCATTATGTTTGATCCTCCAAGATCCACAATTAGTAGCTTGTTTTTTCTAACTTTAGCATTTTTATTTTATTTTTTCTCTTTCTCCTTTTCGTTTAAAAGAACTAAACTCTTCGAAGAATCAAAGACTATTCCACCTTATTTATTATTCAAAGTCTCCACAACCATATTTTCTTTATTATGAACTTCCATACTAAGATATTCACTAGCCATTGCACCAATAAGTTCGACATTATCTAAAACCCCTCCAGGTTCTAATTGAAAATCTAATTGTTTCTTCTTAAAACATAAACTTTTCCCATTATCTTACTAGACAACTCATCATTATTCTTAACCAAATTTTTCACTTTAATTTTAAACCCTAAATTTTTCTTTTTAGAACTAGATTTATAGAAAAATTGCCAACCAAAATTTTACCATTTTATGTATTACAAACATGAACAAATGAACTATAATTTACCTTATCATAATAAGGAGAAATTTGTCTTAGTTGTTCCTTCTTCCGTTGCACCGATTTTGGAGAGATATTTGACTTCAAATAATCATCATCATACCTTTTCTTGTCGAATACGTTATTCTTCATCGATTTCACCAATTTATAGTTAGAGCTAGGTTCAGATTTGATGAGAGGGGTTTTCACCTTGAAATTAAAGTGTAAAAACGCGGCCCTAAGATATTTCATAAACTTAACCCAAGTTTGTGTTTTCGATTTACCTTGTCTCAAACGAGTCTGTTTTATCTGCTGCCACCATGATGTAGCTCGACCGTGAAATTTTCTTGCGACTAACTTGACTCTCTTGTCATCCAAAACGTTGTTGAAGTCTAAAAATTCTTCCACCGATGTGATCCAATCTAGAAACTCTTCCGGTTGAAGATCCTCATAAAATCCTGGAATCTCAAGACTGAATCCTGAGTCCCACTCGATGTTTGTATTCTGATAGTAATCACGATCTGGAAATTGTTTGAAGGCCTGTTCGCGATAATTTTATGGAGGAACACGGCTTTTGCTCTCCTCTCCCCTCAAAGCAAAAAGATTATGACCTATATTATAGTCTCCTTTAGAACCCGACGATAGGTTGGTAGAACATGGAGCTCGAAATCTGGTGCTCATCCTCTGCATCGCTTATTGTATTTGTTTCATCTATTCTCCCAGCGTATTCAACTACTCTTCAATCTTCTGGAATTGTCTAGTGTTGGCATGCCTCATGAAGCCTACACAATCCAGATTTTCTCGATTGTAGATCTTAGTGATTGACACAGTATTCTTCCCTACGTCTCTTCGTGGTGGCATAATTCTCACGTAGCAGGAATCTGATGCTCCGATACCAACTGATAGCGTGACGGAAGATTTGAAAAAAGAAACAAAGATAAAACCCTAACCTTAGATTAGAGAAATAAGGAGATTAAGAGAAATAATTCCCAAAATTCAATTAATCAAAGTGTGACGGAAAAATAGGGTATATGATGCTTTATATAGCACTACCCAAAACCCTTATTCCAAATAAGGGAAATTACATAAATGTTTTAAAATAAAATAAATAAATAAAATTAACGCTAAAATTTTAAAACTGGTTTTTGAAGACTTATGGGTCGAATCTAGGTATCAAACTTAGTGACAAAGTCACATTTCTAAAATCTGATGGGTTCATCGAAATCTTCGGTTTGAATACTCGTTTGACCTAATTCTAATACTTCAGAAAAACTAGTATGTCTGCAGTCTTCGCTACATCAAGAAATATAGTTATATACTGATTTTGTTAGTCAATAATATAGATTTATCAACCAATATTGATCTTTGAAACTAGTGATCAATAACATCCGACATGGAGCAAAGGTTCAGTTTTGAGAATTAACAACACATAGATATAATAAATACCTTAGTATTTGAAGCCGATAATCAGAAGAAAGCATGAGACAAATTGGCAGCTTGTAGTTAGGGTTTTCTTTAATGATAGTAAGAGAACAATTATTTACAAAAACTGTAGGTTGTAGTTAATGTTTTCTTAATGGTGTAGTTAGGGTATTCTTAATGATTAAAAATAGTTTGGCTTTAAAGTGAACTAGAAAAGTGCAAAAAATAATAATAACAATATTAGTTACAAATAGAATGAGTATGTAAATCTATATTATTGAATTTTAAATCAATATATATATATATATATATATATATATATATATATATATATATATATATATATATTTAAATATTCATATAAAAAATTCGACTGGGAAAGTACAACAAAAGTGTTGCTAAGTCTCGAATCCCAAACTTGTGGGTTTTGTGGTTTGAATTTTTTCCATTCGACTAAAATTTACTTGTTATTTATTTATAGTAAATATATTATATAGAAAAAACAATGGGTTCATAGCCCCCCACAGGAACCCACCTAGCTCCACCTCTGAGCATATGTGATGATCTATCCTCATAGTGATAATAGTAGAGTTGAATAACTTGTCATACTTCTCACCATATCATGAAGCATACAATTTTATTTCTCAGATACACTTTTTATAGGTGATCTTCCATTGTATTTTGAAGAACTATTCGAAACTCATCTAAGTAATTTGTAACTGATCCATGGCGTTGTTCACCCAAAACATCATATATTTTATAATGTTCACCATCATGTTCAGAACTAACGAATTTAACGCTCTTACAAAGTTGTATAAATTAGATCTTAAAAGTGATAAACTTGTCTTAAGGATTCTGAGATCTCATAAATAAGATATAGATACTCATACCAATAAAAGTCATCTATATCGAGATAATATATCCCTTGTCGTTCTATGATGCTTCCATGAACGGTCTACAATTATCTGTATGTATTAATTTCAAGACTTGTTTCTCTCTGTATGTACTTAAACTTTTCAATATGGTTTGTTTTCTCTTGATACATTAGATGCAAGAACCGAATAATAAATAATCAAAAGAATATAATTAATATTTCAACAACCAAATTATAAATTATTTTTAAGATATATGATCTAAGTGTTTATGTCAAAAATTTCCTCAATTTTCGGCGTCACAATTTAGTTTATCACATACCTTTATGTTTATTATTTCTTTGGGATACTTAATGACATTTAATAAATACAACTTAACATTCATTGTTAATTATCCAATGTCTATCACATTATCATATAAAAATACTCATTTTCTTATCGCAAAAAGACACAAAATTCTAAAAGTGCGTTTTATAGGGAAATGATCAAATTTTATTTAACACATTTCAAATAGGATATTGTTCACTCAAAAATAATAATTGAAAATCACAGACGGTATAAACTAAGAGTGAAATTCCCTTTATTTGATAGATGGATCTTTGACCATAATTGAAATTTCAACTTCTTATCGTCCCAAGTACAGAAATACAAACATGGTTGATCGTAACCGTATCAATCCATTATTTATTTCGTACAATTGAAACTCATTTGATTTCAGATTATACTAGAATTGTGAGACTATCGTTACATTTCATATATGTTTTGTACTTTTACATTCCTTTTTGAGATATCTTGTCCTCTTGCAAAAGAAACATCAACTTGCACTATGGGATTTCTAAGTTTCTCTGTTTGTTAAACTGTAAGCCTGATCAAATTATTTATTATACTTTTTATTCTATGTTTTTCCCTATTTATAACTCACCATATGTGATGAGTCCGGATTTATTCACCACCACTCACTGAGAAAACCGGACAGGGGTAATTCGGACAATAAATGTCCACTGAACTTTCCAGACAGGACAAAAGTATTAAAACACTACACCTTTTTGACTAAGCTAGGTGCTAATATACTTAAGAACTAATGGGTCTTTAAACTCGACCCAGTTACACAACTTGACTCGAAAGCCCATGGGTCCATAATTAAGGGTATAAATACATAGGCACTTTCATTAATGAGGGTAATGAACATTTAATATACCCAGGCAACTTAAATCTCTCACTACAAAATACCTAAGCATTTAATACCTTTAAAACTCTTTAAAACGTTGGATAAAATTACCCTCAGTTCAAAATACTCCACACAAAGTTGGAGATCAAAGTGGGAGAAAAGGTGTTTGAATCTAGCATTCAAAACCAGCAAGAAAAACCAGTTCGGATGAATCCGGACGAGTAAGCAGTGCCACCACATTTGATATAAGTGGTGGGTGAGAACGATGAGTACATGATCGAAGAACAAGACAGGTTAAAAGCTGAAATAGAAGCGCTGAGAGCTGCTAAAAAGGCAGAGATAGGTTTGAAAGAAAAGTCGAAAGTGCCAGCCATTCACCATACTGACAACCCAAGGGAGAATGACCCATCAGCAAAGACTCACTTGAGTACAAAAAAGACCCATGTCAGTTCTAAGAAATCTCATCGGTCTAAGCCGGTGGAGAGCTCAGAGTTTGAGTCCTCTAGTAGCTCCTCAAATGAGGATGGACTTGAGGAGTCCTTGTCATCCAGCAGTGACGAGGGCAGATCCAAGAAGAAGCAAAAGTTGGTTAAAAATATTCAAGAAAGAGGGATATGCATGTGAGGTTAAAGAGGCATTTGGGAAAAGGGTCGTCTCACAGCCACAACCATAGCCATAGGCATGCAGATCAACTGCTGATGGATCCATTCGCTTTTCACAATGTGCCAGGTATTTTTACAACACCTAATGAAGACACTGTCTTTAGTCGTGGCCGGAATTGGAGACAATCCCCATTGTCTTCCAAGATTCTGTCTGGAAACCTTCCTAAGAGGCTTGACAGTACTAAGATGGAAAATTATGATGGGAGCAAGGATTCAGACAATCATCCGGAACAGTTTAAAAATTTTATGATGAATTTTGATGATGCTGACAAACTGCTCTGTAGAGCCTTCTCTCAATATTTTACGGGGAGTGCTTTGAAATGGTACAATAGCCTACCACATGGTTGTATCAGAAACTTTGACACGTTTTGGATGGCCTTCCGGATGCAGTTTGTTGGGAGTAAGGAGGTGAAGGGCAATGGAGATACTATTATTCATTGTGCCCAAGAGCCGAACGAATCACTAACAGACTATATAAGCCGGTTCTTGAACCCAAAAAATAGGTTATCTGATTGCTTTGAGCAGGTAGAAATAGCTTATATTAAGCAAGGATTAATCCCTGGGAATCTGGGCGATACGATAACCATAAAAAAGGCCATGACTTGGGGTGGTTTGCTAAACCAGGTGAGGAAGCAAATAAATGTAGATGAAATAAAAAAGATTAGGGTGCACAGGCAGGTAAGGTCTGCCCCGGCTGCACCAAACTAGAACCAGTCCGGATACAAGGCCAAGGAAGCCGGACAGGGGCCCTACAGGGCCAAACAGACTCAATCTCACCCAGCTCCAGCTCAGAGCCAACAGTCTAGAAATAAACAGAGACCTTGGATCCAACCGGAGTGGTTTGCTGAATTGAAAGAGAATGTGGGAACCATCTATGACAAAACAAAAGATGAGGTATATTTCAGGAAGCTGGCAGCGCTTCAATCTCCTAGGGAAATTCGTAATACTTGTTTTTGCAAATATCATCATGATATTGGCCATAACACCGAGGATTGCATTGCCTTGAAACAAGAGGTGCAGAATCTGATTGAAAGAGGAAAATTAGGATCTTATGTCAAGAGAAAAAGTGGGAACAGGCCTGACAATGCTCACCGGTAGGGCTGTCAACGGTTCTCCGGAATCGAGAACCGGACCGGGACCGAACCGATAAGGACCGGACCGAACCTTAACGGTCTGGTTCGCGGTTCCATTCTAAAAACCGAAAACCGATAAGGAACCGAAACGAAAAACCGGTTAGGAACCGAACCGATAGAACCGATAAGGAACCGAACCGATAAAACCGATAGGACAGAAGGAACCGACACGGAATCGAACCGATAAACCGGTAGAACCGATAAGAAATTGGACCAATAAAACCGTTAAAACCGATTATTTATTATTATTATATATTCTTTTATAAATTATAGTACCAAAATTAATAGTTAATTACCAATTTTTTTAAGAAAGTAAAAGATCAATTTATAAACTTTAGTTTTTATATCATTTATTTTAATAAAAAAATAATTAAAAATCAATTTTTAATTAATTTTATTTTTTTAAGTGGACCGAACCGGACCGAACCGAACTCGGACCGAACCGAAACCAAATCGAACCGGACCGGACCGAACCGGACCGGACCGAACCGAACCGAAAGCTTAGCGGTCCGGTCCGGTTCTAAAAATTAGAACCGAAAGCTTAGCGGTCCGGTCCGGTCCGAACCGATAAGCTTAGCGGTCCGATCCGGTTCCTTCAAAACTCGGACCAAACCGGACCGATAACAGCCCTACTCACCGGACTGGCCCATCGAACAATGCAAGGACATCAGCTCCGAACGGGGCCATGGTAATCATTGAAAGATTTGATGTAGAATCAGAGTATTTGGATCCTGATCCAACCCAAAATAAAGTGGAGGTTATAACAGAACATACCAAGACAGTGTCTGGGCTCATAAGCTTTTTTGAGTCACTCACTATATTTGGGGATGACACAATGATTGCGCTGACTCTTTATTCAAAGAAGAGGCATGTTCACACTCTAACAACTCGGTTAGAGGGAGGCATGTCTTCCTATCAGTCCCAAATTCCTTTTCCCTTTATTGTTTTTGATGAAGATGACCTAAGGGACATAGCATGTCCTCATGAGGATGTTGTGGTGATAGGAGCATCGTTTGAAGGCAATGGCATCAGGCAATTTTTGATTAAAACTGAAAGCTCAACCAATATTCTCTTTTTAAGTTCCTATAAACAGATGAAGAATCCAACAGTGTTTCAGCGTTCGAATAGGTCCATTGTGGGCTTCACAAGAAGCTCCGCAGATGTGGTCGGAGAGTTTGAAGAGGAGGTTTGTTTGGGAAAGGGCCCTTTCAAGAAGATGGTCAGGGTACTTTTCATTTTCGTAGATTGCCCCACGTGTTACAATGCGATCTTTGGGAGATCCTGGCTCTCCAGGATGCATGTTGTGGCTTCAACAGTTCACCAATGTTTAAAGTATGCAGTTCAAGGACAAGTGGGAGTTTTATGGAGTAGCAAAAAAATAGCAAGGAAATGTTATGCAACTGAACTTGCCCTTAAAACTTTGGGGACAGTCCGGATAAACGAAGATTAACAGTTGTTGGGGCCCTCTGGGGGTGAGGATAAAATTGATGACCTCAGAGAGACCCCTGGTGTTTTGATACAAATTGGAGAAGTTGAAACCCACTCTCTGGTTGAAGGAAGAAATGTTAAAGTTGGCTCCAAGATGGCACCAGAATTGAAGAAAAAAGTGTTGTCCTTTTTGGCAAACCACCAACATGTTTTTGCTTGGTGTAATGCTGATGTGATTGGAGTACCTGCAAATGTTATATCACACCAACTATCCATCCGAAGAGATGTTGCACCTGTTGTGCAAAGAAGAAGAGCTTATTCTAAAGAGAAATTTGATGTCATAGTTCAAGAGGTTGACCGACTTACCAAGACGGGGCACATAAAGGAGTGTTGATATCCTTTATGGACAGCCAATCCAGTGTTAGTAAAGAAAAATAATTGGAAATGGCGTATGTGTATCGACTTTACTGATCTCAATAGAGTTTGCCCAAAAGATCTTTATCCAGTTCATGGGATAGATCAGTTGGTAGACTCCACATCTGTGAACAAGTTATTATCCTTCATGGATGCCTTCTCCGGTTATAATCAGATATAGGTGGATCCGAAGGACCAGGAACACACTACTTTTGTTACAGATAGGGGCCTCTATTGTTACAAGGTGATACCTTTTGGGTTAAAGAATTCTGGGGCTACCTATCAGAGGTTTGTGAACAAAGCATTTGCTTATCATATTGGGAGAAATATGGAAGTATATATTGATGACATGATGGTAAAAAGCGTGGAAGAAGAATTGCACCTAGCAGGTCTTCAAGAAACTTTTGCCAACTTGGTGAAGGTTAATTTAAAATTGAATCCAGACAAAGGTGTCTTTGGGGTGCAATCCGGAAAGTTCTTGGGGTATGTAATAAGTGAGAAAGGAATACAGTCTGATGCGGACCAACTTGATGCCTTTTTAAAGATGGATCCTCTTCGGATTGTTAAAGAAGTGCAAAGGTTGACAGGAAGGTTAGCTGCTTTAAATCGTTTTATCTCAAGGTCTTCGGATAGGTGTGCCCCATTTTTCCAGACTTTAAAGGGTGCTAAAGACTTTAACTGGTCTCCACAGTGCGACCAGGCATTCAATGAAATAAAAACGCATTTATCTTCCTCCAAAACTCTTTACAAACCTGTTGATGGAGAAACACTGTACATATATCTAGCTGTGTCTGAATGTACTATAAGTGCGATGCTGGTAATGGAGGTGGACAATTATCCTCATCCGGTGTACTACATCAACAAGAGTCTGATGGATGCTGAAAAAGGTACTTAAAGCTTGAAAAACTAGCACTAGCCTTGGTGATTGCTGCCAGAAAAATGAGGCCCTATTTTCAGTCTCATTATATTGTCGTCCGGACGTTTTTTCCTTTGAAAAATATCCTTTAGAAGGCAGACATATCAAGCAGGATGACCAAGTGGTCAATAGAACTGGGTGATTATGATATTGATTCCCCCCCCCCCCCCCCCGAACTACAATCAAAGCTTAATTTGTTGTTGATTTCCATTCGGACAAAAGTACTAAGCAATCTGCAGATGAGAAAACTAAGATGGATTGTCTAGACAGATGGTGGATCAAGTACCATGGGTTGTGGTGCTGGGATATGTTTAACCTTTCTGTATGGCGATAAGTTATACTAGGCTATATGTTTTGCTTTTAGGGATTTTAACAATGAGTCCGAGTATGAGACTGCTATAGCTGGTTTGAAATTGGATTTTCTGTGTAGGGCGAAAACAGTCAGGTTAATGAGTGATTCTCAGCTTCTCCAAGGTCAATCTGAGGCAAAAAATGAGCAGTTGATTAAGTACTTGTTTATCCTTAGACAAGTGGCAGCTAACTTCAAAATGTTAGTTATGAGCATATACCTAGATCGGAGAACACACTAGCAGACTCTTTGGCAACCATAGCATACTCTGAGTCCTACCGCATGGATTCATGTGCAAGAATGCCCATCCATAAAACCCAATCATGGCAAGGAAGAGGAGAAAAAATTAAGTATACAAGTGGTTCAACCCAAAGACTGGAGATATCCCCTTCTACAATACATTTCTGATGGTATTTTGCCTCCGAAAAAAGCTGTAGCAAGGAAAATGAAACATAAGGCTCGTGGTTTTTTTAATCATAAGGGATATTCTTTATAAGAAGTCGTTTAGTAGACCTCTCATGCATTGTTTGGGGATTGAAGAGTCCCAAATTGTGCTATCCGAACTATATGACGGTGAAGGATCATCACACTGTGGCTATAGAGGTTTAACCCGAAGGGTTTTGTTAGCCGACTACTATTGGCCATCCATAATGACAGATGCCAAGGAGTTGGTGAAGACATGCGACTCATGCCAAAGATATGGTAATAAAATTCATATCCCAGTTGTTCCTATGGAGTTAGGGATGGCAATGGGCCGTCCGCGGGCCGGGTTCGGGCTGGCCCGCTTGAACCCGAACTTTTTTTTATCAACCCGAACCCGGCCCGGCCCGCTTCCGGGTTAGAATTTTTGAACCCGGACCCGGCCCGAACCCGGTTGTAGATTTGTCCGGCCCGACCCGTTTACGTCCGCGGATTGTCCGGCCCGTCCGGACCCGCATGTGTCCGCAAACTGCCCGGCCCGTCCGGACCCGACCCGACCCGCTTCTAATATTTTTAAAAATAATAATAATATATAAGATATAAATTTTAAAACAACAACCATAGTCCATACCAAAATAAACATAAAGCGGTCTTTTACAAAGTTACAAAACAATCCGCTTGAAATATCTAACATTTAGTGAAATGAAACATTAAAATAAAACAAAACATTCTTGAATTTTTTTTAGTTTCCAATGGTGTCATCATCTTCACCACTTATGACAATGCTTGCATCTTCATCTCCATCATCAAACTCATCAAGAAAGCTTTGAAATGTGTCTTCCAAATGCGTCATACCTTTTGGTGAAGAACCTAACACATAACATCATATTAGAATAACTATTAGTAAACTTACAAAAATAATAATCAACAAATAGAATTTAAGTAAATAAATAAATACCTTTGATCTCATTCCAAATCCAATTTTGGGTACACATTAATGCTTCCAATGTTTTAGAAGCAAGTTTGCTACGATGTGGACTTAGTAGCCGACCGCTTGTACTAAAAGCAGATTCTGAAGCAACCGTTGATACCGGAATCGCTAGAACATCTCTTGCATTTTTTTGTAAAGTAGGATACCGAAAACGAAGCTGTTCCGACGATTAATTCATACAAATAAAAATGTATTAGATACAATCTGAAATGAGTAAAAACGCAGCTGTTCCACCCTGTCATTTGCACTTTTGTTACATAAAAGCACTATAACAAGTGACTAATAATAAGTTGTGTTGGTCTAGTTACCCCATGCTCTTATCTCAGGCTGGTAGTAGTATTTCGTAATAGTGTTCTATAAATATAATTTCTTGTCTTCATTTCGAATACTTCGTAGGAGGTCAAAGAGACCTCCAGTGACTCAGTCTGGGTTATTTGGGTGGGAAGAAACCCATACAGATGGTGTGACTTCATGGGATGTGAAACCTTGGAGTTGATCCCAGACTCACTAAAAGATCGCTCAGTCCTCTCTCAAACTACAATACTGACAAGCACCATCTGTAAAATTAAAGTTATATCTGTCTGTAGTAGACTAAGGTTAAGTACTATAAGCAACATGTCGAAGACTAAATGATCCAGTTACAAGCAAGAGGGGTATGAATTGTATGATGGTGTTAGACCTTGCTTTACGTCGAGTTAAGGAAAAGTTTCTGAAATCCAGAGAAAAACAGCTAAGGAATCAGCATTAGCTTTCTCCGCACCAGCATTAGCTTCACTACACTCTAAAGTTACAAAACACAGAACATATAGAAATCAGACAATAGTCCTGTATCAACCGGATCAGTTCAAACCAAGTTCCGCAAATTTGAGGATCTTACAACCTCGATTCATAAGTCAGGAGAAAACCTAATGCTAGTGGCATTTGAGGCAGGAGGTATCCTAAGAGCACTTGTTTTACTTCTTTTATACCCTATCATTAGAATGGTTGGTGAAAAAAAAGTCACAAATTGATATATCTTCTTATTCAGATAATTTTGCAGTATGAACTAGCAAAAGTCACAAATGATTATGAGTTAAGAGTAAAGAATGAAATATAGAGCTTGATAGACTAGAAGCTGACCGGCGAAGGGAGAGTTAGGGAGAGAATAGATAGCTTTGCGATCTCCGAAATGGCAGCGTTTCTGATACCGATAACATCGCTGACGAGATCCTGATATGAAGCTTTAATTCTTGTATTTGCTCCCTTGCTGGTGTTGTCGATGGTAAGTGACTAAGAGGTAACGAAAGGCTGTGCGGAGAAAGACAGGAATGGAGAAGAACGGCGATAGGGTTTCCTTCTTCAGTTCTTCTCTCTGTTTAAAATTTTTATTATTTAATTATTTATTTATTATATAAATATAATTATTAAATTAATTTAATTATTTAATTTACGGGCCGGGTCGGGCTGGACAAATGTTAATACCCGAACCCGGCCCGGCCCGTCCACGGACATAATTTTTAAAACCCGAACCCGGCCCGTTACTGAATCGGGCCGGACAAAACCCGGCCGGGCCGGGCCGGGTCGGGCCGGACAGGACTAAAATTGCCACCCCTATATGGAGTCGATTTCTGAGCCAGTGCCTTTTACTCGTTGGGGACTGGATTCAGTAGGGTCTCTATCAATGGCATCTGGAGGGTGCAGGACTATTATTGTAGCCATTGATTATTTTCCAAAATGGATAGAAGCAGCCCCCCATGGCAGGAACTACTTCAAAAGCTGTTATAAAATTTATTTTGTCTAACATTTGTTGCAGATTTTGGGTTCCACAAAAGATAACCACAGATAATGGGCCACAATTTGACAACAAGGATATAGAGAGTTTTTGTGCCTCCATGGGCATTAAGCATTGCTTCTCTTCTCCTTTCCACCCACAAGCAAATGGTCAAGTTGAAGTGGAAAACAAGACCATTCGGTCCAGTCTCAAAAAGAATTTAGAAGGGGCTGCAGGAAAGTGGCCAAGCTATTTGCAAGGATTATTATGGGCATACCGGACTAATCCTGGAGCTGCTACACAAGAATATCCTTTAGTCTTGGTATATGGGATGGTTGCAATTGCTCCTATAGAGGAAACTCTTCCATCATACAAAGTCTACAATTTTTACGAACAAGCTAATGAAGTGGCAATCAGAAGTCAGTTGGACTTAATAGAAGAAAGGAGGGTTAAGGCTCATCTTAGAGCCACCCATTACCAAGGCTTTATGAGGAGCAGATTTGCTTCCAGAATCAAAAGAAGGGATTTTTGGCCGGGGGACAAAGTATTGAGAAACTTTTTCTTGAATACTAAGGAGAAGCAGCTCGGAAAGCTAGCTCCGAACTGGGAAGGGCCTTATGAGGTCTCCGAAAAATTTAAGCCTGGGATATACAGGCTTTAAGACAAATATGGAAGAATCTTAAAGCACCCTTGGAATATTGAACACCTCCGGTTATATCTGGAATGAAAGTTGTGTGAATATTTACTTGTTTAAAGTCCATGTAAATATTAGGGGGCATACTCTTTCCTACCGTGGTGGCATGGGGAAGTTTTAATGAGGTGTCCGGGTTTTTCAGTAAAATTTGATGCCTTTTAAAAATATTCGGAGTGGTTTGATTACAATTTTTTTAAAGTCTTCTAAGGATCTTTGGCAGATCGGATTGATCTGGTGGAATGATGATCATTTAACATTTGTCATCGGAGATTATATACACTCTCATCTTAAATACTTGCAAAATAAATAAGGTCTCTTTAAAAACCAGCCATTAAAATTAAGCAAATATGAAACAAAGCAAAAATTTAGCAAGGTAACATGTCCGACTAAATCCGGATGATGATATTAAAACATAAAATATGCCTTGGAAGTTTAAAGAAAGGCTTTACCGGACACAAACCGGACGCAGTTATAAAAATACATTGGCCATCTAAGGACTTTAGTATTTCATAAGGTTAAGAAAAACAAAATAAGAAAAGATAGTTAAAACCTGAGGGCTTATTCCCTTTGGACGTTCCCGCATCATCTTTTTTCTTAGGATCTTTGGGTTCACCACTAGAACTCTCTCCGGTTCCTTCCTCCTCATCGGTAGTGTCATCAATTCCACTAGAATAGTTCTTCTTATCACCATCCACCATCGTATAAAATGAGATATCTTCATACTCAACATATTTCCACAAGGTATCAAGCGTTCTCTTCGGAAACGTTTGGTGGAAAACAAAACTATATCAGACTTAACTTCAGCATACCTTTTTTCTAAGGAATCTATCACCTCGTTGGTGTATGCATCGACGCGGGCTCGAATTCTCTGATCCTGCTCTTTCACAGAGTCTTCTTTCTCCTTGGTTACCTTAGACATAGCCTCTTCAAGAGAAGTCTTGTCACCAGACAAAGTTCGGATGGCATCTTCCTTGGTCTTCATGTCTCCCTTCAAGGTGAAAAGATATTTTTCCAAACCGGAGCATTTGGTTCAGAGATCTGTGTTAGCTGTTTCCGAGGTGACCAGATTGGTTGCCAGGTTTTTCTTTCTCCTTCTTCAACTCCTCAAGATCCTTCTTCAATACCTCAATACTCTGGTTGGCATTGAGAAGGTCAGTAAACAAACTCTCCTTATCTGTGTTGAGGGCGTTGATGAGGGCAGACTGACTTTTTACTTGCCTTTCCAAGTTGAGAACTGGCTGAATATGGCCCAGTAGAGAGTGAGTCACCACATCGTGTTCCCCTAAGACAGTGAAGGACTTTCCGTTGAAAGTAACCATATTGGAAGAGCTTGGGGGAAGGTAGGGCCCAACAAAGTCGTCTTTCTCAAAATTGCTGAAATAGAGACCAATATTTTGGAGGCCACTGATGTCTACTCTATCAATATCCCCTCTGTACCCTCCCCAGATTGTAGATCTGTGGGGATCTACTCTACCAAGGTGGGATCAATTGGATCTGCCGGAGGTAGAGACTCTGAAGGGCGAAGGATTACCTCATCCCCTAAGGAGACCTTTTATTTCTTAGCACTCATTTCATCGCTGCTTGTTCCCATTTTTCGGTCCCTTTTAGAAGGCTTTGGTGGATTTTAAGGTTCACCTGCCTCCATAATGGTCTCATCCTCAACTACTTTAAGCAAAGTAGCATCAATCCCTCCTTAGGTCTTCCCTTCTTGATTCTCCGGAGCACTCTCCTCTGCAACACCCGAGCAGCTTCTGTTGCAGCCTTCTTTTTCTTGCCCTTCCCTTTCATTTTGCTTAGGGCTTTGGCTCTGGAAGGAAAGGCCAATTTTCCATCCTTATCCAATGTTCTCTTAAGTATAACAGCCGGATAAGGTGGTGTAGTCAGATCCTCCCAGGTGAGATCTCTCCGGCCTGTAGTATTCCAAAGGTGGGATCCCACCAAGTTTCCTGATGTAAAACAGTTGTGGAAGGCATTCCCCCAACGGTCAGTACAGGCGTTTAATTTGGCGCATGCGGTCTGCCCCTCCTCCAAATAGTCGGAGGACTCCTTCGACAATACTGACATGAGAGAATAGGTGATTCAGAAATAAGTTTTTTGTAAAATAAGAAAGACAAATAAAATTGAATACTTACTTGTGCTCTTCCACATCCTGGTGAGCATGCTAGGATTAACATTGGCCTTAATCTTTCTCCCATTCTCCCATGTCCCGCTGATGAATAGGAACTGGGTCTTCCAGTTTTTCTCTAACTCCAACAAGTCATCCACCACTTTGAAGTTGTCTCCCATATTGTAGTGGTAGAATGGGATGTGATGGTTTTTACACAGGTTAGCCACTGCTGCGAATTGCTCCATGGGGAGAGGAATGCCGGACAACCTCAATGCCATTATACAAGAAATGAGAGTATACCAAGCATTTGGACTCAGTTGGCTTGGTTAAAGTTTGATCAAGTGTAAATGATGTTTTCGTTGAGCTTGCAGTCCATCAGAGTTTTCAGTGTGACTAGGATTCTCAATTTCACTGATTATGGGATCCCCCACTTGGTTCGGATCCGGCCGAGCTCAGCGGTGTGAGTGTAGACATAATTAATAGTCTGCGTGGCCAGTAGATACTTCACATTAACCTTCTGAAAACAAGGTCCCACCTTTCCTTCTAAGCTCTTCGGTAGCTCCGGATGAGCCATTCCCACTTTCACTTTTCCCTTTCCTTTTTTTCTTCAGAGGCAGCATCCTCAGTTTGTCCGGAGGCTTCAGTCTCGAAAGGGGCCTCTTCGATACTATATTCCATTACTTCTTCCATCATTGTGGAAGATGGAAGAATGTCAGCTTGTGGATTAGTAGTCTGTCCGGATGGTTGAGCACCGGTTTTTTCTAGAGGTCTGGTGTCCGGTTGGGGCTCGGCTCCAGAGAATTTTGTTTAAGGAGTAATTCTGGTTGCCTCTGATCCGGAAGGCTTGTCTCTTGGGGCTCTAATAGATATCTCCGATCCGGAGGCTTTACCTTTGGATGCAGACTTAGAGGCCCCCGTTTTGGAGGACTTGGGTTGTGAGCCATTTGATTGACCTATTACAAAGCGTGTTGACGAGGGTTGGTTTTCTCAGGGGATTTCTCAATATCAGATCCCATAACAATAAACGGAGAAGGCTTCTTAACACTTGATACTGCTTTCTCTTGGACGTTAGAAGGTTGAGACTCCTGGACCGAGGAGCCTGATGGGATTGGCGAGAGTTTTGTCTTGAATAAACGTTTAGGTTTTGCACTTTTGGTAGAAGACGAACCTTGATCAGCTTCTAAGGATGGTGTATCAGACTTATTGCTTTGAGAGACTAGAAGACCAGCAGCAATGCGTCTCTCACGTTCAATTTTTTTACTTTCTCTAGTTCAGAAATATTTAACCAACCACCTTTCACAAGAGCGTTCCTCGCTGTGAACATAAAACTATCCAAGAGAGGTTTTGAAAGAAAAGGTGAAAGCTCTGAAGAAAGAAATTGTGGAGTGGTGAAGATGGTAAAACAGTGAAAGAAAGTAATTTATATATTAGTAAGGCAAAAAGCTACTGATACCTAGGAGAAAATGAAAAGATTTAGGTAATGATTGAAAACGGCGCTGACGTAACAAGCATTAAATGCAGGAGTTACTTTTCAGGCTTAGTGGGAGTTCCGTTCTCAGAAGAAAACAACTGGTAGGACGAATCAAAATGCAATACGTGTCCCACGATCCAAAGAAAAACTCTTAGAATTCCGAGAAGAAATCAGTTCGGATAAACCTTGAACCAAACGCATGAGCGATCCGGAAGATATTGTTACTGACTAAGTGAGTTTTTTAGTCCTGCCAAAGATCTTTGACAAAACCTAAAAAATGGGCTATTGATGAGTCCAGATTTATTCACCACCACTCACTGAGAAAACTGAACAGAGGTAATTCGGACAATAACTGCCCACTGAACTATCCAGACAGGACAAAAGTATTAAAACACTAAACACATTTTGACCAAGCTAGGTGCTAATCTACTTAAGAACTAATGGGTCTTTAAACTCGACCCGGTTACACAAATTGACCCGAAATCCCATGGGTCCATAATTAAGGGTATAAATACCCAACCACTTTTATTAATGAGGGTAATGAATATTTAATACAACCAGACAGCTTAAATCTCTCACTACAAAACACCCAAGCATTTAATACCTTTAAAACTATTTAAAACATTGGACAAAATTTCCCTCAGTTCAACATAATCCACACCAATATGCATTTCAGGACGTTAGTGTTTTAGTATTTTCTCATACTAAGTAGCATGAGAAGTCAGTTCATTAAATGTCCACTTCTCACACTAAGGAAAAATTGAACACAAACCCTACCATAACTCCCCCTTAAAGTTTTAATGTTAAGTGCCTTTAGTGACATCTTGAAAATATGTTACTTTATTTTCTTTTTATTATGAAACTTCATGGTTGATAGATGCATTGACAACATTTTAATCTCTACTTAATTAATCATGGAAAACAATTCCTAAACTCTTTTTAGAAACACAATTGCATGATCTTAGTCGGGACAACCCCATAAAATGTTAATGGTATTTATTATTTCATGATTACAATCACAAACTATTTAACTCATCCCACGCCTCAAATTATTTTTTCTCCCTAGAAGAACTATCTTAGTGAAGGATGTGGGCTCCTTAGTCCTTACTGTCAGGTCAAAATCATGGCAATTTAAATAAAATTTCATGTCTTTATATCATTATAAAAGCATACTCATACAAATGTAAAAGGTGTATTGCCTAATGGATTAAAGGTATATACAACAACAATACACATAAAAAACAATACATATATTTTTACAGACAAACTTAAAAACAATGTGTAAATATGGATATAACATGTAAAGTATACCTAATATTATTATAAGATATTTTCAGGCAAATATATTAACATGCACTTGTATGAGTATGAGAAAAGCTATTGTTGATCCAATTTCAGTTGACTAAGTATGAGAGAACCCTCTGGCATGTATCGCTATGGTGTGATATGTTGGCTTCATTAATCTACCAACAAGGATCATTGCACTGTGATATGTTGGCTTTTATTATTTATATATTTCAATCAAACATTGAATGACCAATTCATAACTGAAAATATATAATATTCACAATTATTTTTGACAAACATTATCAATTTCTTTAGATCGGTAATGCTTATAGTAATACTAACCATGAATCTGTCAAGACTCTAAGTAAAGCGATTCACCAATATGGATCACTTTGGTGATATGTTGGTTTTATGACCTATTTACCATAGTTAAGAAGACATAAGTCATGTAATCCATATAACACATAAACACTGAACAATCACACAAATACACTCAATTTAAAATATAACATATGGTTGAGGTCCGAAAGAAGACCCATTTAGGTGCATATATAGTGCCAAGATGCAATGAGGCCTTTTCACTGCAACAGACTCTGCATCACAGCAAAATCTGATGGTGGTGTCACACCGTATAATGAAGCTGTCACAGAAACATCAGGGATTTTGGTAGTAAATGACATATAATACTATTTTTATCGTACACCATTAAGTTTTGCAATGACGAAGAGTCATTGTCATGTTTTTTTTAAAATTTAGCTTGATGTGCCACGATGATGCTCTTTTTGTTGCGGCAACCTGATCTTAAATTGAGTTAAAAACCCTAAAATTCATATGAAATCAAGCTTGGTTGATAAAACACATAATTATAACATGTTCTATCTCCAACAAATCAAATAATTATTGAATTTCAAGCCTTAGTTCCACATATCTACCAATTAAAGCAATAAACAATTCTCTAATGTGGATTTTTTTTACTGAAAATAAAATCTCATGCTTTATATTTGATTAAAGAAAAAAACTTTAACCTTTAGTCTCAAATGGTGAAGCTCTAATACCATTGTTAGAGTTTATATTGCATAAACCTCAATAAAATATAAATATATAATCCCTTAAAAGTACAAAATATAATATTTATAGGAAGATGTAGACATCTGTTTTATATTATTTTTGTTCTTTCATTTAGTTTCTGATTCGTTGTATCATTCATCCAAATTCGTTGTATCTTATGTTCTTGTATGAAGATCTCAATAGAAGATATTTATATACTCTTGCTACTTATGAGCTTCAAATCAATAACATGTGCATAAATTCGTATATAAGTGGCGTGAATGAATATTTCACTTTCTTTCTCTTTATATAGTATTTGAATCATAGTTTTAAAAAAAGTCTAACTAAAATATCGTCCTTAAGTTCTGCTATTGTGAACATAGACCACAATAATGATTGTTTAACAAATTAGTCATTCAACTTTATAGTTTAGATTTAAGTGTCAATATTTACATCCACTCTTTAACTAAATCTAAATTTTATCTGCCATCGACATAATTACCTCAATAACATGTTTTTGTTAAGGAACTAACAAGTTCGGCCAAAGTAAGTCTACTATTTTTTAGTCAAGAAAGAGATCACTTTATTCATCAATAGGTTTTCCCTATTTATAATATAAAAACTAGTGGGTAGTTACATTAGGTTACGCTTTTAGCGCCACTAGCCCTCTTACACCATTATCCCTATAATTGTGGAACTAACAACAGTTACCAATACTATCCCTATAATTATAGAATAACTAACACATCTCAAACTCGTGGGTTTATCGTGTGCTGGTATTACAAATAAGAGTTTTGAGCGTAATCTATACTTCAAGACGAGCTGAACTCTCCTTTTAAGAACGCCAAAGCTGACCTAGTCTGCTGAGCTCGGACTCGAGCTCGTTAACGAACGGAACCAAATTTGATCTGCGTTGCTTGACTCGAACTTACTAATAACGCGCTCCAGTCCTTTTCTTTTACCACATTTCTCATCTAGTCGATCAACTCTACTATGATGTCCTCGAGCTCATCCTGATCCTGATCCCGAATTCAGTTGATCAACTCTACTCTGTCGTCATCGAGCTCATCCTAATATTGAATTCAGCGACACCGTGCATGCTCTTAAGTTTGCTCCATTATCATGCCACGTACACCGTTGAGCTCAGTTTAGTGACGAGCTCAGTATCTCTTTAAGATCATCCACGTTATCTATCGATAACGTCATCCTGCTATTGAGCTCGTCCACGTTATCTATTATTGATGTTGACCTGCTGTCGAGCTCGTCCAAGCCATAGAGCTCGTTATCTTCTTTTCTGCTCAGTATAATCCAAACTCTTAGTGCTCCTTACTCGTGTTCCGAGGAATCCTCCCTTATCAGGGCTCCCCCTAGTTTAGAGGTTTATTAAAATAGTAATAAACATGTAAATAATAAATAAATTAAATACTCTACTTATAATAATAATTTGAATCGTCATGTGTCGGTTTCTTTCTGAGACGCGTCGACAAGACAAGTGGCGGTTTTTTGGCAACGCCGTTTCCTGAAGTTACTTTTTGGCGATTTAGCTTTCTGGTACAATTTTCAAATAGACAATGACATCATAACTTACACGCGTATGCGGAAATGTTCCATTACTCAAGTAACTTCCTCATTTACTTGAAAAACCATATTTCTTCAACTCTTCTGCTTTATTCTTCTTGGAAAACTCTCTGCAACCCTAATCCCAGTCGCTCTTTTCGTTCTTCGTCAACAGTTATTCAGTTAACACCCTTCTTCTTAACTATTTTGCTTATGTCGAATGCTGTAGATAACCCAAAATTCAGGGTTTAAAAACTTTACTATTAGACAAGTCCCCAAAATCAAGTCACTTGCCCTTACCATCAAAATCATTCTGATTTATGTCCTTCCCTAATCGTAGTTTGTAGAAAAACCATGGAACCCAAAAAGGGAGTGAAGAGTAAGGACGTCAAAATTAAAGAACCTTTATACGAAGACGTGAACGACTTAGAAAACTACTTTTCTCAAATAGCTTCTAGATACACTAATTTAGATGATGATGGAGTCGCCGATTTAAGGGAAAGATGCAATATTCCTGAGAACATAACCATTAGGGCTCCTTGTCTAGGCGAGCATCCCTATCAAAGAAAAAAAACTTTCCTCTTCACCACTTTGTTTGACTAGGGACTTAGATTACCCCTCCCTGAACTAATTCGTGATTATTTCAGTGTCATGGGTATTTGCCCCACCCAGATGCCAGCAAACCGCTGGAGGCTGTTGCTCAGCATAGTTCTTAGTTCATGTTTGTTAAACATCAAAGTGTGTTTAGCAGACCTCCTTTTAGGTACCTATGTAACCAATTTAGCAAGAACTCATTTCTTCTATACCCATTTTAAAGAGATTAAGAAGATTGTAGAACTACCCAACTCTGATAGGAATTGGAAAAATTCCTTTGTCTTTGTTTCAGGTAATTGGGAACACAACACCCATACCCTAAATCTTCAACTAGAATGCAAATGGAAGAGAACGTGTAAGCCTTGTTTTTATTTTGTATTGAAATATCAATTTGTTCAAACTCTTTGATCATATCTTTGTGCCTTCAGGTGAACTCTCGAACCAGACTTTGTGGAAAGAAGGAAAATCAGACAATTACATAAATCGTCTGATCAGAGTTAGCAGCTTAGCTTTGAAGCATGGCAACAAGACCCCAACAAATTGTTCACTCGATACATCTATCTACAATCAGGATTGTGGACCATACCCGAGCTCAGCATAACAGAAGAAGAAGGAGTCAGGATGGCAAACAGCTCTAAAGCTACCATGGATCGTCTCAAGACGATTTTAGAAAAGAAGCTTCGTGAGAAAAACAGTCATGGCATTTGGCTGGCAGTACCTCAGGTAACACGCAAAGCTGGTGAACTTGGGGATTCTGCCTCCACTGTAGCTCTCTCCATTGATCAAGGTAACGATGGTGGCAAGGAGAAAGAGAAGTTTGTAAAGCAAAATGAAAAAGAATCACCCCCTGTGCCTGCAGCTGCTCAAAATAACCCTCGAGCATAAAGAGATGATGAAGACGAAGAGACTAACTCTGGTGCCCTCCACACAAGGAGGAAAAAAAAGCAAAAGGTAATTGACTTCGTTCCTCTGAACACCAGAAGATTTCAACTTTGAGATGAAGAAGGCGATGCCAACGAAGCCACTTCAAATGAAGGAGCATGACCTCTTAACCCAACAACAAGAGAAGTTGGTGAAGGACAAAATCCTCCTGGTGCTAAGGAGATAATCAATCTTGCTGACTCTGAGGAGAATGACTGTGGAGCTGAAAAATATACAACACTGCAACCCCCCCCCCCCCCCCCCACTCATGCAACATCAGCTCAATAAATTGCGTTGAGCTCATCCTTGGGATCTCAAGATCCCTCTGTGGAGAATACTGAAAGGATTAACCCTAACCAGAAAGCTGCAGAGACCAACCAACACAGGGTACCTGCAGGGGAGCGCCCAAAAGTGCAATTTCCACGTCCCTCCTCTTACATGTTCGAGAAATTACGCAGGACACCTGATATTTCCTACTATGATAAGGTGTCCAATGCAGTGCTCTTACAGAGGCAAACAGAGCTAGTGATTGAGGTAAAACCTGTTAACTTATACCTTCCAAATTATAGACTATATATGTATACTTACCTTCACTGCCGATTGTTTAGATGCACAATAACTCATTCATTTTGGGTTATCGGAATATGTCTCCTGTTGATGTAACTGCAATGGATAGATGGAAGCCTGAAGCCATGTTTTTTAGCCCTTCCAAGTTCTGCACTGCTGAAGTCATCCGTTTGAGGCATGCTTATGCCTCAGCCAAAGCTGTTAAACACGAAGCCTTGGATGCTAAAGCCCGGTTAGAGAAAGCGATTGCGTCTTTACAAGAAACTGTGTTATGCAATGACCAACGCATCGCAATTCTATCTGAAAACCATATGATAGTGCTAAATCAGAACGAGAGCTTGCTGAAGAGAAACTGCGATCTGCAAACACAGAATACTAAACTGTTGGATATAGCCAACCACCAGTCGAACAGGGTGAAGGAACAAGCAGATCGGATTGCTGCTCTGACCTCTGAGGTGAGTAAATTGACTAAGGAGGTCGAAGAGGGGCGCTCGTAGCTCGAGAGGGAACGACAACAATGACAAGAAAATATAGACGCAACTATTAAGGAGAGGGAAACACAACTGTTCGCAGCTGCAACCGATATGATTGCCACGAAGAACCAGAAAGCTATTGCAGAATTGATGGCCCTGAATTCTAGTCTAAACCCAGGCTCATTTTCTCACTTTTCACATCCCGCTGCCCCAACCTCGATCGTGGCCCACGAGAAGAGCACATAAACTAACACCGTCGTGGATCCTTCCAGACAATTACCCCCTAGTGGGTCTAAGTAATTTTCATGTTTATCTTATTGAACTCAATTGTTGTCTTCTTTTTTTGTTATGTTAAACTTATGGTACTGCTTGTAGTATTTGAATCACATTATTTTGAATGAATGCATGTTTTTCTGTAATTATTACTGCAAACATACGTTGGTAAAGGTAGATTATATGTGTGTTGAGTTATCTGGAGACCTTTTATAACCCCGAGCTCAGTATGGCTTAGCTTAGACAGCATGTGCCATGATAGCATTTTCGCGGAGAGATCCTATGGACTCTATTGCGTAGTCTTTTCAGACTTGGTCTTTGACCAGTTTGCTAATATACCAGTACAAAGTATAGACACAATATGGTCATTGCGTAGCCCATAGGCGTGGCCAATTAGCCCGTTCGCGTTTATAGACACTTAGTCCGGACTCAATATAGTCTGTTGCGTAGCCTAATAAGGACATGGTCATTGACCCATTTGTTGGTTATAAAGATAAAACTCACACACACATTTGGCGAAAACAATAATTTATATTAAAAAGACTCAAAATATTGTTCGTAGATGCCTCAGTAAAAAACCTCCCCGCACCATCAGAGAGGATAAAGAGCACATCTTTACATCTTATACATTTTGGCGATACAATTTTAGGTGATTACATTCCAAGGACGCTCGAGTGGTTGACCTTCTTGGTCTGCTAATCTGTATGCGCCATGGTGTCCTGCTGAAATGACTGAGTACGGGTCTTCCCAATTTGGTCCTAACTTACCACCTACTCCGCTACCAGATTCCTGAAACACCTTCTTCAAGACCAAGTCACCTTCCTTGAATGATCTTGGCTTCAACCGAGCATTGAAAGGTCCTCTCATGAGACTCTGATAGTGCTATGCTCGGACCCTGGCCTAGTCTTGTCTTTCGTCAATTAGATCCAGAGACATTGACCTGGCTATAAGGTTTGCTTTTTCCTCATAGTGCTGAATCCTATGGCTCAAAACTATGACCTCTGCTGGGATAACTGCTTATGCTCCATATATTAAAGCAAAAGGTGTATCACCTGTTGTAGAACGCGGGGTAGTCCTACAAGCTTATAGAACCTCTGCTAACTTGTCTGGCCATTTGCTCATTCCAACTTTTTCTTCAGCCCTTCTAATAACGTTCTGTTGGTCACTTCAACCTGCCCATATGCCTGAGGGTAATAAGGGGTGGAAAAATGCTAGAGAATCCCATACCGTTTACAGAAGTTTGTAACCATTAAAAATTGTAGAATCTCACACAGAGTCAGAATTTGATTATGTATAAAATCACATACCTCTTGAGCACGGGTTCTAAACAGAGCTTTAGCCTCTACCCATTTCGAGAAATAATCGACTGCCAAGATGAGAAACTATCGCTTATCTGTGGCCATTGACAGAGGTCCTACCAAATATATTCCCCATTTATCAAACGGACATGGGACAGGAATATTCTGCATGGGCTTGATCGGGTTATGCTGCGTGTTTAAATACTCTTGAAACTTGTGACAATGCAGTACAAGATTCTTAACATCATTTGGTAGCTCAGGCCAATAATATTCAGTGAGAAGGAATCGTCGAATCAGTGTTCGGTATCCACAATGAGCTCCTGCTTCTCTCGAATGTAGATCTTCCAACACAGAATTAGCTTCAGTTCGATCAAGACAACGGAGCAGAGGTCTGGTTGAGATTTTCCTATATAAAATATCATCGAGGACACAATACTTAGTTGCTCTGATTTGCAATGCACGAGCCTCACTTTTACTTGCAGGCAACTAAAGTAATAGAGGTATGGAGTCCACCAATCATCATTGTTACTAACTGAATTGACCGTAGCAACCGTTGAAATTAGCTCTGTCGCAGGGAGTTGCTGGATCAAAATTGTTGGATGCTCTCCTGCAGCTGCTGTCTTTGACAAAATGTCGGCCGCCAAATTATCTCTTTGAGGGATCTGTTCATATAAAACGTTAGTAAATTTGGACTCATATTCCTTGAGAATTACGAGATATTCCTTGATGCCATCTTGCTTAACGTCGTAAAGACCCCGTGCTTGTTTTACCACCAACTGAGAATCAGATCTGATTTTGATAGCTCGAGCTCCACATATTATAGCAAACTTCATGCCACAAAGGGCAGCTTCATATTCCGCAACATTATTTGTGACCGGAAAATTAAAACGCACTACCTGATTGATCTCCTCTCTTGTTGGAGTTCTGATGATAATACATGCTCCTCCTCCAGATGTTGAAGATGCACCATCCACTTCAATAATCCATTGATCGAGCTCTACCGTTTGTTCGTGTCTATCTTATCATGCTCTTCCCTTAATGAGATGAACTCAGCTAAAAAATCTGCAATTGTTTACCCCTTTATAGTTACACGTGTCTCAAAATGAATATCATATTCCCCCAGATCGATGCTCCATTTAGTTAATCGACCATAAATATCGGGATTTTGCAGCACTGTTCGCAAAGGATATGTTGTTCGTACCGTGATAACATGCCCGTGAAAATATGGTCTCATTCTCCGAGCTGTAACAACCAAGCTTAAGGCCAATTTTTCATGGTTTAGATACCTTGTCTCTGCATCTGTCAACGTCTTACTTGTGTAATACACGGGCCACTACTTCCCCTTTTGATCGTGCACAAGAACTGGACTTACAGAAAAAGGTGATACTGCAAAGTACATAAATAATGGCTCTTCTGGTATAGGGGCAGATAAATTCTCAGGAGATGTAAGATATTTCTTCAGGTCATCAAAATCCATATCGCACTCCTCTGTCCACACAAATTTCTTAGCACCCCGCAACACTTCAAAAAAGGGATGACTTTTATCCGAAGCTCGTGAGATGAACCTTGAAAGAGCTGCTAACCGCCCTGTAAGATATTGGACTTCCTTGACCTTCTTTGGTGGTTCCATCTGCAAAATTGCACTTAATTGAACTGGATCTGTCTCAATACCCTGATGACTTACCATGTAGCCTAAGAATTTGCCCTTAGCCACACAAAATAAAAACATTTTTCCGGGTTAAGCTTAAGATTATATTTGCGTAATAAATAAAAAACAACCTGCAAAGCGCTTAGTTGTTGCTCTTCTTCATGTGTTTTAATAATCATGTCATCAATATACGCTTCCAAATGCTGCCCCAAATGGTCTTGAAAAATGTGAACCCGCCTTTGATACGCTGATCCCACATTCTTCAATCCAAAATGCATGACCGTAAAATAATAGAGGCCCCGCTCGGTTTGAAAAGTTGTGTGCTCCTGATCAGACGGGTGCATGCAAATTTGATTATATCCTGAGTATGCATCCATAAAAGAAAGGAATTTGCAATGAAGCTAAATCAACGAGCTGCTCTATCCTTGGCAATGGGAAAGCATCCTTAAGACACGCTTGGTTCAAATCGGTAAAATCCACACACATTCTCCATTGCCCGCTCTTCTTTTTGACTAAAACCAGATTAGCTATCCAAACTGGATACCTTGATTTTCGAATGTGCCCCAACCGAGTGAGCTTGGTGACCTCGGCTAATATAGCAGCCTGCTTCTCAGCTGAAAATGCTCTTTGTTTCTGTCGTACTGGTGTAGCGCATGGATTGATAACCAATTCATGGCTTATGATTGTTGGACTCACTCCTGAAACATCAGCTACCTCCCAAGCGAAGACATCTAAATTCTTGGCTAATAAATCCAGAAACCGTTCATTTAAATCTGAAGTCAGTTCATTCCCCAGGCGAATAACTCTATTAGCAGCTATGATCGTGTCCGCTGTTGTAACATCTGTTGTGGGTGAATCCTTATTTTCTCGTGGATCATCCACTGGTTCTGGCGAGGTAAAACCTATTGTTACTGGAACAATACCCCCCCCCCCTCCGCCATTTCATTGCTATTGGATAGGTTTTGAATGATCCGACGCGATTGCATAACAAGTTCGCGCGGTTATCTGGCTGCCTCGAATTATACATGTCCAATTACCCGTTGGATACTTAATGTATTTTCGATACGTGCATGGTGTTGCTTCCATCCTATGCAGCCATGGTCGTTCAATGATCGCATGATAAGGACTCGGCGCGTCGGATAAAAAACAACGTCTTTAATTCTTTCTTTGTAGCTCCATGACCGACTTTAACCACCAGCTCTACCTCCCCAACACATTGTGAAGATTTTCCTTCGTATCCTACCAAAGTTCGCTGAGTAGGTCGATACGGTGGGACATTCTGCATGCGATCAAAACTTCCTTTGAAGATGATATTTGTCGAGCTTCCTCCATCGACCAATACTCTTGTTACCATTACTCCTCCAATGTCCAAATTGACAGTTAAGGTGTCTTCATGGGGCAAACTTACACCTCTGAGATCATCATCATTGAAAGTGAGATCGGCGACCGGGTATCTATAGTTTTGATAAGAGCTTTCATCTATCTCATAAACCCCGAAATCATTTTTAACTTGTTTATGCTGGGTAGACCCTTGTCCAGTAGCCAAACTTCCCCCTGATATGGTCAGTAACCACTGTTGCTTGTTAGCTTCCGACCCTTCTCTAATTGTTGGTTTTCCAGTATTCAAGGGGCGATCTTCCTCATCTTGATAAGGTTGAGTTCGTTTGATATTTGAATCAACTCACCATTATCTATTAATCGCAGTATTTCATCCTTTAGCTGCCAGCATTCATCAGTCGAGCGCCCATGGTTATGATGATACACACAATAGTACCTGTTAGATCGCTTAAACCCAGCCGCACTCATTTTTTTGCGGAGCTTGGTACCTCGTACGCCCCTTTGTTTGATCATAGATTACCGAAATAGCCTCTGTCAATGGAGTGAAACGTCTATTTGGTTGATCGAGCTGCTGAGGTCTTCGATTTTAGTCCCTCATTGGTTGATCTTTGACCTTTTTCTGCTCTGCTCCACCATCTTTGACCTCTAGCTCACGCCTCTCAGGTGACGTTCCTCTTCTAGCATCCTCAACTCTGATAAAAGTGTCCGCTCTTGCAAGCAGATCTCATATGTTTTCAGTTGGGAACCTGATGAGATCCGCATATAGTTCCCTCTCCTGTTGAGCCCTCGTTTCAAAGAGGCTACCGCCATATTCTCGGCTAGATCTGGTAAAACATTCATGGCATGAAAAAATTGTCTAACATAACTTTTAAGAGACTCACCTCGACGCTTAATAAAAATCCATGATCGAATCCCGCTCGCGCTTAAGTTCTTTATTGCACACGAACCTCTCTCTGAATACTTTCCATAGTCTAGCGAAATCATAGATAGACCCTTTCAGCAGGCTACTGAACTAATCCATAGCGTTGCCCTTAAGGGTCATAGATAGTGCTCGGCATAACATCGCGTTGTCAGGATTGAAAGCCATAATCATGTTTCTGAACTGCTCTAAGTGCCTCTCTGGATCCTTTATTCCATGGTAAGCTTCCAACCTAAATGGATCGAATTTCCTCGGGAGTTGAACCTCCAGGATTTTCTCTGAAAACGACGATTCCTTCAATATGTAAGGCGATAACTTTGGGCGGATCTGATTGTAACGAAGGTCCTCATCCTCTTGGGCTCGTTTGGTAGACGTCTACTTGACCTCATCACGTGGCCATCGGTTACGATTTTTTCCCCGCTCTCACCTTCACCTTCTTGTTTGTCGTCCCTTTTGGAAGAACGATCAGTCATGTTAGCATTGCTTGCCTCTAGTCCTGATGGTTGATGAGTCTTGCTCGCACCCTTGATTCTTGCAGTTAGAGCATGAATAGCGCCATTCATACATGTCATGGTAGCGTGCATAGATTGCTCTCTAGTGTCGCATTCAAACGCTATTTTTAGCTGTTCTTCTTGCAAATTTGGGAGTCGTTGTTCCAGTTGGATGCCGATTCATTCGCCGATATAGTTTCCGCAGCTCTGTAAGCTCCCAACACATTGTCAATTTGATGAGGATGCGTCTCTTCCCTGGGAGCAATGCCTGTTTGGACCAGATGTCCCTCTGACACCACCGTTGATTGGGGTATTAGAGGATTGACCTCTTAAGGAATCGTGGGATCGAGACGACTTACGGTTCTCCTCCGATGAGTTGTTGTTTCGCTAGTTTCTTGATTATCTCTCTCAATTCCCGACCTAGTGACCACCATGGTGATTGGTTAAAGAGTTCCCACAGACGGCGCCAAATTTGTTAAGGAACTAACAAGTTCTGCCAAAGTAAGTCTACTATTTTTTAATCAAGAAAGAGATCAATTTATTCATCAATAGTTTTTCCTTATTTATAAGATACAAACTAGTGGGTAGTTACATTAGGTTATGCTTTTAGCGCCACTAGCCCACTTAAACCATTCTCCCTATAATTGTTGAACGAACAACTGTTACCATTAACTAGCACATCTCAAACTCGTGGGTTAATCGTGTGCTGGTATTACAAATAAGAGCTCTGAGCGCTATCTATACTTCAAGACGAGTTGAACTCTCCTCTTAAGAACGTCGGAGCTGACCTAGTCTGCTGAGCTCAGACTCGAGCTCGTTAACGAACGGAACCCAGTTTGATCTGCTTTGCTGGACTCGAACTTACTGATAACGCGCTCCAGTCTTTTCCTTTTACCACATTCCTCATCTAGTCGATCGAATCTACTATGATGTCCTCGAACTCATCCTGATCTTGATCCTGAATTCAGTTGATCAACTCTACTCTATCGTCATCGAGCTCATCCTGATCTTGAATTCAGCAACACCGTGCATGCTCTTAAGTTTGCTCCATTATCATGTCACGTACACCGTTGAGCTCAGTTTAGTGACGAGCTCAGTATCTCTTTAAAATCATCCTCGTTACTTATCGATAACTTCATCCTGCTATTGAGGTCGTCTGCGTTATCTATTATTGATGTTGACCTGCTGTCGAGCTCGTCCAAGCCATATAGCTCGTTCTCTTCTTTTCTACTCAGCTTAATCCAAACTCTTAGTGCTCCTTACTCGTGTTCCGGGGAATCCCCTTATCAGTTTTCATTTATTATTTTAATTCATATTAATTTAAATCTACATGATTATTTATTAATCAAATTATTTATCGATAATAGTTAATACATCAATAAACATACAATGATTCATTCTAACGGAGAAATTATAACATCACTTGTATATATTTTTATTTATATAATATATTGATATAATGTCAATGAATTCTTATAATTATTATCTGCATAAGGAGAATATTATTATATAACTATCATTATCGTTCACTATTTTGCGTTATAATTTTTTGTCTCTTACTTGTCGGCATACCCTCTTACTCATTGTACACCTAACGTTTCTGAGTCCGAACAAGATCTTTGCACCGTATGTTTAGTTTAATTATCTTCCACTATAACTTATATTATAAACTAATAGTTAACAAACAATAACTTGTGCCAAATGTGTTTATGTGGATTGAATTTACCTCTGCCCACACCGTTATTTCTATGAATTCGGTGGCATTGTGATGTAATTTTGATTCACACCCATACAACTAATTAAACGGAAGAAAAAGAAAAAAAACTATGATAAATGAATAAAAAGAAAAAAATATGGGTGAAAATATATATATAAAAAAAATAGCCATCGTATAGGATTAGAAGTGGTTAGAATAGACTAAAGAAGACCGTGGAAGATGGAAGGTGATCAGATCGATGGTTATTTATTCCAGAGCGTCATCCCATATTATTTCTAACAAAAATTGATTGGAAAACGTAAACTATTTGAAGGTGTTAAATTCATGTTGGGAAATCATGTATGATATATTAGATTCAAGTTGTCTACTAGACTAGAAAAGCTTTAACAAGTGTAAGATATGTCCCTAAACGTTAATGTAACCTTATGTCAATATGTTTCTTAGATGAGGAAGGGCTTGCGTATAAGGATGGAGCTGATAGTTTTAAAGTCTTGCAAGACTCACATGTTGCTATACAGGCTAGTCGGATTGATGGTGTTTTAGTCTTAGATGGGTCCGTAAAAGAAGGGTCGTCTAATATAGATCGTTCAAGTATTACTACTTAAGATCGCGAACTGCTCTTCATTCTAGGGTGGATTTCTTTATCAACAAAATAATTTACAATATCTGCAAACAAAGGTTCAACTTTAAATGCCAGTAACTATTTGTTAGTAAAAAAATCATTTATCTTCTCACTCTTTTGAACAACGTAGTCACTTGAGTCCAGACAGAATAAATTATTTTCTATAACATTCTCTGAACCTTTTTTACTCTTGGATCTCAAAATAAAATTTCTGCAGAAGTAATAACCAGCGTAATAAGCGTGATTTCTAATCTTTATTATCTAAATATATTTGAGTGCAACATGATCTGTATGTATTACTCCCTCCATTCCCAAATATAAATCGTTTAAGGTATAGACACGGGTATTAATAAATGTAATTATTACTACTCTTACTTGTAGAAGGAAAAAGTAAACTAAATTGATTGGACACAGTAATACATGCAACGAGCTCTTTCTAATTTAATTGGTCAAATATTAATTAATTAATATTCAAAAGTTCATTGATTCACGAGAACAACATTTAAATTGGAATATTTAGTGTTTTCTAAAACGACTTATATTTTGGATCGGAGGGAGTATCACTTTTGTACCTAATAGATATGATAAAAACTTATCGAATACAAAAACAACCGCTAGGAATTCTTTCTCAGTTGTTGTAAAATTTAGTTGTGGTGTAAGTGTTCTATTAGCATAATATATAGTAAGACAAACTTTATTTTTTTATTGTCCTACTAAAACACATATCACATAATTGCTAGCGTCACACATCAATTCAAATGGTTAAGTCTAATTAGGAGAAACAATAATAGGCACAATGATTAACTTAGATTTTATCGAATGAACTACATCTAAACACTCAGTATAAAATAAAAATTCAGCATCTTTCATCAATAAATCAAAAATATATTTAGAGATTTTCGAAAAATCCATAATGAATCGTGTATAAAAACCTGCATGAGGAAACTTTGGATTCCTTTTACTCAGACATGAAGTGGTAAATTTTGGATGACTTCAACTTTAGCTTGATCTACCTCTATTTCCTTTTTATGAAATCTGATTTCCTAATACGATCTCGTACTGTACCTTAGAGTGAAATTCTCCAAATTGAGAATAAGATCAATATCTACACATCATTGTAAAACAAGAGATATATAAGCTAAAAATATATCAAAATTATCAATAAAAATAGAAAAAATATTCATAAATATTTTTATTGATTTTCAACCACGTAATGAAAAAATAGACATCATGCATCGCTAAAAAACCGCAAAGCGTTACACAGCCTGAACGACATCCTCCTATAAGTGAATGTCCCATATGAACATGTAAAAATAGTATTTTCTTGATCCTTTGGTCGGATAGAGATCTGATGGTACCCAAAGTAACCATCTAAAAAATAGTAGAAGGCTTGTCTAGCTAATCGTTTCAACATTTGATCGATGAATGAGAGTGGAAATTAATCTTTACATGTCGTGTCATTCAATCTTCTATAATCAATACATACTTTATCAACATCCTTGTCAATATTGATCATTGTCATCCTTTCTTTCTTTGGGATTACATAAATCACACTCATCCATATACTATATGAGATACGATATATGATCCATGCATCAAAAAAATTCATACTCTCTTTCATCACTACCTCTTCCATTTGTAGATTTAACCATCTTTGAGGTTGAACGATTTACTTATAAATTTCCTTCATTGGTATCTTGTGCTGAAGTAGAGAAGGATTGATTACCTTGATGCCTCCAATGGTCAGTCCAATTTCTTCATTGTATTACCTTAACACCCATAATAAAAAAAATTGTATATGTATCGCTCAATGAGACATTAATAATCACAATAAACTTATCAGGTTCTTTTATAAAAATATGACGGAAGTTTGAAGGTAAGGTTTTAATTCCAATTTAGCTGCTTCAACTTTTGTGATTTCAGCTCCAAAATCTAAATATTTATAGGTTGAATTAGTATTTTATTTAAGTCCATCACACATTATCTTACCTTTTATCTTTCGGTTTTAGTTTCATCTAATCCATCTTGGACTATAGAATTTTCTAAAAAATGATTGAGGAAAAATTTCATTCATACAATTATAAGTCAATTTATCTACCACATCAATCAAATAAGCATTAGCATCATTAGGAAATTTTAGAAACTCTAGTATGTTAAATTCCACTTTCTCATCTCCTATATGTATGATTAATTTTTCAGGCTCAACATCAATAATCATTCGAGCAGTAGCTACTTGTTAACTTAAATCAATACATCATTTGTTATGCCCTTTGGATATGTAAGATATGTATCAACAAATTTAAGAGAAACAGTTGTATCTTTAACCCAATATGCCTAGTTTAAGACATCAAATTGATACTACCGTCTAAGCCACACAAACAATTATCAAATGTTAAATTACCATTTTTACAAGGAATAGCTAAACCTTATAATTTAGATGGTAATTCCTTTGTCAATACAACTGTCTCGAAGTCTCTAAATTTTATTTTGCGAGAATTTTTTTTTAGGAACTTTACATATCACGGTATTTGCTCTGACAAGTCTGCATAAAGAATGTTAATTTCTAAGCTGCGAAATAATTTAAGGAGTCGGAAAAATTCATCGTTAAAGTTATGTTTCTTCCATTTGGATAGGGAACTCCTGGTGTATATTTTGAAATTGGAACAAGATTGTAAGGTGCACTTTGGGTGTGATAAAGGATGCAGGTCCATTGCTGCATTCAAGATCTATGTTGTCGAGATCTGCTGCATTGATGTAAGGATCATGTATAGTGATAACGCGTCCAGAACTGTCACGTATGATGTTATTCACAGATGTGATTGTCACGTATGATGTTACTGTCACAGATGTGATCTGCAAGTTTTTTTGCTGTGTTATGGACCTGCAATGTCATCGAGCTTACTGCGATCAGACCTGCAAGAAAGATCAGGTGATGAGTTGGTGCTTACAGGTATACTGTTTTCACGGTTAGCACCTGCAGTATCATCAACATGTAGCTTATTTGCAGGTAATGCTATGTTGCCATCAAGTATGGTGATGGAGTGTCCAAGGAAATTTACAGGACCCTTGTTGTTATTTACAGGTACATCAATGTTGTTGTCAAGTAAAGTCATGTTGTTGTTGGGTACCCAGTTGCATCCATGTATGTTTCTGTTGCGTCCAGAACATGCAGTATCATCAAGTTTTTTGCGATCAAGACCCTTGCTGCTATCTGGGCTTTCAGGTGTGTCACCATTTCTGCTCGATCAGGTCTATGAGCTGCAATATTGCTGGAACTGCATGGTACGCTATCAACTGCAGGTAACGCCATGGTGTTGTGAGGTACCAAGCTGCTTCCAGGACATTCAATATAGTTGCGTTCATTTCCAAGACCAATGCTGTTGCGATCAGGTAACATAAGGATGCTTCTATCAGGTCTGTCGCTGTCACATCCAGGTCCATGACATTTGCTGCTGCGATCAGGTAGGCTATTTGCAAGTAACGCCATGGTATTGCCATCATGTTGCGATCAGCTACCTAGTTTCTTTCAGGACCTGTAATAATGTTGCAATCAACTCGTGTGCTACTGTCATCAGCAAGTCTGTTTTTGCGATCAGGTACCCAGCTGTTGCGATCGGACATGATGATGTGATCACGTGTTGGAAGTGTGCTACTTTCATCTATAGCATTGTTAGGCATGTTGTTGTGACGCCATGCTGCTGTCAGGTACCCAGTCAACTCTAACACTTTTTCTGCTATCTGCAAGTAACTAGTTGTTGCGATTTACAGGTCTTATGCTCTGATCGAGTATTGTAGGTAGATCATTGTTCTCAGGTCCATCATTTCTGCTATTTGCAGGTCTATTACTGTCATAAACCCTTATTGCAATTAGATATGATATCACTGCGATCAAGTAACCAGTAACTGCAGTCAAGTAGAAATTTGCGATTTGCAGGTCTGTATCTATGTCCAAGTGTGATGTTGCTGCGTTATGGACCTGTAATATCATCAAACAAATTGTTTTTATTAGAAATTGATTTCGATTACTTACCTGTTTGTTCTTGTCACCGACAAACTCTTCTTTTTGACCTATTTGTCTCTATGTTCCTAGCCTGATTGCATTTTCTTGTTTCGGGTTATTACATAGGTTGTTGGACCAAGTTCCTTGAATTCTATATGCCAATATGGAGTTTAGTTGTCTAATAAAATCTTTAAGCTCTTCAGATCCGCATTGTGATTCTGAATTGGGACTTCGATATTTTTCATACTCGATTCGTTCTTCTCGAAGCAGGATATAGATGATTCAGCAAACATGTTCACATTCTTTTTAAAAGTTTATTTCTTCTCCAACTTCTCCAAGTCCTCCTCTTTCGAAACGTTCTTGTTGTTCTTCCAGAAAAAGTATAAAATTTTCATTCTACGTGCTTGATACTTAGTAGGAAAAATAAGGTTTAGGCCCTTGTTGATAGTTAGTCACATACTTGACATCTTCGGATTCTGTGAATTGATTTTCTATTAACGTTTGATACTTCAATCGAATTTACCTTCACTTGGTTCATCTGCTATTCAAGCGCTAAATCTTTGCTGGCATGACAATCTCATTGTTTACTACATACATTCTAAACTTCTTCGTTTCCTGAGATGCATAGATGTGGGTAAAAAACACCTCTAATAATCCGTACGTTTCTCTATCATCTTGTTCATTAGAATCCATCCACTTGCCATATCAATCATTAGTTTATTATTTATGAGTAGTCCATTGTTAAGCATTTGGACTATGATCCATGTTGGAATCTCACGGTGAGGATATTTGTGAAACAACTCTTTATATCGTTCCCACGAGTCATAGAACGACTCATTGTTTTGTTGAGTATAATTGCTAATATCGTTTCAGAATTTTGCCAACTTCACTCGTGGAAAGTACTTTGATAGGAATAGTTGAGCCAGTTGATCCCAAGCAGTGATTGAAACCAAGCCTTGGTTTTTCCCTTGAGATAAAATGGGAAACGCCCCAAACGGATTGCATCAACTAAAACATTGGTGTATTTACATGTATCGCAAAGCGCCATAAAACTTACTAGATGTGTGTTCGGGCACTGTTCTGATTCGTCAGTGTTGTTCTGAATCATTTTGATCGACGGTTTGATCTTGAAATACTTGCCTCCACTATTGGTGTCACTATACTCTGAGTGAATCCGAGTAAGTGATGGATTAGTATAATTGTTCATTTTTCTTGTATCATGAGTTTGTTATACTACTAGATTGATTCAATTTTCTCATGTATTTTCCATTGTTTTAGATTTTTAGAATTCTCTTCTTCGCCGGTGAAAAGTTCTTTTGATTTCCGAATCTAAAAAGAATAAGTTTTTTTCCATCTATTATAAAAGAGACAAAAAAAAAAGAAAAGTAATAATAATAAAATAGATCTAAACAAAATTAGATTATCTCCCGGCAACAAGCCAAAAACTTGAACAAAAAATAGATGTGCAATTTTCGTTGTAGTTTTAGAGTATTTTTAGATTCAAGATATCAAACCACAAGAGTAGAATACTTATACTTATTTATATATAAATATAAAAAAAATATTGATAAAACAAAGATAAAATAGAAAATATTTTAATTTAATAATAAAATTAAAATTTAAAATTAAGTAGTTTGATCCGGAGGATCAAAATTGAGGTTTTTGATTTTGACAAATATAGAAAATAAAGTTTTTTTATAAATTAATATTAAAATAATTGCAGGATTAATTATAACATGTATATATGCTTAATGATGAATTTTAAATAATTTAATTTAATTCAAATATATTTTTTAAGTCATTGAGGTTCTCTGTTAGGGTTCTCTGATTATCCTTCGATCTCACACAACTAACTCTTTTGTAGGTTGGTTGTATTTCTAGTCCCATATATCCTACAACTTCGAATTGACAAAAGACTATAGGTCTTTTGTCAAGTCTACTATTAATGGCTCGCATTCTCCGGATTATGCATCAGACGGTGTCGGTTTAGGATGTTGTAGTTGTAAAAAATCGTTCACTCTCTCAAACAATGACACCGGTCAATGTTCAGTACCTTCTCTAGTAGTGTGCATCCAAGTAGGATATATTGTTGGTAAGAGTGAACCTTAAATCATATCAACTTATAACAGTAAAATTAAAATAACCAAAATAAATTATATAAAACAATTACATCATTTTAATAACTAAAAACGTGTAATAAAAATAATAATTATGTACATGAACAAAATGATGTTCGTTGACGAAAACTACCTCAAGCTCTACCAGAGGACCGTCTGTTGGTGGTGCATCTTTAACCGATAAATATGTTATACGATCATTGAGTGTTAAGTAATAGAAAACATGTTTGAAAGTGGTCGCGACTAGTTTTCCTCAACTTGGTAACATCATCCAATTTTCTAACTGTGCATTCTCTTTATAATGTTTCAGCCGAAGTAGTTCTTTTTCAACCTCAACATATTTTTTTAAAATATATGACACTTAAATAAAACTCTACATAAGTTTCTTACCAACGATTGTTTAACAAATTGTCATCCATTTTCGTCGCCAAACTAACTATAGGCAATGGCTGTAAACCTATAATTTTTATTGGATTTAACGTCGCTAATTTTGTTTATGAAAAAAAATAAATTATGGTATGTCCGATGCATACCTCGTGTCCAATACGTTAGGTATTTTTTACCAACATTAATCAACCTCATTGGGGTCTGTTTAATAAGAATAGACAGTTTTTCTTTCACATCAGCGGCCGGTGTTTCCAAAAGTACCAACCAGTGTTATAAAAGTACCAACCGGTGTTACAAAATTAGCGACCGATGTTTCCATTTTTAGAGTTTCCGTATTATACACATAAGATTCTAACCACTCTTTTTCGCCATATTCGTGCATATAAGGATCCATTGTGGCAGAATAATCAAGATGAGTTTTATTTCCCTTACCATGACCACGAGCACTGCCATGGCCTAAAGCACTACCGAGTTTTTTCACTTTTTAGGGGCTCGCAAAGAAGAGAAGTAGAAGGATTTAAATCCCGTGTAAATATTTTAAGCTAATGACTTTGTTCATTAACATCAAACTCTCCTAGTTTTGCAAAATTATATTTGACCTTTTTTTTCCCGGTTAGTTCAACTCGAGGGACCATCTCTAGTCTTCATCAATGCCCGTCTATAATTTGGCTAGAAATATACCCATCCAATATTTGAATGAGCTCCAATTCATGTGTACATGGTAACTTGCGTATCGTTCAAATGATACAAAAACATATGGATTTTTCACATCCGGCTTCTTGGATTTTTCAAGATGATTATCGTATATTATATCAAGGGATTGGTGATACGTACCCCTGTAGTAATTTGAAAGTTTTAAACTCTTAGAGTTTATGCATAAGATGATACTTGCTTAGCTTCATAGATTATTTTATGGTTGAATGTTGCATCAACCATGAACCTCCTCCCAAAATCCTTCAAAATTTAATTGGCTTACCCCCGAGAAATTTCTTCAAAGTCGTGTGCCAGCTCTTCGTCTGATTAGATGTGTAATTGTCAAAATGCATGATCTTGTTAGTGTATATATGAATAAACTTCTCTTTATTTAATGTAATCCACGAGTCTATGAAATAGTCAATCGTCTTCTCTTGGTTTTTGAAATTCCCTCACATTTTATCTAACCTCTCATTCATTCAGTCAATGATGATCGATGAGACAATATCATTCTAAGTGACTAAAAAAAGGTTAAACTATTTGCTATCTTTACTTTTTTCCTGCTTACATTCTTGTTGATTTCCATTCACATAATATGTGACTCGCGCTCGGAAATAGTTTTTATATGGTATTCATCAAAAAACTTTCAGGGTCTGTGATTATAAGACAACTCATAGTCCTTTTCTTCCATAACCCTTTTCAAACATCCTAAAGTTCATTCGTATTTGTCTTGCTTCTCGTGGACCATGAATAAAAATGCAATGAAAAACATTTTGTTAGGCTGACCCAGAGTACTTTCAACAAGGGTAAACTATATATAATCGTCTTGTAAGCATTATCAATTATTAGCAATCAGGGAAAGGTCCATAATAAATTAATGATAACTTAGTGTGCAAAAAATAAATTGATTATGACATTGGATCCTTCATTAGCGGTCTGATGTCATTGGATGTATTTGTATATTTATAATTTTACTAATAAGCATTTCATTTGTGATTTATCAACCAACCTTGTTCTTTGATGGTGATTGTATATGTGACAGATGTTGGACGCATTCTCTGGATTCGTATTCTTTAAGGCACCAAATATTTGACACAAAGTTTATCTGTTTACCGTCAAAATGTCGAAAAGATCTTTTTTCTTTCGTTTCAAATTCATCCATTGCTTATGTATTTGTACATACACGATAATACCATGATTGTGTTTGCGGGAAGTCACAATTAAGGTTTACTAATCATGATTTCTAACCAGATTACCGACCAAATATAAAGGATGATTGATTTTTTTGCTACTGCACGCCTTCCCTCTTACGACCACACTCTTTCACATTAAACCTAAAGATAATGGATCTCTCGCGTATGTAATATACTCTAGGTGTTCTTGTTTTTTCCCCATTACTTAGATTCTATTTATAGTGAGAACCTAAGTTTATTGTCGAGCTCTTTGACCCACTTTGTCATCGAAGCTATACTCGTAGTAAGTTACAAAATGGTGAGAATAGTCCACAATAGCTCCCATTTTGAAAGTTGGAATAAAATGAGAGTTTTGGTTTTGGGGTGTGTGGATTTTAGTAAGTTTTAAGAAGTAAAATGTTAGGTTTTACTAGATTTTGTGTTATGAAAATTCACGGAGTAAATAATGGCGTAAAGCATAAATAAATAGAGATTCAAAAATTTTATGGGGGGTTTTTAATTAGAGATAATTTTGTAAATACAAACCCAACAAGATAAATCATAACCCTATTCACCGTAAAATTTAGGTTGTATCTCATGGTTTTTTTCTATTGAATCTCTCATCTATATTTTATAGGGGTTTTAAATTTATAGAATTTAAAAAACCAATTTTACCCCTCACTTTAAAAATTAATTTTAAAAATATTATTACCCAAAACACGAGTTTTATGTTTTTATCTTCTCTCGATATATATATATATATATATATATATATATATATATATATATATATATATATATATATATCTTATTTGATTCTGAATATTAATATTCTAGAATTAAGAAATACTAATCATATTATAAATAAAATATAATTTATTAATACATTTTTAGTCGATGATAAAAACATGTAAGTTGTGGTTGGATGATTTTGAAAGTTGTTTAAAGAGAGAGCGGATGGATTGAAGACTTTAGAGTTTTATGATAAGAAATCTAACCAACCAGTTTATGTATGTCATTTTTTAAAAATGTAAAAATGCCCAAAAATAATGAGAAATTCAACAAAAACAACAAGAGAAATGTGGGAGATCCAACAAAACGGGGAGGAGATATAGCCTAGCCCTAAAGTTTATGGTTAAATAATATAGCTTCTAAAATACATTAAAGATTTCTTGTGGATCAAATATGTTTACAAAGAAAATTTGTAACAAACTTATATGAACTGTATATAATATAGTGGTTTAGAATGAATGAATAACACTCAAAATTAAAAAAGAAAATTCCTCAATAAAACTCTATATATTTGTTTTGGTATCAAATCCAAATTCCCTATAACCAACCAAGTATCTTTCGCTCTAAGATTTGTCTCAGTATGACTTAAAACCACACCCGTTGAATTGTTCAATGATGTTAAAATTAGCAAAAATAACTTTATGTTATGAAGGTTATGGTTCTTCCTAATAATCAAGAGAAACAAGTTTGGAGAACTGATTAGTGGTGAAAAATCATATTCTCCAAAGCTCATCAAGCAGGTGGTAATCTAATTTAAAACCCAAAATATGAAGATTGGGTTGCTAAAGATCAATTACTTCTATGATAGCTCTATAGAATAATGAGCACACAAATTGTTGCTCAACTTATACTGGAGGAGACTTTCAAAATATTATGAGAGACATTTAACTAGACTGTCTGGGTTACAAATAACATCAAGAATAATGTATTTTAAGTATCAGTTCCAAAGAACTAGAATAAGAACTTATAACATGGAGGAGTATTTGGACAAGATGAAGGGCATCCATGATAGTCTTACACCAGCAGGTAGCTCTACTCATATGGATGATCTTATTACATAGGTGATGGAAAACCTTCACTCACAATATACCCTAATGGTTGTTAGCATGGTTGACAAGAATACGATGAATTGGCTTGATCTTCAGACTTACTTACGGACTATGAGAGCAAGTTAGAGGAGTTGTATAACATAAAAAATGCCACATGTAACTTAATTTTAGCTTTTAAAAGTTATGTAGCAAATAAAACAAAGGAAAAATACAAAATAAAAACTTTACAAGACATAGTAATGGATAATCTAGAGGCTAGTGAAGAGAGTTTAAATGTAAAAACAACTATCAAAATAATTACAAAGGCAAAAATAACTATTCTAATAATTATAGAGGCATGTGGGTATGTGGGCATTCGGTTATTCGGTTTGGTTCTCGGTTATTTTGGTCCTTTAAAGCTAGTACCCATTTAGGAACCGATTAAAATTTAGTTCTTCCTGGTTCAATTTGGTTCGGTTCCATATGGGTACTTAATTTGAAAATCGAAAAGAACAAAAAAATCGGTTACATTCGGGTTCAGTTCCATTCAGGTTTGGTTATAAATAGTTACTTTCTAACCAAATGGTTACTTTGTAAAAAGAACTGTTTGGAACAGAGCCAAAAAAGAACCAAATGGTTACTTTCGAACCAAAAGAACCGGTTGGAACCGAACCCCAAAGAAACCATATTTTAAAAAAAAACTGAATCTGAATAGGACCAAAACAAACCAAACCGAGAACCGTGGGTATTTAAGGGTATTATTGGTTATTCGATTTTGTATGGGTATTATTCGATTCTCAGTTCCAAACCAAGAATCTTTGGTACTTAAGATAAGGAACCGTACGAGTATTTATAAAAAAACCGGAACCGAACCGAACCGAACCCATTATTTAGGTTCAGTTTTGTTTGATTCTTAGGTTCTATATGCATATGCCCATGCTTACATATAAGGTAGATTCACTCCTAATAAACCTACTCATTAAATTTGTGGGAGATAAGGGCATACATGACCTGTTTGTTTTATGAACTCTTTCCTAAATGATCAATCTAAATCTGATATGACCAGTGTGTTTATATGGTTACTCAATAGCATGAAAGTGATAGTATTTTATATGAAAATAATTGAGCAACCTATGTGACTGATAATCATATTTGAAAGAGTCAAAAGGCATGATTTTGATTATAAGTGTTGTTTCATAGTAGGCAATAGTCATACATGTGATATTTTACAAACATGCAATTCTAAAACTTGAACACATATAAAATAAGCTATCACATTAAGTAATATTCTACGTGTGTCTAGGATAATCAAAATTATTATATGTCTCTCAACTAACATCACATAATCCTGTTTATGTAGAGTTTTATAAATCTAATTGTTTTGTGAAGGACTTAGAAACATGGAAAATACTATTAACATGGAGATCTAAGGATGACAGGAACTATATTGAAGAACTATATGGTTCACTAGAGTCAATTGCTAGAGTATTCAATACTGGATTATCTTTATGTTAAAATCTATGTTAATATTTAAAAGAGGATTGACACATGACACTTGGCCACCCGTCTAATCAAATGTTATATTATGTTTCAAATCAATGTAATATCCCATTCAATCCAAATAATGAGTCAAAATTATATTATGTCTGTATATTGGGTAAATCTCATTATTAACTATATGTTTTCACTATATCGCATGTTTCTAATCTAATTTATATAGACCTACGAGATTCTTCTCCTATTCAACCTCTTTATGGTCTCAGATATTATATATTGTTTCCAGATTATTTCAATAGGTTTATCTACATATATCCTTTGAAAACTAAGAGTGAAGTCTTTAATTTTTTTATTTAATTTAAAAGTTCAGTAGAAAACCAGTTTGAAAGGAAAATTAAAGTTATACAAACAGTTTGGAAAGGAAAATTTAAGGCATTTGTTTCGCTCATAATTAATTAAGGATAAATTTAAGAACTTCATACTCATACACATCTGCCTATAATGGCAAAGCTAAAAGGAAGCATAAACGTATAGGGGAAATAATACTCATTTTACTAGCTCAAGATTACCTATGTTTTAAATACTGTTATGAAGCATTTTTTAAATATGTGTTTATAATCAACATGTTATATAATGTTATCGTAAACCATAGTACACCTAATGAAAAAATATATTATAGGAAATCATATTACTTTTTATTAAAAATGATTGTACATGTCTCAGAAGAAAATCTCCTTACGGAAACTTCGACCAAGATTATTGTCCAACCTCAAAAAAGAGAAAAAACGAAGACTACGAAGTTAAATTATGCTATCTTAAGTTTAGTCCTTGAAGATTTCACGGGTCTAGACTAACTCGCCGATGGTACGAACTCCCTAGTTGTCCATAGCGTCAGGTTCATTCCCAAGGGCAAGTAAATCGAAATCCCCTGTTTTGTCATCAAAATGTTGTCCACATATGTGTTATTTTGACTATCTTTTGAATGACTAAGATTCCTTAGGTGGGGGCCGCATTTTGTATGTTATATCTCTAATTATCCGTAATACTCATGTAAATGATTTGTCATGAATTAAACATAAAATTTTGTTCGGACATGCAGGCTTTCACTTTGGGTTCCAAAACTTGTTGGTGTTTTTGCTTTAGGACGAATGGGAGTTTGGTTTTACCCAAACCTTTCAGGCTCATGGCTCGAACTAGACCCATCTGTTGTGGAATTTTTTTAAGATGATAAGGGGAGTTCAATTTTACCAAAAATGTGTAATATTTAGGCGATAAGGGGAGTTCAGTTTTACCCAAACCCCTCGGGCTCAGGGCTCGAACTAGACCCGTATATTATAGGAGAATATTTAGGAAATTAAGGGAGTATAGTTTTAACCAAAACCTTCGAGCTCGGGGCCCAAACTAGACCCATCTATTGTGGAAAATGTTTTAGGCAATAAGGGAGTTCGGTTTTACCCAAACCCCTCAAGACCGGGGCTCAAGAAAGAGCTATCTATTGCCGGTAGTATTTTAGGTGATAATGAGAGTTAGGTTTTAACCAAACCCTTCAAGCTCGAGGGTCGAACTTGACCCATCTATTTTGGGAATGTTTTTAGCCGATAAGAGGAGTTTTGTTTACCTAAACCCCTCAAGCTTAGGACTCGAACTAGACTCATCTATTATGGGAAATCTTTTAGGCGATAATAGGAGTTCAATTTTACCCAAACCCCTCAAGCTCGGGATCCAACTAGACCCATATGTTGTGGGAATTGTTTTAAGATCGATGAAGTTTTCTCTGCAAAAAAATGTTAGTATCTTACGAAAAGTAACAGCGAAACTTCGATCATAGAAACATTATTAAATTTACTTGATACATAATGTCTTAAAATAATTTTTGTTAAACATGAATCAGTTTTCCCTGGCCATCCAGGGACTTTAAGTTCAAATATAACAAATGAACGAAAAAAATGAAAATAACCACTTATCATTACCAAGAGATGCATGAAAATAATCTAAGTTAGTCACGCAAGCTACATCGGGAATAACAATACTAGTAAAAACAACAAACGCACTACCAAAATGCTGAAAGGTTTTGTATTATCAAAGGTATTGTCCCACCTTTAATAACTCTAACTACATGGTGCTCAGGGTATGTGTCTAGGTATTCAACTTTGGGGATGGCTTGCTCCTCAATGCATTCTAGACTATGATCTAGATGACTATTTGTAAAATCGTGTTCGCCCATTACATTATCATGCTCTTGTTCTGGAACAACCCGATGAATCCCCGTGCCTCCTACCCCGAGTGACTCTGACTCATGCATTGAATTCCCATGTGTTTTTCATTGTACTTCACTTACTATAATAGTTTACCATATCTATCATACGTTGAATTTCTTCCCTCAGTATTGTGCAGCCGTTGGTTCTATGACTGATGTTATTATGGAAGTTGTAGAACTTACCATTTCTTGCCTCATAAGACTTAGGCATCAGGGTTGGTTGACTAAAATGGACATAAACCTTTTCCTCTTACTAAATATATGTCACACTTTCAGTGAATTAGATATAATTCTCAAGCCTCATCCATCTCCCCAGATGCTCGTCCCACACCTTGCCCACAATAGAGGCACAACGCATTGCGAATAACAACTGCCTCAGTGTCTGAGCTTTAATAAAATGGTTTTTGTTCTAGCATAGTGGTTGGCAACGTATCGATACTTACGATAGACCTCAAGAATAACAGGCTGACTGTGTCAAAGCACTACCTTTGAAGGTTATAGCAAACACTCGACACCATAAGCGATCATACTTGGGAAAATTCGACATTACCCCTATAAAATACTCGACATGACATTCCAAGTCTCCGGCTATGTTATAGTTTTCCAATTTGATAGCGCCCAAGCTTCACTATAATTTTATTTTCATAATTCAATGAACCAATGGATACACTAACCTTCCATACCAATTGGTGAGCATCAGTCAAAATATATATTGGATATGAATAGGGGTTTGTATGTTAACTCGACCACAGTCTAAAAATTAACGTTGGGTTGCCGTAGGCATGCTCTTGCATGTTGATTACACGTCAACGCCTGAGTAGGGCTTTGGTCTATATGTGGTTGTTCTACTCACGGTTTGGGACAAGAAATGTGAGCACTCTGCCGCCCTTGTGACACTGCTGAACCCCTGAGTGGATACCCTATTTAAGACATCTGAGTTTTAATTTGAAAATTTGGCTCACCCTTTCTCTAACTTACCCAAGATCCCTTTCACTCCAGAGTACGGTCACTCCGGTCACTCGGACGATATTCACTTAGTTGTCATCCTCTGTTTGTGCCATGTGGGCCTGACACGTGAGTAGTAGTCTCTAACACTCTAGCTAGGTTGGAATGACGGGTTACCAATTGTTCTATGAGTAAACATTCTCTCGAAGCTTGCTTTGGAGAAAATGAGTAGTCCAGTTTTGAAAGTTGCTTTACATGATCAATTTCAAAATCACTTCCACTATGGTCGTCAGTGATAAGTCTGAAATTGGGTCACCAAAACTTTTTACGTAATATAATGAGAGAAAGCTACTAAAGAGAGAAATAGAATAGAAAATACCAACATAAAATACATGTTTGTTCTCCCTCCACCAATAGGATGACAAGTTATATTTATGTAGACGAATGTGAACATTTAAACTCTATTGGCTCAATAAAATAAGAAACCCAAATAAGGCTTATGGTAAGCCTAAGCGTTTTTCTCTCTCTTGTGTTTTATGTTTTTTAAATGTCATATCTTTCAAATCATAACTCTAACCAAATATCCAAAAATATCATTAGTTTTCTCTAGTTAAGATGAACAAACTAGGTCCATGAAATATACTTTTTAATTTTTTTTAGTTGCGTAATTATGTGTAACTAAGTTGTGAAATAATTCTTGAAAAGCAAGTGTGTTCTATTTATGGAATTGCGTGTAATTTGGTTGTTAAAAAGAATTTGTTTTCTAATTGTGAAATTACGTGTAATTGAGTTATACAAAATGAAATTGTGTTTTAGTTGTAGAATTACGCACAAAATGAGTGGCATAAATAAGAAGAAAATAGTTATGTGAATAAGACTTTGGTTGCGAAAAATAATCGTGTTCTATTTGCATAACTACATGCAAATAAATTGCGTGTATAAAAAGAAAATAGTTGCGTAAATAGGACTTGGTTGCGAATAAGTTTAAAACATTTAATTGTGTTATAGTTGCGAAAGTATGTGTAATTTGGTTTCTAAAATTGTGTTATAGTTGCAAAATTACAGTTGCAAAAATTCAATTTTTTTACAATTGTATTCCACATGCATAATTATATGTAATTTTGTTGCAAAAATAGGAAAAACTTATTTTTTTTTCAAAAAATATCAATTATAGATTTCTATTTATCTTAAAAATAGAAATATATGTTTTTTTGGACTATTATATTTTGAGTTAGGATTTGAAAGATATAGAGTTTTAAAGATTAAAAAAAATGATTATTGAGGTTGTACGTGTGTCGTGTGTTATGTATATATTTGAAAGTATTTAAACTTGAAAACCCTGATCAATAATTTGATTTAAAAAAAATTATCAATTAGTCACTTTTAAAAAAGTAACTACGCCGAATAATTATTTTAAAACTTAAATATTCAAATCATGTCATCGTGCATTCTATCAACGACGTATTGTTTTTATTAAAACTCAACTACTTTTAATTTTTTCAGATTTGATCTCTTGCTTATTGGACGTTTTAAGTTTTTTATTTTTCAAGAGTTAATGATTATTATGATAAGTCTAAGACAATTTTTTTATAAAATTTATATTTATATACATTTGGTTGTGTTGAGACTCGACCTAAAGGGGTAGGATAGAGGTGTGACCGTCAAAGGGTTAAGGACCAAACGCTTTGTTAAACCTATAGCATATATGTCTATTGTAAACAGTATCTAGCCGGAACAAAAATATAATGGTGTGCTCGACATCCTCTTTATTATCAAATCGACTTATATACATTTATCATAATATATTAAAATAAAATACAAAATGATTTAACAACTATAGTGTATATTAAAATCTCAAATATTGAATTGTCATTGTCATGGTATAATATATGTTACAAAAATAAATAAAATATAATTACAAAAAAACTAAAATAAAATCATAAATTTAAGTTAATTTTACTTGTACTTTCCTCTTACTCATAACTTGAAAATGTTGTAAGATAGTTGTGTTACTAATCGTGGTAAATATCTCTTTTTTCACAAATGTCGTCAAACAATTATTAAGCCACAAATCACCTATTCTATTTTTCAACTCATTCTTCACGTAATTCAAATATGAAAAAACTCGCTCAACGCTTGTCGTTGATGCCGGTAAAAGCAAAGGAAACTTCAAACATGTCTTTTTTTTTCTAGATCAGCCTGCAAATATTCCCAATTTGAAGTTTGATCTCCGACTTGAGGTTGTGGATTATTAACCACTGGAGCATGTGCTTCCAAAATAGTAACTTCATCATATATTATATGTTTCTCTTCAATTAACTTCAGTAATTAAAACAGAGACATTCTCTCATTTATATTTAGGAGTTGTTTAAAAATATCTATGTAACCTATAATGACAAATAGGAAAAACTTAATCACCAATAAATTTCAACTTAGCAATGCTAAATAAAAAGAACATTATAATTTATGCATGTCTATTTGCTCTGAAATTGAACTTAACAAATCTTTATCTTAAGAAAAAACATAGATCAACCAATGTTAATCTTTGAAACTGGTGAATAATAACATAAGTAATGGAGCAAAACTTCAATTTTGAGAATTAATAACACAAGGACATAATAAATACCTTAGTGTTTGACGTTTGTTGGTTTTGAAAGGGGACTAAAAAATGGTGAAAATCTATTTATATTATATATTCATAATACAAGCTGAAGTTTCATCAAATCAAATACGAGCTTTATATATTATATTATATATTTAGAATACAACATGTATCCCGTTTTTCATAAAAGATAAATGATAAAAAAACTATTATTATGGTTTCATGGTTTGATGTTTCCCACGAGACTGGACTTTGTTTATGATTTTTTATCATAAAAACTATTATATAGAGGAAACAATGGATTTTCGGCCCCCTAACAGGAACTTATGTGGCTTCATCTTTGATCGAAAGATTTATCGTTTTTATAGAAAAATATTATGTGCATGCTCTTTCTTATTCCAATAACATATATAATAATAATAATAATTGTCTTCTCCTCTTCAATTTAGACCCGGTGTAGTAGCCGTTTAAGGTTTTTGTATAAAAGATAAAAAGTTGCTCATAGACCGCGCCGTCTATTTATTTTAAATCACCAATTTAGTCATTCTAAATATATTATTATTCTTTGTTCGTCTCTTTTTGTCTTCGTATCTTCCACCCCACTTGCTAATAAATTAATAAAGTAAATCAATAACGGGGATGGTAAAATCTGATCTAAGGGTAGTTTTGGAAGTTATTAGGTTTGTAGGGTATTAACTCCTTAGTAAGAGGTAGATAGAGAAAATAGATGCTTGTATTTAATAGAGAGGGAAAAAAGTCAAACCCGTTTAATGTTGTTTGTTAAACTATTTATACTCTTTTTGGATCTATGGCCATTCAGGTCGGGTTATATGTTTAGGTCAATCTCAAGAGCCCCCAGGCCCATAAGCAAAGGTACTAGGCACGTATTTGAGTCATTAAACATACTCGGTTTATTCATTATATTTAGTTATTTGGTCTGAACTACTCTCTAAGAGAAATACGACCCACTTTACTACTTGGGTCCTCTAACATAATCTGACCCTATCATCTAGCCCCTTAGCTCTTTCTGAAACATTTTGGGAGAGCTAACATTGTAAATGATTTCTGAATTGCGTCCGAAGAATGTTATTAAATATATCTTTATTGAAAAGTCGCGACTTTAACACGATTACCTTTTTCAAGAAACATGTCAAGTAGTCACTGGACCTACTGAACAGGTTTATCTTTGGTAATTGTATCTATTGCCAAAATAAGACAGTGACTACATTTAATAGCCTTTTCTAATTATTATCGTTGGTTCATCTTTCCTAGTAAAACAATTAAGTGCGTTTTCTTTACCCATTTAAAGGTAATTTTTTTACTGTTTCCATTTCTAGATTGAGAAATTGTTTAATCTACAATTATAGATATTGAAAAGATCTAACTTTCAAACTAGATTTCTCTTTCTTTGTAAATCGTTCTTCAAGTATTCTTAAAATTTTATATGTTTATGACGAGGACTGCATTAATCAATGAAGGTTTGCTCAATCTGTCCGAGTTGGAGGAAGAAAAAAGGCAAGCCAGAATCGCTATCGGATTACCCGCTTCACCAAGCGAAGTAATTGTAACTCAAATTCCAGAACTATATAGGAATTCCTCATCTAATAGACAACCAATCGTTTCTAAACCTAGCCCCCTTGCACAATCTCTTAAAACTCCTTACCAATCTGTTCAATCAACTAAGAAATCCTTAACATAAGCAGTTATCAGTCATAAACATCCCTCGAATTTTATGACCATGGGGTCATATGTTGGAGAAAGCACTCATCGTAGATTCATCAGACTTTGTAAGGCTAAAAATAAACCTCTCTTATCATGCAAGGAGATAAAAAATCCAACTGAAACTTCCACTGATACTAGCAATCTCCCACAACAAAATATGATCGTTGGAGAATCTATCACAGCTAAACTTCCTTCAGAAGAGATTCTAAAAACAAATCCAACAGTTTTGTCAACTGAGCATCGGGTCAAATTGGGAATACCCAAAAAGTATCACAAGAAAAAATAAGTAAGATTGTTGGGCGAGTCGAGCCTAATTTTACTAAGGTTAATGTCAAATACTTGCTAGCTTTACAAAGGCTAGCATACATATATTCTCATACAACCGATTTGGATAAGATTCGAAAAAAAATGAAGATTTCCTGAATAAATCAAAGTGAGGATTCATATTCCTGAAGAAACTCTGATGGACTGTCAGGCAGGAAAATTAGTGGTTTACACCGAAGTACTTAATTGGGGACTCCGGTTTCCCTTGGACCCGGAGATAGTGAGTTATTTTCACTTGTTAAAATTATGCCCAAGCCAACATACCTCATTTATGTTGGTAGCTAGCATCATAGCTTCAAAGTTATCAAAAAATTTGATGCCCGTGGAACAATTTGTTGTTATGGTTGGTTTGTGTCAGAATGCTCATATCTCTTTTTATTACTTCAATATGGGGAATGACTATAAAGTAGTTAACGACTTGCTGGAAGCTGACAAGCTTTAGATGACTCAGTTCTTTTTTATTAGTGACACTTGGGAAAACGACAGAAAGATCACCTCTAAAGGTAGTCTAAGTATGCTTACAAGATACTAGAAAAGCTCAGGTAGATGTCATTAATTTTTTTTTATCTTGATATCATTATTTTTAGATTCGGATTTGTTTTATAGTATTCTCAAATCTCTTTTCACAACATGTGGAAGATGGGAAAGCGAATTTCAAAAAGTTGAATCAATGGACCATTGAAAAATGGTCAAATGGATTTGACAATTGTTTCACTTCATGAAACATGATGATAGCCCACTTATGGAGAACAAATCTGATGTGTGAGGTTTAGTGGGGAATAGTTCACCACTCATCTTTGATCTTCTGCTATTTTTAGTAGGACCGGGGAAGCTGATGGCAAACGTTTTCTACCGGTAAGGAATAGAGCTCCCGGTCATCTTGATAAGATTAAGAAGAAGAAAAATAAGAAAGATGGTTCATCTCAAGTTATTCCCAAACTAGGAAGTATAGGACCTCCGAATGAAATCGATGCAGCTTTGTTGGAAGCTGTCGCAGTCATTGTTAAGGAGAATAATGATCCATCAGACTCTCTAACAATTAAGAAGAAGAAAGGCTAAAAGAGAAATAAAGAGGGCAATGACAAAAGAAAAGTGAAGAAGAAGAAAATTGCTATTGGTTCGGAGATTATACTCCGATCTGAAGTTCTTCTTTCCATCACTCCTATAAAGGTTCCTCCTCGAGAAGAAGAGTCTATTGATCATCCCTCCCCAGTACTTCCTAATATTGACAGACCATCATTTGAAGGTGTTGACAAGCTGGATGACATATGAAACTTCAACTTTGAATATTTTAACAAAATTTTCCTTCAATCTACTACTATTGTTAATCTTGTGACATTCGATGGAGAGTCCTTCGAAGTGTCCAAGAAACACGATGAACTGGAGTATGCAGTTTTATGCTATATAAGGCCAACAGATTACTTAAAGAGGCAAGTAAGATCTAAAGTCAAGGATATTGCTTCCCTTCGAAATGAAAATCAAAGTTTAAAGAACTTCATCGGAGCAGAGAAGGACAATGTCAAAAAATTGGGTAAGGAAGTGAATACACTTAATGAAGGACTGGTTCAATCCAAATCCGATCATGATCAGCTGCAATCTAAGTTTACTGATTTTTAGAAATAAATTAGTTCCTTGAAGGACCAACACGCTAAGGATAAATATAAATTTCAACATTTATTTGAAGAATACAAAAAGTTGGAAAAATTTCTTAAGAAAAAAGAAGATGAAATCACAACTCTTAAAGAAAAGATTGTAAATGACAGTATTTGATGCATATGCTAATACAGTATTGGAGTCTATGAATAAGAATGATGAATAGACGCGTTTATTGATAGTATTGTGAGAACCTTAACAATAAAATGAAAGACATATTAATTGAATGTGGATTTTAATAAGAGAATTAATTTGACATGATAAGAATAATAAGTTTTTTATATGAGTATTATTTGAGAAAATAAATAATAAATAGACTTGTGATAACCTTTCGTAGAAAATCCATGCAAACATGAAAAAAAAAATTAGTTTTTTAAATGTTTTCTCATTTTTTGTTTTGTCCAACAACTTCAAAATGTTTGGAGCGACGTGGTGTTTTAATATATAATCTTTATTTATGTAAAGTAAAATTGATTTAAAAAAATAAAAACTATTCTTTTTTTATAATTGTTTTAAGAAATTTAACAATATTTATGATGAGAGTACATACAATTAATAAAACTAGTGCAAACTTTGATGCGCCTAATTGTTTTGGTTCAGTTACAATTATATTTTATGTCCGATTATGCTGTAGTTTATTAAATTTATGTAATAGTCCAGTCACAGTGCTCTTCTTAATTTGGTAACCATTTATTTCTATTTTATATCTTGTACGTTTTCATTTCCATACCTAAAAATACGTTTTCGAGAAACATAGAAAAATCGTGGTGCGTAGCAATTGAAGTTAGGCTAGAATGATAGTGACCCATCCCAGAATTGGATTGATGTAGTTATATAGCCCATTTTATTTTGAACCATGGCCCAACTGTAGATCCAGTTATATAACAGGAACTGTAGATCCAATTATATAGTATGAGTTGAAACTAAATTATCTTTTAAGGGCTAGTCAGTTTGGAATTACAGCATTTTAAAAGCAACCGTGGTACAGTTTTAAATATTTTTTCAGATATAAGGACTAGTTAAAGCTTTAAATTTGACGACCATAATTATTGAATAAGTTAGTCTATAATCATCCACGAAAGAATAAAAACGTAGATAATTATTTAATTTTTTTAATTTATTAATAAATTTTCAAACTTATTCACAATTAAATGGCACATAAATATAAATATGCTTCCAACAATATTTACGAATACATAAAACGCATATAATTTTAACGACTAGCTATTTTTAATTTTTAAAATTCATTATATATCGAACTCTTACAAAAAATAAAAAGAATAGATATAATTTTGTAAAAATGAACAAAACGAACTCCATGAATGATATATTTGAATTCACATTTATTAGTGTATAAAAAATTACTTTACTTTATCCATATACATGAACTATTTATTTCTTATTCTTAAACTATTTGAAGTTCCAAAAATAAGGCTCATAGTTCGGAGAGCAACAAAAATTTCGCTTGACAAGCCCACATGAAACGTCTTATGAAGTTCTTGTTATTGTTTTGATATAGTCATCCAATCTTTGGTGTACTAGGATCGCGTATGTAACTACTATCAGTGTTAAAATTAATTATTGACATTTGTTTAACATATTTTATCAGTATGTTCTTTGTTGAGACAATAAAACCACCATCTATTTATATATCTCACTCTTAAACAAACTCGTGAGTAGAATTTAATACACGAGTTTTGCTCGTGTCTGAATTTTACAGGCCTAGAATTTAGTTCAAACGATTATTTATTTATTTATTGAACATATTTACATTCTACTCGTGGACAAGAGGTGTCATTTGCAATCACCAACTACAAAATTGCATGAAATTTTAGAAATCCACAAACTCCGTCACGAAATTTGCAGCATAAAATGAAGATGCTTAGCTACTATACGATCATTCTCAGGCTAGATCTCGCATAATAGTTGTAGTTTAATTACCCAAACCGACATTATTTAGACATGTAATTTTCTCAATCGAAAGATTTCATACATCTATGCAACTACTACAATCCTTGAACAAATGGGCTGCAGTTACATGTTGTCGATATTCACTTATGGTCCGCTCTCTAAACAAGAATACAAATATTTATTAGGTATTTTAGTGTCCAAAACACATCTCATTTGAAAGACGATATAGGATAAGGTGAGGCAAAACTATTGAAATCTTGTTTTACCAGATTGCTCGAGTTATTACTTGTGTTTTATCCCTTGTAACTATAAGTCTCAATCATTCTATGTCGTAACATTATTACAAATTCTATTATAGTTTTACGCACCCTCGAGTACCAAGATTTATGATAAATTACATAATATCTTCATAAAATATTTTATTTATTTTAAGACCTGAACCTAAAGAACCGGTTTATTTTGAATAACATTTCATTTTACCATGTCTAACGTGTTTTGTTTTACACCTTGAATTTCACAATCTCAAACCACCGCTTGAAAAAGAAGTACATAGTATTTTTCATACCATCCAATATATTTTCCTCATTTCATTTGAAGATAAAAATAATTTGAAAAGTGTGATGAATGACGTTACAAACATGAACCAAAATTTCCATTGTTTGGATAATATAAATCAAGATAACACTCATAACGAACATAATATTATCCTACATGTAAGAGAGAGATGTGATTTCCACGTGATAAGTCCTTGTCCAATATAAACAATTATTTTCTTAATATAAACCTTGTTCGAGATAGTATGAGCAAATGAGAGTGCACATATACGTCCAAAAAGTCTCACTAGCATAAAAGTTATTTTGGGTTGCCAAATATCCTCTTAATAGTGGTCATATATTCTTCAACATATATGAGTAAATTCTTAGAACTAATTTTTGGACTAGTTCATCATAAAACACTTGTAAAAATATCATATAATAAGTCAATTTGAGCATTCATGACCTGAATATATAAAATCATATCAGCTACATAGAACATGTAGGATATCGAAGGTTCATGTCAATTGAGATTTATAGATTTTTACAACCCCTCATGCAGAGTTATTGAATGTGAAAGAGAGATCATTTCATACACAATACTCAAAGATGCATAGCTAAAATGGACGTGCTAACAAATACCCTAGTGATGGATGAATGTTATGAGGGGCTCTCGCTATATATCACCTACATATAGTTAAAATCTATAAACGATATAATAATATGAAGCTAGAATGGAGGGATTCTGAAATGTCTGACTGTTTCCTCGCTATATTCCCATATCAGTTTGTCATATATTTTTGTCAAGTCAATAATTGATGTCATCAATTCATATTATCTAACAATGTTACACGTGTAATAATATTTCATTAATCAAGATAAAGTTATATGTGGTGGACTAATACGACATGAAGCTGCTTTGATAGGTTCCAATACACTTTGCTAACAACGGTATAATCGTGTTCACGGTTGCATTTATAATAACTTTAGAATACACGTTGATAAGGCGCTTTGGGTGAAACTAGTCAATTTTTTTAGGTCCACAACTTTAAGAATAAGATGGATAAAATTCGTATTAGAGAAGAAGGAAGAGTGCCCAAGTTAAATATATCCCAAATAGTAGACATGTCATTCAAGCTTGCAGTTTTTATAAAATTTAATAGAATACCGTAATCTGAATATCATCGTCATTCATTCCTAGTGCAAGATGTTATACTTCTCGAACCCTGTAAAAAATACTTGGGAAAAGAAAATTCCATTATATAAGATCTATTAACCGATTATAAATGTGCAAAGTATTTTCTGACCACTTCTTGTACTTCCGAACCGTCTGTGACCCACTGAACATTCTCGTATTATAGTCTAAAAAATGTCTTGGTTTCCTTTTTGTAGTAAAAATATAGTATAAATTGGTATTATTATTTCTTGAGTGAATCTATTACAAATATAAGCGTTGAAACCATAACATCTCTTCTCATTCAAAAATATTATTTTATTCATATGCTAATCTTCTATTAAGCCCGAAAATAAAGAGTTGTATTATATTTTTCGTGTCATTCACATAGCTTTAATTTGGGCATAGAATAAACGTTTGATATGATGAGTATCCTCCAACAATCCTATTTTCCAATATACAATATGTTGCTAAAAATACTTGATTTTTAGCTATATATCTTCTTGACTGTTATCTCAAAATTCATGAGCAAGTTTTTAAAAACCCACATGAAGGCACCAAAAATATTTAAATTGTAAGAAACGATAAATTTGGATGAGTTCGTGGAGGGAGAATCTGAATCAATATAGGAGCATGATATAAATGAGCTCGAGCAATATGGATAACTTTTATTTGTGAGGAAAACGTTTGTTACTCTATATTACCATAAGCTCTATCAAGACTCTTCATGATGTGTTGACATGTGTTCCAAGAGTCACACCAAGTAAATCTCGGTCCCTCAAATCCTAAGTCAAATAAATCAAAACTGAGGTATACCTCTTTATATTTCACTATTCTACAAGTTAAACCATGAACATCACCCATCATATCATCCTTTTTACCAAGCTTATTTAAGTCTCCAACCAAAAGTCATTGTATGTTTAGGTTATAAAAATCTCGATTTAGAGATTCACATAACTCATCACGTTCTTCTAGACTTGGGCGTGCATAGATTACCAAGAATATCCATAGTTCACAACCTTACATTATGACTTGAATGTAAGTAACTTAGTTTTCGATAGATAAAAATTGGATAAAAATATCATTATTATCTTAGAGAAGCCAAATACCTCATTCACAATCAACAAAGATAAAATCATCCTTGAATAAATAGTTAATAACCTTGTTAGAGGCTCAACAATCATAGTTAGCCAAACATCCCGTACAACTATTTTAAATTTAAGTCTAATTGTTTTATTGGATCATGATATTAAATAAATAATAAAAGCTCTCACATCCAATCGAATATAAATTTTTGTACATGCTATAGTCTTAATATATATCATTGTTAGATCATGAACGACTCTACTGAGTTTTACTCACCATATCGTTGAAGGTATCCGATATGGAATTTTTTCTTACAATATCAAAAGAAAAAACAAGCGAGGGAAATACATGACTTATTTCAAGTTTGGTTTGTGAGAAGTTTCTATGTGACCTCATCCTGTTGTATGGAATATTGTTATAGATTGAAGGTGATCAAGACTGGTAATTATTGCCCAGTGTAGTATTTTTGCAACCTACACGTGTTGTTGTCTAGTATAGGAGACCATATGTTGTTGTTTGGCAGAAAAAAATCAATTATGGAGTATTTTTGTATGTATTACTTGATTATAAAGATCTTTGATGGCCGCCCGAACCCCATAAGATATTAGTACCTCAATGAGGTCTTCATCCATTTTTACAATTGTTATAATACTAATACAAATTATATAACTCTCTTATTGTCATATTTACTTCCATTGTGTTTAAAGCTCTTTTGCTTCCTTGGTTTTTATATGTTAATTCATTTTCCCATGATTTTTATTATTTATTTTCCCCAACCATGGCGCTAAATGATACCACTTCTTGGATACTAGGTAGGCGTATCTAAATTTTTAATGTCGAAAACTTGTACAATATTATATTCTCATGTTTTTATCTTAATGTTCCTAGCTTCTTAAAGGCCAAACAATATTTTTGCTATTGTATTTATTCTCATTCTTTGTACCAACATAAGTCTCAATTATTTTATCTCACTCAAATCAATGTTCCAATTTAAATATGTAACTTTAATATTAACCGTATTGAAACAAAAACCATGGTATTTGATTGGCATACTTTTCATACCACATGTACCGTTGTAAGCATAAGAACGACCACTGGAGTGTTTGGTATGGTGTTATACAATCATAAATTTATCATATCTAGGATGTGTTTTTGAAGAATCATGTAATACTATAATTAGGAAAGACTATTTTACCTTTATGTTTACTTATGCATCCTAATCAAAAAGAAATTATCTTTATTACAAACAATTTTTCTACATTTTAAGAAAATCAAGTTTTGTGTTATTTGAACAAGTAGCTGATCATATGTCCACACAAGTGAATCATAACACTATTTTGTCAAACATACACGTCTTATATTTTTTCTTATCTAGTTCATAAAACTTGTAGAATAGTTACCTCGTAAGCACTCTCATCGTCATTGATCAAAACCTCAACGTCTTTGTCTTAAATGGGTTTCAAACCTTGGGCTTGGGTAATTAGTATATGACCTATACAATCAGTTTGGTCCATTAAGGAGATTCGACCTATAAAAGGTTGTTAGAGAATATTTAATGGGGATGAAGCATTTACTGCTAAAATAAAACTTTCTAACTTTAAACATTTACTTACGAAGCTCATTTATCTCTTTACTCTCTACCTAAAATTAACTTTTCTTTTACTATTTTAGCAAATAGTAGTAGGAAACTATCAAAGGTACATAGATAAAATAATCCAAAACATAACATACAAAATATTCTGTCAAAACCCTCTGAAGCATGAATCCTAAAATGCAAATAGATTACATCTTTAAAAAAAGAGGGAGCCATGATCGAAAAATAATCTCTCCAGACATCAAATACGAATGATGGGAACAAGGAAAGGCTTCTCATGTGAGAGGAGCGGGACCAGTTACGAGGATAAATTGAGGCATTGACTTCTCAAAGAGAAACTGACATGGATCTTAAGGATAAGGTTCAAGGAGAAATTCAAAAGTCTGATGGACAAGAGGAAGATCCTCAACATAGTATGAAGAAATACTAAAGATACCACTCTCAAATAATTCATCAAGCCTAAAAAAAGAACGTATAACTAGGGATTGTTCTAGTTTATCAAAATATAGTAAAGGTTTAAATTATAAGTCTAGTTTTCATCATCTTCTTTGAGAAGTGATCATTTTCATAAGAAGAGGAAGAGTTATCATGAGAAGTGTCGGTCGAAGAAATGTTCGAACCGACATCAAAATTCAAGTAAACAAGAATCTTTGGATAAAAAGAAGTACCAAAAGATTAAAGAAAAGAAAGAATAATACCAGAAAAAAACAAAAGGCTCAGGAGATCATAATATTGACTATCCGATGAGTGATCAATTTGCAATGCAATCTGAACCAGGTATATTTGCTATTTTCAATAAAGATCATCAGTTTAGCCAAGGGTATAATTGGAGGCAGTCACATTTATCTAACGAAATCTTGTTCGATCATTTACCTAGACGATTTGATATCTCAAAGATGGAAAAGTTCAATGAGAGTAAAGACTCGGAGAACCATCTCAATCAGTTCAAGAATTTCATGATGAATTTTGATGATGATGATGATAAATTGTTGTGCATGTATTTCTCTCAAACCTTTAAGGTAATTTCCTTAAAGTGGTACAGCCGACTTATGGATGGGTCAATAATTTGTTTTGACATGTTCTGGATGGCTTGCAAAGACAATTTGTGGGAAGTAAAAAACCTAGAGGAAATGAAGACACGATAATCCATTTTCAGCAGTTTGCTGACGAAACTTTGAAGGAGTATACCAAGCATTTTTTAAAAATAAAAAATGGTTTGTAAGACTGCTTCGAAGAAGTAGCCATAACCTCTTTTAGACATAGGATTCTACCTATAGAATGAGTTGATATTGTTACTCAGAAGAAAGCAGTAACTTGGAGAGGTCTATTATCTAAAGTTTGAAAACATATTACTGTAGAAGAAATAAAGAGATTGAAGTTGTCCAGTCAATCTATGAGTAGTTATTTAGCCTCTCAATAGAAAAATACGACCAATTATTGTCTGAAGGATTCCGAAAATAACTCTCATCGATCTAAGGCTAATCAATATTCCCATGGCCAATAGGTTAGACCTAGAGGAAATTAGTGGTGCAACATGGTAATTTTGGAGAGCTAATTGAAAATATTGCAACCATTTATAACAAGTCAAATAATTTAGTGTAGTTTTGTAGGCCACCGCCCATTCAAACTTCAAGGGTGAATTGGAATACCCGATTTTGTAGGTATCATAATAATGTGTGACATGATGCCAAATATTACATTGCTTTAAAGTTAGATATCCAAATTTTAATTGAGAATGGAAAACTAACCACTTTTGTTAGAGTAAAAGTGGGAAATTGATTGCTATCGGACACGAGTGGGACACGAGTAGGACAATCTATTGTTCGAAAAGAAGACATCAAAGAAGAACCTAAACAAGAAATTAATATGGTAATTACCGATTTGTATAATAAGTTTGATAAGATTCATAATATTTGGATCTCGATCCGGATCGAGGTTGGATTATGATGATATGTAAAAATAGGGGAAAAGTCTCTAAATTATGTCAATTCGTTAAATCATTGACCATTTTCGGGGAGGATATTATGACAACAACCTCAAGTTGTTCTAAAAGAGACATGTAGTCATTTTGACTACCCAACTAGAAAGGAAAATGTTTACTCATATGTATGACAATATGGTGTCATTTATTGTATTGGATGAGGATGATCTGAGAGATGTTGTTTGGTCACATGAGAATACTGTGATGATTGGGGTTGAAGTTGAGTGAATGGAAATCCGAAGGATCTTGATTAACACGAGTAACTCAACTAATGTTTTGTTTTTATCCACTTATAAGTTAATGAAAAAACCGCCCGTCATTTTCCGATTAAATAAGACCATAGTGGGATTGACGGGGAGCTCTGCCGATGTGGTCGGGGAGTTTAAAGGTGAAATTGTCTTCAAAAGACCATTTAAAAAGTTAGTTAGAGTACTTTTTGTGGTAGTTGATGGTCTGACTCCTTACAATGTCATTTTTGGTAGATCCTCGTTATCAAGGATGCATGTTGTTACATCAACAATTCACCAATTTCTAAACCATTCTTATGTTAATTTTTATACTTAGTCTATATTTATATATACCTTTGAATGGTCAGAGTGACTGAGTTATATACCTTCGAATGGTTATAGTATTTTATATATGTGCCTTCGAATGGATAAAATAATTTGTTTATGTACTTTGGAGTGGATTACTTTTTAATGGTTATGATAGTTAATTTGTTTTGAATAGTTAAAGTGATTGTTTTATATACATTCGACTGGTTAAAAGGATTTCTTTATATATCATCAAATGGATTACCTTCGATAATTTAGAGTAATAGATTGGTGTTCCTTCTAAGGGATTACCTTCGAAAGATTAGAATAAACAAAAAATGAAAGAAAACAACGCAACTTCAATTCACTGATGGGATAACAAGTACAAAGCTCCTACACTACGCTAAGGGCTTGCAAAAAAAATCCGAACAATACTACAAAGTGTCTTGAACAAACTAAGGACTTGGTGGAATCCGAACAATATAATAAAATTCCTTATATATGTTAAGGACTTTCAAGACTAAATTAAAAATCCACTAGCGTCCAGGCTCGTACCCATCACCATTTGCTTCCTTTAAACTCCCACCTTTAGAGTTTCTCCCATCACTCTCTTCTAAACTATCACTAGATGAATCCATATATATACTCAATTGATCAGTTACAGGAATATCGTTGGGCCAAAACCTTTCTAGAACCAGCTCCCACAAAGATCCGAGGTCTAGCTTGAGGAATACCTTGTGAAAATCTAAGAGCATTTCAGATTTAATTGAGGCGCCCCGTTTGTCTAAATACTTTAAGAACTCATCAACATATTCATCCACCACATCTAATTTGTATTTTGTAGCTTGAGCTTTGATAGAGGCCAACTCCTCTTCGTATTTCTTAATGAGAACCTCTTGCTCTTTTAACTCTTTTGAAAAATGTTACATGAAAGTATTATCATTAGTTTTTTAATCTTTCCGTTTTGTAATCTCTCGGAATTGGATGACTGTAAACCTTCATAAGCAGTTTTTACCTTTGAAAGGTCACCCTTGACCAATTCGACCTCATCTGCTAAACCATCAGCACACACTTTTCCCCTTCGAGAGACTCCTTATGATTCTTGTTTCCTTCTTCAAGGGAGGCAATGGTATATCTTTGTGCCTTGACTTCCCTCTTCAGTTCATAAATAGGTTTTATGAACCCTAATATAGAATACGCCAGTGTATCATGTTCTTTTATCAACTTAAAGGACACCTTGTCATAAACCACATTTGTGATATTGCCAATAAATTCTACGAAGTCTTTTTCAAAAGTGTCAAAGTCAATCCCACCCATAGCCTCCGTTGGATTGTCTTAACTATATGTTTCTCCCTCTAATATTGGGAGCAATGGAGAAGGTGGGTCAGATGGTGGAAGTGATGAGGGAACAATGGATGAAACTGTAATAGAGATGATCTCTGAATGGGAGAAATCTCTGAACTTGTGGTTGTTATTTTATGCTTCTTCTCTCTTTCGTCACTTTTGTGCTTGCTTATCTAGTGTGTCTTTTTCCACTTCAATACTGGAAGTTTTACGGGTGTGTCACCATATTTGACATTAGTTGTGATTGCAACTAGCAAAGATTCATCTAGTGTGGTTGGCAAAGACTCGTCGGACTGCACCATAATTGCAACCCCAACTGTGTCTTTCTTCAAGCTTTGCTTGGACTTTTTACCTTTCTTAGCATGATGGTTGGGGGCTAGGATCCTCGTTGGAAGAAATAATTTACCATATGCATCCTTAATTCTCTTAAGGATAGCCGATGCCCGAAGAGGAGTAGTCAATTTCTCCCATGTTAGATCTTATTTAAAGCTAGTCCTCCAGAGGTGACTCTTAACCAAGTTGTTGGGGATACAACATTGATTGAAGCCATTTGACATATTATCCTTGACCCGTTAATGCATTTATTAAAATTAATTTTTGTATCCTCCAGATGATGCAGATAAGATTTAAGTATCATTGTAAAATAAAAATTAGAGGTACGTTGGAAATAATAACAGACGAGCAACAATACAAGTTCGAATGACTACCTATTTTTCTTCAAAACCTGGTAAGCCGACTCAGATTACAATGTGAGGTGATTTTCATCTCCTTCTTCCACCAACCACTAATGAAACGAAATTGCATCTTCCACAACTTGTCAACTTCAAACAGATTATCCACAACATTTTACTCATCACCTATGTTATAGAAGTAAAAGCAGATATGACAATTTCAAGATTACCCAGCAGTAACACCAAATTTCTCCATTGGCATTCAAATTTGTTATAACCTAGATGCCATGATGGATGACATCAAGGTAAACCAAGTATTCAGACTTCCTTGGCTTGGGAATAGTCCCACCAAATTGAAATAATTAACATTTTATGGGTCCAAAGGAAACCGGAGGCCCCAGTTCAACACGCCCGGATAGATAACTAATTCTGTTGGACTATATTTCATCGGTGTTTCACCTCGAGTGGGTAACCTAATATTTTCATCTTTTGGGAACCCCCATTTCTCACAAATGGCCTTCAGCTCATTCTTTTTAAAATAGCTGTAAGAAATTTTATGAAGAGCTAGAAGATATTTACAGCTAAGTTTTTAATATTTTGGATCTACACGTCCGAAAAGTGACGGGAGGAGTGTTTCACCCTCTGCCTCGGTGGATTTAGCCTTGCCACATTTACCACATATAACCTTCGAAGTTTTCTTCCTAGCCGACTTAGAAGTCTCAACATTCTCCCCGGATTGACCGGATGTCTCTGAATGAGATTCTTCACTTAAATTCTTAATGCCATCCTCCAACTCCCTCAGATTGGATATAGAAGGTTCTGTATAACGAGAGGCGATATCTGTTACAACTAAGACCTATGAAAATATCCTTGGAAAACAAAACAAGAAGCATAATCTTATTCCAGAAGAAATAACATAAAAATTAGATCACATCTCAATTCAATTCAGTAACGAAATTTTTCCAGAGGTACTCTTAAACTTCAAATTATTAACAAGTTTTTGGAATCCTTTAAATATCCCGGAAGTGTGAACATATCTAGTTGGGATATTAGGCATATTCTTATAGAGTTATCTGTTAAGGATGATTTCTGCAAGCTTTGGTCCAAAACTTTTGGACCATTGATCAATTTTCCATGAGGTTGCGGAATTCAATCCTAAATTCGAGAGTCCAATTAATCATGTCTGGATTAGAATTTCTAACCTTCTAGAATATCTCTACATTGATAGTATTATCTTAACTATAGCATCTACCTTAGGTAACCCTCTAAGATCCTCGATCCCTGAAAATCATAAAGCCAAGCATAACTCTTGTTATGCATGGATTGAATTGTATATTACTAAAACTTTGATCTTTAAGGTTTGGATTGGTTTTGGCAGTAATGAAAGATGTGGGCTTGATATAAACTATAAAAATTCCCTCTTACTACTCTATTTGCAATCATCGTGGGCATAAGAACTCTGATTGTAGGAAATTAAAGCCTAAATCTCTTAACCCTGCTGATCAGTAATATGTTGGAAACTCTAACTACATCAATATTGCACATAAGATCAAATTTGTTATAGTTTCTGCCAATCAAGAGGAATAAACTAATCCCACTGATCAACCTTACGTAATCCTAACCCAAATTCTAGGCAGACCAAAACTCTAGATGTGAGTCCTAAAAATCCTAAATATGTTGATCAACTTCTCAAGATTGATAATAAGAAAGATAACTACCTTAAATATAATAGATCAGACTGTTCCAACCTTAACTCTGAGCAATATACTTCCAATAAAGATTACATTCAGAGTCTCTCTACCTCTCTCATTTTAAAACTTAAGTAAATTGACAAAGGTTTTTAAGACATTTTTAATAAGAAACTCAAGAATTCTAAAACAAATAAAATTAAAAATCATGCTACCATCAGAGCCTGATATTTTTCTAGGCCTAATCAATTTTTCCATAGCTGTTCCAAATGAGTACAAACATTATAAATTGGGACATCCGGGGGATCGATAATAAAGCCTCCCTTAAAAGGCTTAAATTTCTTTAAATAAAAAATAAGTTTGTTCTCATTGCTATTAAGGAGCCTTTAATTGATAAAGAAAAGTTACATAATATTGCTAAGAAGCTTGGTTTTTCGAATTGTATTTCTAATACCAACAACAAAATCTGGATCTTGTGGAAAACTGATATTAAGCTTGATATTATCTTAGATTCTCATAAGTTAATTCATGGTGATGTTTCTTATCAAAATATGGTTAATATTTTCAATCTTACCGTGGTCTATACTAAATACCAAAGGAATCTTAGATTTGATCTTTGGGATAAGCTTAGAACTTTTTCCTTCCCAATCAAAGAGGGGCTGGTCATGGGAGATTTGAACACAATTTCCTCTTCCCATGCACAACTGAACTGTTCCACTATTTATTTGCAAAGTCATGATGAATTTAACGAAATTATTAAAGACTATAATCTTGAAGATGTTGGTTACGCTGGTAATAAGTATACATGATCTAATAAGACTAAGTGAAAGATGTTATATAGGGTTTTATTTAATCAAACTTATTCTTCTTTTATACTAAAGTTCTTTATTTGGCTAGAAATTGTGTTGACCATGTTCCCCTTAGTATTACTATCTCTATTGATCATATTAAAAAAGTCCTTTTCGCTTTCAAAACATGTGAAATCTTAATGATGACTTTCTTAATATTGTTAGAAATAATTGGAATCGGGCCATAAAAGGTAATAACATACTATATTTTGGTACAAGCTTAGGAGGCTTAAATCACCTCTTAAAGATTGGAACAATAGTTTCTTTGGAAATATCTTTGATTTAATCTCTGAGGTGGAATATTCTATTTAGTCTTTTGAGCTTAGATATTGAGCTTAGATACCAAAACTCTAATTCTCTTTAATATAAGAAAAAACTAGATAAAACTAAATTATTTCACCTTCATTTATTGGCTAAGGAAGGGTTATATTGATTTCAAAAAATTAATTCTAATTGGGACAAATATGGAGATTATAATAATAAAACTTATCATAATTATCTTAATAGGAAAATGAAGAAAATAGAATTAACAATATTTATGATAATGGAGTTTGGCTTTTGGATTCTAATGTTATTAGTGAATCTGCTGAAAACTATTTCAAAACCATTGAGGTAACTTTAGATATTAATCTCGACTCTATTAATGATTTCATTCCTTTTCTAATAAGTGATGTTGATAATATGAGTCTTATGTATGTTCCTAGTATCGATGAAATCCATAATGTGGTTAATAATCTTAATAGTTTCGGTGCTGGCATAAATGGTTTTAATAGCAATTTTTTCAAAACTTTCTGAAATATAATCAAAGATGACCCCACATCCTCTATTCCGTCCTATTTTCTTGGCCATCCTATATCTCAAGGGATTCTTGCTACCTTAATTTTTTTAATCATTAAGACTAGCAACCCTGCCTCTTGGAAGGCCTTTAGACCTATTAGTCTTTGGAATTTGCTTAATAGAATTCTCTCTAAGTTGCTTCATAATAGGATTTATATTCTGCTTCCTACGATTATCTCTAGTGTTCAAGGAGAATTTTTTTATTGGTAGAGAAATTCAAGATAATATCATTCTTGCTAAAGATATAATAATACCCGTTGGAATTTAATGTAGCAAAAAATCACTCCCTTACCTGAAAAGGCTGAAGTCCATCAAAAGTTTTGCTGAAAATCAAGTCTTTTGGAAGCTTGGTAATGGGGTTGTTGACTTCTGGCTGAAAATTGGTGCAAGGACTCCTCATTTATTAAGTTATCTATATATATAGATAACAATTGGAATAAATCAGAACTTGTTCACTTTTATTGGGACTGAAATATTAATAATTGGAACATATCTAAGCTTAGTTCCTAAGATTATTCCTCATGTTATTGAGAATATTCAAAATCTTAAAATTGACAGACTTATTGAGGAAATATCATTTGGTCATTGTCCAAGGATGATCTCTTGAACTCTAAAAAAAGTTGGCATATCCTAAGACATAAGCATAATTTCTCAAACCTCTATACGAGAATCTGGAATAAGATATGTCCTAAGAAATGTTCTTTTCTCAGTTAGAGAATTCTAAAGGGTTGGATCTCTACTGATTTCTCTCTTCAACGAAGGCATTTTACATTTGTGTTTAAATTTCAATTCTGTGATTCTATTGAAAGCACTAAACATATTTTTGTTCAATGTAATTTATTTTGGAATATATGGTTGCATTATGCTTCTTTGTTTAACATTAGTATTGCTAAGTAAATGACCTATTCTCATATTTTGAGAAGCTATTTTTTGTCTACGAAGAAAGAGGTGTATAGCAGAACCATTATTCTTGTTTCTAGCAGGTAGGTTATCTGGCAGTATAGGAATATAGCTAAGTTTGATGGTGTGTGTCCTAATTCTAAACCTGTTATTCAATACATTAACACTATGATGATTAACTTGGATCATACTATGCTTCTAAGTAAATTTACTTGGTATAATGATAAGGATATTAGTACTGTTTACTGTTTTAATCGTATTTCCTCTCATAATAATGCTAAGGCTCTCAACTGGTATCCCCCTATTCTGGGTAGACATAAGCGTAATATTCATGGTTAATGTAAAACCTAATGAGTAAGCTAGTGGAAATGGCTTAATTAGAGACTGTCAAGGTTATTCAAGTATTAGATAGCATCAAGATACTTACTTGTTACTGGCAGAATCAGATTTCGGGCACTTCATTTAAGCTATATCTCTTAAAAACTTCTTGGCATCTTCTTAAATTCGATATGAATACTCCTTGAGAATCTTTCAGTCTTTAATCTGTGCTGAGGTGGTCATTTCTTCCAATCAATGAATTCTTTCTTGAGTATCGATTCAGATTTGCTAGCAAGTTCAAAATCGAGCTCTTTATTTAAGGCAGAGCTCTTCCTGGATAAAGAAGTTTTGCATGTCTCAACTCTTCATGGATTAAAGAGCTCTATGTCTCATCTAGGAATCATCATCATTGTCTGCTCAAAATCAGATCGATCTTTCCCTGAGAATTCTCCAACATCTGATCTAAGCTAAGGTGACATCCCCTCAAATATATGTCTTCTTCTTGAGTTTCAATTCCAGTTTTGGTAGATCACTCAAAATCGAGTTCTTTGTTTAAAGATAACATGTATAGTCCTTGGATGAAGGATGATTGCATGTCTTGAATCAGGTTTTTTGTTTAAAGATAGCCCGTTGAGGCGCCTAGTCAATTATGTTTGGGATAAAACCTAGAATATACTTTCCAATCTCTATTGGAATTTCTTAGTCCCTTGTATACCATGCTAAGCCTTTCTTTATTAATTAATAAAACATTTCTTTTCTGTAAAAAAAATTAGTATAAAAAAAGTGATAGATTTTCAAATTAATAATAAAAAAAACTGGTTAATTTTTTTTTCAAAATTCAAAATAAAATTATAGTTTTGTATCTTGTTAAAAAATATATCATTTAATGTTTTTTATTATAATATTATTTTTATTTTTATAGTATAAAATATAAGGTTTTATTAGGAAGATTTTATTTCATTATCCAAAATGGGTTTTATCATATTGGTCTTGTTTAAAACGAAAACTGAGGTTTTAATGAGGGTCATGATTCTATCAAGGCCAAGGTAGTTCCCATGACTTGGGGTGTCGAGGAGGTTATAAAAGTGATTGAGGAATGTGGTAGAGATATCTCTAAGGTTGGAACTAGCGGAGCCATCGGGGTTGGTGATCAACAGGATTTTGTTTAGTGCTCGACGAGCCCATATACAGTTGTGGAAACATTTGGAGTTTTTGTCCCCAAGCTTAAGCCAGGTTTTCATGGATTTCTGCTTGAGGAGTGATTCCTCTCCACGAATGTAAATAATGTAGGTTTTAACAATCTCCCTCACAAAAAAGATGAGGGAGCTATTTGACAGGTTGGCGGCAAGGTTAATCTGGGCCTGAGCAAGGGCAGAGTGAGCCTCATCCACCCTATGGCTGATATTAAAAAAAATCCCGCTTATTCATGAAGGAAATGGAGAGGGTCAAGCGGGCTAGCTTGATAACAAGAATGCCATAGGGAGTTTTCCACATGGGAGATTCCAGGTTGCTGAGACAAGGCTTTGAAAGTTCGGGTGAAAACACCAAATATTAAAACAGTTAAAATAATTTTAGGGATAACGACAAAAAGGGTAGAAAGGTATAAAATGATGGGGGTGTGGTCGGGAGTACGAGAGAGGTACAAGGGAGGTCAAAGTGGGCCAAGAAGTTTGGGAAGGTATCTTCCCAGAGACCATTGACAAGGGCTTTATCCATCCTAGACGAGATATGATTATCGATTTGTCGGTCGGACCAGGAGTATTAAAATATGGGAACGAAGATCATCAGGACCGCAGGTGCGGCAACAATCATTAAAAGAAGTAATAGAGTTATTCAATAGATATCCGAGTTGGACAGCTCAGAGGGGCTACGAATCGTATTGAAGTCTCCAATGACAATCCAAAGGTTCAAAAAAATTGGCTTGGGCTATGGAAGACAAATCACTCCAAAGGGGCTAATGATCTAAAGGGTCATTAAATCCATAAACAACGATAAGATTGAGCGTTAGGTTCCTAGCAATCTAAGTTACGTTACAGTTCATAACTTGGGGGAAGTGAAACCCAAGGTGATATTGCAAAGACATGGGTTCCAAGCGATCCAAATTCTAGCGTAATAATTGAAATTATGGTTTGTTTGGTAATGCCACCACGACAACATGGAATTTGTTATAAGGTTTACATTTTCAATATAAACTTTAGTTTCAAACATGTAAATAACATTGATGCTATTGGAGAAAACAAAATCACTGACATCTTTTTAATGAACTGGGTCATTTAAACCCCTCACATTTCAGCTAGCAAAACACGTTAAATTAAATAAGTTGATTCATTTAAGAGTTCAGAAAATTAACTAATACATTATGAGGGTATTCCAAACATACTTATTCTAACCGATGGAAGTGTTCTTGCCGGTTTGTATTTGAGGTAAGGTGATTTCAATGGATAATGGTTCTTTTTCATTGCGTCTAATCGGACCGGTTGTGGAGCTATTGTTGGCAATTAAGATGTTTTTTGTCCAACCTGATATTTTTGTCATGTGCGCAAGTTATAATAGCTTGGTAGAGGGTCAAAATCACGATCACTTGAATAAGAGAGGACAATAACTAGGATTTGGTCATAGGTTCTTTTTCGGCCTTCGTTGAGGGAGGTTCGCTTGGGAGGATTCCATGGATAGCGGGCAAGTCGTGGCAGCATGCCCAAAAGAGGAGCAGTGCGAGCAAATGGTGAGGAGGCTTTGGAATTCCACTTGAATGATATTCTTCTTTTCCGAGGTAATTGATGGTAATGGATGTCAGGAAGGCGACCAAAGCTTGCATGATTAGTCTTGAGCATCTAGCGGTATGATTGTCATATTGGGGTTCCAAGATAGCTTCCAAGAATTCTAAGTTCATTTTCCGACCAAAGCTCGTGGGGCATATCATAAAATTTGACCCACGAGATGATGGCCTTGAGCATATATTTTTCCAAACTTTCAATGGGTCCCATCTATTTAGAAAAATAGTGTGGTTGCTGAAAAAGGGCCATTTCAAGGACTTGGGTGGCATTGCCAGCGGCTGAGAACTTGAAGTGTCTCAATGGCGTCAACTTGCATTATTGGAGCTCGAAGATTCCACAGACTTGACTAGCTAGAGATCAGACATATGTGGTAGCCCACTTTTTGGATAAGAAATATCCCGAAAGATATTTTTCCCAGTCATCATTGTCTTTCGCTATGGCATCCGTTGGGAAAGATATGATACCCTTGTCTATATATATCTCTTCCATCTTTTTATCATCATGCGAGAACGCGTGTCTTGTGGTTGAGATACCACATTAGCCTAAGTTATAGTAGCAGGCCTGGAGGGCAAGAAGTTATTAGGCAACGACTCAGATCTTGGTGCATGAATGTTAACCAAAAGAGCAAATGCATTGAAGAGCATAAGTGAAATGGTGGAAGACCAGGGGTATCATGATGAGGATCGGATGCGGGGGGCTAACGGGTTTGGGTGTTGAGGAGTATAAATGAACGCCCAACACACAGTGACCCTTACAGGCACGAGAAATAGCAAAACCTTTACTGTTTTTGCCCGATAAAGATTTAGAATACAAATCGGGGACGGAGATTGGGTTGATGTTATGGGTGAATGCAAGCACAGGGCCAGAGTTGTGTATTACTTTGGAAAACATTAATTGTGGTTGAGAAAGGGTTTGGGAGTTCGCGGATCTTATGGAGGAGTTTTGGAGAGTCTTGACAATATTAGTCAATATGCTTGTAGGAGGCAACGATTGAGGGAGGCGGGTCGACTGGAGTGAAGGACCAGGGTTGAAATATATTTACTGGAGACAAAGGTCAGAGGGTACGAGGTGCTTAGGTTTCTCGGGAGGTGTCTTGAGTTCTGCAAGGGAGGCTGAGAGGTTTGGACATCATATTACATGGGGGTAGGGTTGTGTCGATCATCCAAATTCATAGGGGTAGGGTTCAGACGAACATCCATTTGCATGTGGAAAGGATTGGAGTTGACATGTAAAGGGGTTGGTTGTTTTCGACACTTAAAAGGGGAGGGCTGCTTGCAATAGGCAGACTTGTGGCAGTGGATGAAGATGAGACATGCACAGGTAAAATATTAAGAGGCTGGGATACGTGAAAGGAGGACTGCGAGCAAGTCCAGGAATAGGCATCGAGTCGCTGCCCTACAAAATGGCATGCATTAAGTTTTATTCAGGTGATGTTTTTGGCGAGAAAACTGGGGCGTTCATGGAGTTGAAGGCACGGATGGGGTGCTCGTTTACATCAAGGATTTCTTGAAGTTTCTCCTCCTTCGAAGATGAGATAAAAAATCTATTTCCGAGGTATCCTCTTTGTCTGAAAGGATCTGCATGTTTGGTTTGGCCGAGGGGAGGATAGAGAGAGTGGCAAGGATTCTATCTCCTTTCATATCTCGTCCAAGATTCGCTAGCTTACAATAGATTAGTGGACATTGTTAGTAGCAGGTGGAGATGAGTGAACAAAGAGTGGGAGGCCGAGCTTGCAGGAGGAGCGAGGTGGCGATCTGGACGGCGGATAAGGGGATCTTGTTTTGAGCGAAAAAGTGGTGCTAGGGCTACCAGGCCTGGATATCTCGTCTGGGTTTAAGATGGGTTTTGGTTCGTTGAACTTAGACGTGAATTTCTTATTGCAGTGATGCGAAGAGGAGCTTCACTTTTAGGATTTCAAAGTACGAGTCTCAATCATAGTTTCTGGGAGGCTATGAATAAAGAGTGAGTGAGAGAGAGAGAGAGAGATGATGGATGGTTTGGGAGAGTCGATGAGGTTGCTTATAGAGCTTTAAGGAAAACAAAGGGTTGTAGAGTAGAGTTTGTTATGGGGAATCAGAAAGAATGAGATGACGTGCAATAAATTTAAGAGAATTAAAGAAGAGGGAGAGAGCATTAATGGCCAAGTACAACAATTGGGAGAAGCGGAAAAGGTGCGCAAGCTACAAAGGGAATTAACCCTTTGGCCAATGGGAGAGGGGGAGTATTTGTCACTCACATTGTGGGTTATTTTCGACATCCAATGAAGTAAATCCCCAACTAAATGTGAGTGATATGCATGCAACTGCCAAAATAGTGGGCAGTTGTGCATGCTAAAGAAAAATGTCAAAGCGTTATTCTAGAGAAGTGGTTGACAATTTGGATGGACGGTGAGAGAAACTAGAAAATGAGGAGCATGATGGACATGGCAGACTCGGAGTCATCGGGTTTGCTGAAGGAAACAAAGTTCATGCCTTTGTTTACAGGGCGGAGCGTTGATATGAGGGCTTCTGGCCTTTTAAAGGCTGTAATAAGGGACGATGCCGAATTTAAGAGTAGGAGAACCCCCGTCGAAAGTTACAACTGATGCATGATATCGGGTCTCAAAGAGAGAGGAAGTTCGAGCAAAAACAGATAATCAAAAACAATAATATTCATTGTTCATATCCTCTCTTGGTCCTAAATTACATTGATTGATAAAAAAACAGTGAGAAAACCTCCTCATCAACATATATGAGAGCTTATGATGAGAAATTTGTTAAAAAAAAGTTAAAATCAATCTTTGGCTTTGATGAAAATATAAGAACAATTCTGAAAATTCTAGAGAGAGTCTCTCTCTAGAACTAGAAATTTTAGCCTTTACTTTACATTCAACGATAATACATTTTTTGTATCAATGATAGAAGAAACCATAGAAAATGTGTAACCCATTATCACAAAATAGGATAGTAACTCATTTTCGATGCTCAACAGCTCAAATCACATATTTGTTATTCTATAGCAGAAAATAAGTCAAAGAGTTTCTCCAACATGTCAAAGACTTAATAAAAGCTCTGCATTTTTTAGTTTTTGAATTTCCCACTTCCGATAAACTTATTTCAGTAAATACCTAATTATCAAGGCTATGTCAACGCTTGAAGTAAAATTCCATCATATTTTGTCGTTAAACTGTGACCAACTCGGCCTTAAATCAGTTTTGAGTCGTTCCTCAGCCAACTCGCACGACTTACGTGATAACTTGTATCGTGGTCGCTTTGGTCATGCGACGAACACCAAGATCCAAAACTTGTTCCATAAAACTATAAGCGTCTAAATCATACTCTATTCAAGACAAAAACAAACATATTAGATGAAGATTTTTAACTAAAAAACATTAACTATTTAACAAAACAACAAAAAAACCGTAAAAAAATCAAAATCTTAAAAGTCAAAATTTTGAATCTAAATATCTACCAAATTGAAGAACAAAATCAAATAAAAACTATAATATTAAGCTTGTATGACATACTTTAACATTGTTGTTAAGTTCGATTAAAAAAACAAGTACTTTGTAAGATAGGTATTTAGAGAGATTTTGAGTGAAAAATAAAAAATTGTGAGAAATCTAACCAAAAATATTTTTAAATTGTTTCTCTAAAAAAGGTAAACCATTTCAAAATTTGATGACAAATTAAAAATATGATCCATGGGCGGATCATTTCTACCGACACTGACAAAATCATTTTATCGGGTAGCAGAAATACCCTAAACATTCCATTAATTTTGTATCAACGGTCCAACAAAAATACTTGTATGCATCAAAAATCTCAGGTTCGGCGAGGTAAATGCATTAAAAAGGGACAAGTTTTAGCAGATGGTGCCGCTACAGTTGATGGCGAGCTCGCTTTGGGAAAAAACTGCTACGGGGCAGGAGTCCCTCGAAAGACTCTTATCCTTTTTGGAGGAGCTCCGCGAGCGCGGACGGGGATTTGAATCAGATTTCGGATCAATCTATATTGATTGACTGCCTCCATTATGTTGTTTCTAGCAAATACCACTATTTTTTGTTTTGGATCTTCCAAATCATTCCCGCAGAAGATCCGGACCTTTTTTTTTTCTGATCCTTCGATAAAAAGATTCATTTTCAAGATCAAACGATGTGAAATCCAACAAAAACTGCTCGAGATGTAGTCTAACTCTAATCCTATTATAAATTTTATATCATCATCATGATACACCCTATTAATTTAATGAACGACATGTCATTTAAATGTATTTTACAATAAATGTATTTTTAAATCGAAAAAAGTAAAATTTCAACTAAATTTAAAAGATCTACTCACATGATCTTTTATCTAGATAATAAGTATACATTTTCTTAATATGTATCCCCAAATTGAGTTTCATATCTTAATTAATAATTAATACTTTTTTGAATGTCAAAAAAATAATTTATAAATTTTTATAAAAATTAAAATTATTAAATATTGATAAGAGTTTAAATGGTTCGGAAAACTAGTCCATAGTAAATTAAATATATAAACTCGATAATACTTAAAAAATAAATATACAAAAATATAATATATAAGTCGTTAAAATAAGATATTATCAAATCTTTCTAATTTTATTGAAATATATTGTGTAACTACAAACATCATAAGTAGAGATCGACTATCGTTAATAAAATCTATGTACATATTTATTGAAATAAATTTTGAATAATATCATATATATATATATATATATATATTAATTTTTCTAAAAAAATTTAGAGACCATCTTCGACTTCAGACCAAACTAAGTCAGTCCGAATTTTTCAAATCAGTTGGCATCATTTGTGGGAATGAAATTTTTTACTTTCCGAGAAAACAAAGTAAAGTAAGAGCTCAAACATGATGATGTCGAATTTTGTAGTGAAATCAGATTTATCTGTGGATAATGAAAATGATATATGGCATCATGATGGACATCTTTTGGCCCTAGTGCCCCCTACAAAGTTTCCTACCGAGAGTGATAGGGTCAACAGTTAAAGGAGGCATAATTTAGTAGTTTTTTGTTGTTGCACGAACAATTAATCTCCTAGGTCCTAAAGCAATTTTTTGTGCAGACCGTGGATGAAGAGGAAATAGATTATGCAAGTCCTAGAATGTTGAATGGCAGACTGCTGAAAGAACTTTCAAAATGGGAAGTTTCCCTTCAAAACATCTCATAAAGAGAGGAAAGAAAGCACATACCAAGAGTCCTCAAACAGATACAAGAAGCGAAGACAAAATCTTAGAAATAAAAGAATAAGTTTAACTCTTACATCAAGGCATGACCAAAGATAAGAGAAACCTAAGGAACCTTGATTGGAGCATGAGGAGAAAAAATTAACCATCAATTTCTTTAACTGTGAACACTGCTACACCATAACTGACAAGAACGTAGCCGGGATACCCGCTGCCTCAGCCAGGGTACCAACAGTTTCATGGATTTCAGCTGAGATCCTAGCAGACTTAAGTTTTCCCACTAAGAATTCCCCCCAACCAACAGCAAGTTTTGGCCTCTCAACCATGAATTCCCTTGAACAAACTTAAAATGTAGATATGATATCAGTCAAACCTCGCATTGGGACAATAAAAACAGCCAAACGATGTATCTTCTTAACAAAATTAGACTCAATTCTATCCATAATACCCGACAGGATACATTCATATGAATCTACAAAGACAAAACCATGTGTAAGTAACCAGCATTTCCCAATATAGTAGTCCACTAGGTCGAGCTACAATACAAATGCATCTAGAGAAAAATGGAAACGATCAGGATTCCAGCAGGCATACTCATTTATGATAACTTGGATAAATTTTATAAGGATGAAGACTCTTGGTGATGAAAAGTCCTTGCTAGCCCCATAAATTCTATATAGTATTATACCCCCATTATTTGAAAACTAGAATATGGGTAAGTACTACTGAAAATAAGATCCAAGCATCACATTCCGCAGTTCAATAATGATATATGTAGTATGGAGCTGATGATAAGATAAAGTATTGAGTATTTGCAATGACACTCTGAGGAAACGGTATATAGTGGTTCCACAGTCTTTGGAAGTTTATATAAAAAACTATAAGATTTTCTGACCGACATTCAAGAACCCATTTTGTAGGTTTAAATGAGCTATAAAGGGATATAAATATTACGTAATCTATTTTAAGAAAAGTTCCAATGAAAGTCTTAGAGAATACACAAAGGTTAGTGTGGAGGAGGATGATAATGGAACTTCTATTGAGGTATCTAAGTAATGAGATCTTGTAGTGGGTGAACCCATAAACTTAATTAATACTTCGGTTGCCAAAGAAGATAATAAAAAAGTTAGTGCGGAATAGGTTATGGTTGTCACCACCAATCTTATGTTAATTCCTTAGCGTCTTCCCAGCCTTCTATTACTGTTGATGATGAACTTTCAAAGGTGACCGAAGCTACTTTACCTGCAATTCTGTTATTATTGATAAGGATCCCTCTAAGGTTGTTGAAGATGCTCTGCAAGTACCTTCCATCATAAATACCTGCCAGCTTGGCTATATCTACAGCCAAAGCTATCACTTCAACACTGTATATTTTCTTATTAGACCAAATTCCTAAATTATTATTAAGTCTACTACGTATGTTAGTCAAATGAAACTTTCAAATATATATCTCTCTCATGGACGTAATTAACTGGCACTTGATTTTAGAATTTGAGGTAAGATGAGGCTGAAGAGATGAATAAAAAATATGTTACATTATATCAGTTAAGGGGTGCAATTTTTCATACTAATGACACCCTCTCTCTTAGATTCTAACTCGACAAATTTATAAAGAATATGAATTTATACAAGGTAAAATCTTGTCTACCTGTAAAGAGAAAATATATGCTTCTAAGACTGAATTTACTGCTACTAAAGACCCGAGTCATATGTTGACAAAGAATTGATTTATCCCAAGGTTGAAGCTACAATTGCAAAGTCAGGGCTACATGAGTAATTAAATACTTTAACTGAAAAGCTTAACATTGTTTCAACATTGTTGATTAATAAGATTTAATGTCGATTGCAAGATATTGATTTGATTAAGAAAATAATATTGCTTATGTTGGTAAGGTTGTTATGGATGCTCGTTTTAGGTTGGTTCTTGACATTCTTGACCTTATGGTATTTTATCCTTGAAACTCAATGGCCGAATAGCATCAAGAGAATGATACATATCTTAGTTCTCGTCCTTTATTGGGTTGGACCTCATTGAAGAGCTTGAGAACAAAACAAATTTGTATGTTATTTTACAGTAAATGTATTTTACAATAAATGTATTTTTAAATCGAAAAAAGTAAAATTTCAACTAAATTTAAAAGATCTACTCACATGATCTTTTATCTAGATAATAAGTATACATTTTCTTAATATGTATCCCCAAATTGAGTTTCATATCTTAATTAATAATTAATACTTTTTTTAATGTCAAAAAAATAATTTATAAATTTTTATAAAAAATTAAAATTATTAAATATTGATAAGAGTTTAAATGGTTTGGAAAACTAGTCCATAAATTAAATATATAAACTCGATAATACTTAAAAAATAAATATACAAAAATATAATATATAAGTCGTTAAAATAAGATATTATCAAATCTTTCTAATTTTATTGAAATATATTGTGTAACTACAAACATCATAAGTAGAGATCTAACTATCATTAATAAAATCTACGTACATATTTATTGAAATAAATTTTGAATAATATCATATATATATATATATATATATATATATATATATATTAATTTTTCTAAAAACATTTAGAGACCATCTTCGACTTCAGACCAAACTAAGTCAGTCCGAATTTTTCAAATCAGTTGGCATCATTTGTGGGAATGAAATTTTTTACTTTCCGAGAAAACAAAGTAAAGTAAGAGCTCAAACTTGATGATGTCGAATTTTGTAGTGAAATCAGATTTATCTGTGGATAATGAAAATGATATATGGCATCATGATGGACATCTTTTGGCCCTATTGGCCCCTACAAAGTTTCCTACCGAATTTGAGTGATAGGGTCAGCAGTTAAAGGAGGCATAATTTAGTAGTTTTTTGTTGTTGCACGAACAATTAATCTCCTAGGTCCCAAAGCAATTTTTTTGTGTAGACCGTGGATGAAGAGGAAATAGATTATGCAAGTCCTAGAATGTTGAACGAAAGACTGCTGAAAGAACCTTCAAAATGGGAAGTTTCCCTTCAAAACATCTCATAAAGAGAGGAAAGAAAGCACATACCAAGAGTCCTCAAACAGAAACAAGAAGCGAAGACAAAATCTTAGAAATAAAAGAATAAGTTTAACTCTTACATCAAGGCATGACCAAAGATAAGAGAAACCTAAGGAACCTTGATTGGACCATGAGGAGAAAATCGAAATTAGTCATTAGTCCACCAACATTTCAAGTACTTGAAGTCGAGACGATTTAATAAGAAATATGCTAAGATATAGTATCTAAGTAGTTAGAGTAAAATGGTATCAAATCTTCCGAATATATGAGATATATCTTCTATAACTACAAACTCTGTAAATAGATATATGTACATTTATTTGTAATATCTTTAACCAATATTATCTATGTACGTTTTTTCTATTTATCTAATTTGTTTACAGAATATCTTCAACTCTGGATCAAACTAAATCACTCCAAAAACTTTACATCAAATATAACTTTTTTATTTTTTATTTAAAACGATAATTAAATAAAAATTATTTTATTTAATTAATTGTCATTTTATTTACAAACCCTTTTAAAAAATAACTAAAACAATTTTAACTTTTTAAAATATGTCTATTATTTTTCCCCCCAATGGGGTAGCCAAGTTGGTTGAGTAAGGCATGCGTGTGACCAAAGATCATGAGTTTGAGTCTCTCTACATACGCTTTCTTGGCCGAGTCTGCTACCTTGTGTGGTTTACTTTCTGACGTTTGTTTGCAGGCTATTGCGTCAGACTGAGGGTCTACCTTGTGCGCACTCATTGCACTCTAAGTAGCGGCTGCGGGTTTCCTCTAAAACTCACGCATGTTATAATTAAATTATTAGCTATAATGATAAGAAAAACCGCTATAATATTTTCTGTTATATACTGTTATTTGTTATTTGTAGCAGTAATATGTCTCGTAAAATGCATCACATTATAAGTATAATTAAATATAAATATATATTATATAAGTCTGGCTGAGTCATGTTTCTGCTTTATGAAATGTTATTTTTACAATAAAATGAAAAACATTATTTATAAAAATATACAAAATTTATTGTTTAAAGTAAATTAGCATTTTTCTCATCTAATAGATAAAAAAGACTAATATGTTACGAATAATAAAAAATAATATTTTTTACGAGGGTGCTCTAAAGTATATTCAAAATATTTTAGATATCGTGTCAAAATAAAGGTAAATTATTAATAATCATTCAAGAAGAATTTAAATTAAAGGTAACTATATTTTTTTAATCTAAGAGAGAAACTTTATTTAAAAGGTTAAATAAAGAGTTTTACAACTTGGAGTCCTTAATTTGAAATAAATAACAAATTAGATGACTGAAATGAAAGTTTGAAAAACAAAAACTCGCGCCATAGTTTCCCTCTTCTTCAGAGTTAGTAATCTACTGTTTTCTTCAAGCTTCGATTTTCCAGAGAAGAGAAAGAAATTCCTTCTCCTTCGGGAAGAACAACTTCAAATCTTCTGATTCTCAACTTGAAGATTAATTTGTAAGGTATAGAGTCTTGCTCCATAATAAGCTAATTAATCAGTCCTTCAAGAGTGATTTTCAGATTCATCGATCTTCTTAGTCTTTCCATTGCTCCATTTCTCATTTGAATTTGATTCTTTACTTGGATCAACTTCTTCAAGAAAGATTGGTGTATCTACATCATTTCTGCAAAACAGAGGTAAGTCAATTACAATCCAGATCTGATGTAGCCTATTCCTAGACTTTCTAGCTTCGAAATAGCTTCAAGTTGAGCTGGAGGTTTAAAGTTCTTATAGTCTAGCTTCATTTTACACTTTAGGGTCCATCAAACTAGCCAATCTGCAGCTCGATTATGTTCCCTAAAGATATAATGAACAGACATGTTCCTAGTGATAAGAGATTTCATTTTGTCCATAATTGATACCAAGTAATTTGGGATTTTATCACATGAGATAAGAGAAGTAAGGATTCTACAGTCTAATTCAATGTTAACTTCCCTTATGCCAATGATTTTTCAGATGAGAAGTCCATCTAACATTGCCTATGCTTCAGCTTTTAACGGAGTAAGTTTTCCATAAGTATTGACATATCTACTGATTATGACTCCCTTAATGTCTCTTATAAGTATACATCTGTTTACTTCTTCAGATATTAAGCAACATGCGTCAGTATTTAGCTTGAATTTCCCTGGCTTTGGAAGCTCCCATTTGAGGTAAGTGATTTTTTGTTTAGAAGTGATGTGATTAACAGAACCAAGAGTAGTTGCTTCATTCTCGTTTAGTTTCCAGTACTTCCTTTGAAGTAGCTTAGAATGTTCTAGATGGGAAAACATGTGTATGATGTAGTTAATGGTTGATCTTGAATAGAAACTGTCTCCGTTGTTCTTTGTCTTGTTGCGTTGTTTCCAAATTGCCCAACATATAATAGGGGGCGGCATTGTTTCAACATGAATCCTTGCATGGGCTGACCAGAACCAATTTCTAAGTAAATGCTTTAATGTTATATGTCTTCTTATACCAATTCTGAGAATCCCGGCAAAATAAATCCATATACTCCAAGAAAAGTTACATGATACAAATAGGTGATCTATTGATTCTTCATTTAGGCACAACTGTCATTTAGAAGCAAGGTGAATATGTCTAGCTTTGAGGATGGAATCAATAGGCAACTTTTTCCTCAATAATCTCCAGGTAAAGAAAGAACATTTCCTTACGGTTATGTTGTTCCACAATTTTTTGAATAAATATGAATTGAACAGAGCAAGTCGTATACTCTTAAAAGTATCTTTGATACTGAAGTTACCATTACTAGAAAAACTCCATTCAATTCTGTTTGTGATATTTTCTTTAATGTTAGTTTTTGAAACAAGGTTGATGTTGGAGTCAATAAGGTATCTTTTAAGTTTACTGACATTCCATCTTTTATCTTCCCAAAATGATCTAACATGAATGCCTCTAAACCAGCTATCATTTAAATTATATTCAAGCTTTATTAAAGGATTTTTACCCAACCAGTTATCTAACTAGAGGTCAACTTTACCTTCCCCTAGCTTCCATCTGATTTTTTCCTTTTGTAAATTCTTTTATTTCAGCTAGCCTCTTCCACGTTAATGATCCTTTTTTGAGAAATTAATCTGAAGAGGATGGTTTCCTTTCGAGTATATACTTTTCATAAGTCTAGCCCACAGTGAGGAATTTTCTCTGAAGTTAATTCAGAGTTTGCAAGAGAAAGCTTTATGGATGTCTTTCAACCTATGTATGTTAAGGCCACCTTCTCCAAAATATTTGCAGACTTTCTTCCAAGAAGAGAAGTGGATTTTAGTAGCTTCATTTGATGATCCCCATAGGAATTTGTTCAGTAACCTTTCTATGTTTTTTATGACTGAATTAGGGAGCTAACAACTTTGAAGCCAGTATTGAGGAATTGGCATCAACACAGTGTTGATTAAAGTAAGTTCTTATCTCAATTTGTCATTCCAGCTCTCAATCTTAGTTCTGATCTCAATTTGTCATTCCAGCTCTCAATCTTAGTTCTGATCTTTTCTAGCAGAGGAATATAGTTGGAGGCTTTGTTGTGGGGGCTGAGAGTAACTCCAAGGTATGTTGTAGGTAGATTAATTATGTTAAAAATTGTTTGGATTGCCAGAGAGTTCCTTCTATCTTGAGAAAGACTTGAAGCAGTAATAATGATAGTTTTCTTTTTATTTAGAGATTGGCCTGAGACATCTTGGTAAGTCTGCAAAAAAAATCCCAATTTTCTCTAAAGAGGAAGACAACCCATTAGTGAAGATCAGTAGGTCATCAGCAAATGAAAGAATATGAATTATTAGTTTACTTCTATTTGAAAATTTAAGAGATTTTTCCTTTAAGAACATATCATAGAGACCCCTTAACAGGACCTCTTCTCCAAGAATAAACAGACTAGGGGACAGGGGGTCCCCTTGTCTAATACCTCTTTTCTTTTTTAAAAAACCAACTAATTCACCATTTATAAATATAGAAACATGAACTAATTTGATGACATTTTCCATTAGAGATATAACCATGTTGTTGAAACCATAGCATTGTAGAACCTTCAATATAAAGCAATGGGAGAGGTTGTCAAATACCTTGGACATATCTACTTTTATGATAATGTTTCCAGCTTTTGTTCTTCTATTGATATCACGAGCCAGTATATTCTCAATAAGAACGTTCTCATGGATTAGTCTTTCTTGAACATATGCTCCCTGAAACTCTGAGATCAGTTTAGGCAGTAGAAAAGACAATCTATTATTCAGCAGTTTACACATTATTCTATTTAGCATTGTATAGAGGCTAATTGGCCTAAAATGATTCCAGAATTGAGGAGTATCTACTTAGGAACTAGACAAACTCCAGTAGCTAGAATACCCATTGGGATAGTATGTCCTTTGAAGAAAGATATTATAACATTTGTGAGGTTTTGCTTGATAATATATCAGTAGGTTGTGAAGAAGAGTCCGTTGAAGTCATCAACACCAGCAACTCCTTCTGAGTTTAGGCTCTGTATAGAACTCCATATTTCATGTTCAGTAGGATTAAAAAGCATAAAAACATTTTCAGTGTTATCAATGAGTTTAGGAATAACTTTAAAAATCTCACTCTTCATGTACTCATCGTGTTGGTCTTTATCAGTGTAAGAATGAGAAGAAAGAATTCCTTTGAAGTAATCTCTAGCAGATGATTTGATCGTTTCATTATTATAACACCATTTATTGGGAAGCTTTATACCAGATACTCTAGATTTTCTTATTTTTCCTTTTACAAAGTTGTGGTATAACTTTGTATGTCTATCACCATCATAGATTCAATTCGAGTAACATTTTTGTTTCTGATACTCTTTTTCCATAGAGAGTGCAAGGAGATGTTCTGTGTTTGCTTTGGCTAAGGCAATTTTGGCTTCTTGACTATTAGAATTCATGTACTCCAGTTCTTTAGACTTCAAATTGTCTTTTTTTTGTCACCTTGTCAAATATATTTTTAAAGTGAGATTTGTTCCAACATTTCAAGGCTTCCTTCAACCTTTTTAATTTGTTCCAGAAGATGAACAATGGATATCCATTCATCTGAGCTTTCCAACTAGACTCGACTATATTAAAAAATTTATCATCTAATGTCCAGGCATTGATAAATTTGAAGCTCTTGACTATATTTTCTCTATATTTAGTTAAGGATACACACAAATGAGTGTGATCATAGCACGTTCAAGCTAGGTGAACCACTCTAGTTTCAACAAAATAATCAGCCCAGGCCTGGTTAATGAGCACTCTATCTAAGCGTTTCCACATTGTCTTGTTAGTCCAAGTGAACTGAGTTCCAAAAAAACCTGCATCTTGAAGAAAACAGTCTTTAATTACATAATTAAAATTAGAAGAACTTTGATAGCAGTAATTGACACAACTTGCTTGTTCAGAAGGTGATGATACAGTGTTAAAATCACCCATTAAAAGCCATTCGTTCACTGATTCCACTATGTTTCTAAGTGTTTCTAGAGATGCATCTGTTAGATTTTTGGCATTTAGCATAAATACATGTTATAGAGAAATATTTTGCTATGAGACAGTGAGTAATATAAGTATGAATACACTGTTCATTATTTAGGATTATGTCTATTTGTAACTCAGAGGACCAAAATATCCAAATTTTGTTAGATACATTTGCAAAGAAATTCGGGTGACTTAGCTTTGTAGAGAGTGAGTCTATTTTGTTGCTTTCTATCATAGGTTCCTGAATGCATAGTAGAGAGATCATTTCTTTCCTTATAATTGACTCCAGTCTTCTGATTGTACTTCTGTTTCCAGCACCTCTTAAATTCCAACACAGGGCCTTAATCCTTTATGATTCATTCTAGCATATCTTCTTGTCTCTTTGCAAGGAAGAGATTGAACTGTGAGATGTTTATTCTTTGGTCTTGCCAGTTTGAGCTTTCTGTTAAGGACTTTTTGGAAGCTTGAATCTGCATCCCTTTTGCTAAAATTTGGAGAGTTTGGAAGGCTGCCCGTATTGTTTTTATTTGGAGTGGTATATCCAGTAGAGTCATCAGATTGTGAAGAAAAATGCATAGCATCTAAAGACTTTATTGCTTTTATTATTTCTTCTCCAGACATCTCTTCTTTAGGAGACTTCAGAGTTTCAGGCATGCTAAGCATTTTTAGATTAAGACTGTGGTATGTTGCAGGAACTTTCTCAGTTTGTGGATTGAAATCTTCTGATACTTTGGCAACTTCATCAGTTGCTTGATTTTCGTTTTGTTCAATCACTATTGTTGAATTGTTTGGCATCTGTGCTTTATTCTCTTCTGAAGTGTTTTATTCTTGTACATTATTCTGATCCATCCGGATGAGGTTCAGTCTTTTCATAGGTAGTGCTATCATGACCAACATGACAACATATGTCGCAGTATACAGGAACATTCTTGTAACTGAGATTGATCCAAGCACCATAATTATCTCCAATACCAAGCCACATACTATGATGCAATATTTTTAAAATATCGATCTCCACGCAAGCATAACAAGCATTGTATAATGCTTTGTTTTTTGGAGGTATCCAAGATTTAATTGGATTTCCTAGTGCTGAAGCAACAGAGTGAATGATCTCTTCATTATACATATTCTCGGGAAGCTTTTCAATTCTGACCCAGACTGGTACGACATGACACTCAATCTTTGGATTGAAATAGGGAAGCAACTTCAGAATACGCATGGAGAAATATCCAACAGTCCAGTAGCTTCGAATCCATATCTTGGAGATGTCATCTTTCAAAGAAAATTCAAGAAAAATATGTCGGGAATCCCAGTTTGTGTAGGAAAAATTTCCTTCAAACTTTTTTTCCTCAAAACATTTATCAAGAATCTGCTTCTTTGGAATACCTTTTGTAAACTTTCCGATAAGAGTATAAGTAGTATCATTTTGAAGGTTTTCAAGGATCTTTTCATTAAATTGAAGATCAATATGATCATTCTTGTAAAATGTTGCTTCTGGTTTGATAACTCTGTTAAAAACAGGTTTTGTTGCAGCCTGGAGGTAAGATTTGTTTGCAGAAATCATCGTGAAACTTCAGGGAGGAGAAGTAGTTGATTTTTATCAGAGATTGTAGTTCCTTCAATGGATGAGAAGCTTGATGGTGCTTTATGGTATCCTTAGAGAATGAAAGGTGTAGCTTAGAAGCTTTAATGTCTTAAATAGTAGAATTCAAGACTCTGTTTCTTGGAGGAAGAAACAAAGGACCCTTAGTTTTAATCTCTCAGCCGTTTGAGTAAGTTCTAGATAACTATTTGAATTCGAAGTTTATAAAAAAATTATTTACAACGTAATTTTTTTAGCAATACTCACGAAACACACAAACACGTATAATGTTCGATTATGTTAATTTTAATTTTTATATCTTTCAAACCTTAATTTCATAAAAAAAATTAAAACACATATATTTTTTTTAAAGACTAACAAAACAAAATCTATAAATGATATGTTTGGAGATTATTTTTTTTCAAAGCCAAATGCGCAACCAATTTGTTCATAATTCCACGAGTAAACAACAATTACTTTTTCGCAACTAAATTATACGTAATTCCGCAATTTAACAACGTTTTCTTTTATCATACTAATTTCGTAACCTAATTGTACGTAATTCGGCAACTCCAACTTTTTTTTCTTTCTAATACAAACATTTTTGCAACTACAAGAAAATTATTTATTTCACACTCAATTAACACTAATTTTCACAAAAATAAGTTTGTATATTGTTTTCCCACACAATTAGATTTAATTAGCAACCGAAGTCTTATTTCCGCAAATATTTTCTTCTTTCTTTTGCAACACAATTGTATGTAATTCCGCAGTTCCAATTTTTTTATTAAGTTTGTTAACCACAAAAAATCACATATTTTCACAACTACAAAAGTTAGTTGTTTCACATCTAATTAACACTTATTTTACACGAAACAAATTTGTATGTTATTTTTCAACACAATCAAAATTATTTATCCGCTAAACTCTTATTTTCGCAACTATTTTCTTCTTAATTCCGCACTACATTCGTACGTATTTCTGCAACTAAACAACAATTGTTTTTTCGCAACCAAATTAGATGTAATTCCATGACTAAACAAAAGATTTTTTATATAACCAAATTACACGTTATTTCGCAACGAACAACGATTGCTTTTACACACACGGTTTACACGTAATTTCATAACTAAACAGTAATCGTTTTATCGTAAAAAATATATTTCATAAATTTATTTTTATTCGAATTATAAAAACAAAACCAATAATATTTTTGGATACTTTTTTTAAAACTGTCGTTAAAAAAATATAATATCTAAACAATAATTAAAATAATAATTGAAATATTTTGTATTACCATAAAATTATTGGAAACACTACTTTAACCTCAAATAATTATTTGTAATTTATCAGATTTTTAATTTTTAATGGTCATTGATAATTAAATTATGTTATTCGAGGGTACAAAGTGTTTGATCCTGCTGCTAAGTGTACTCACGTGAATCACCTGGAGTCAATCATAGGCTTCGAATCTCCAAATCTAAATTAACAAATGCCAATTTCATTAATCGACTGAGTTGCCACCTCAATCCGCACAATACTCATGTTTTAATATCACCAAGTTGGTTAATGGCTTTATTTTCTGTCTCAGTGACTGCACCCGTGAGAATTAATCGATAACAGCCAATCACATCTTTTATTTTAATATCGTTGCCGATTTTATAAATAATTAATGATCCCTAGCTTTTCCTCAATCGGATTTTTAACAATTTCCAAATACAGTAGACATTGAGTCTAGTATTCAAAGATTTACTGAATTACTTTTATAATTTTGTAACGTATACCGTATATGTAATATAAAACCTAATTGTAGCGGTGAAATATTTGGAATACTGATGGTATATGTTTAATAATAATTTTATAGTATATATATATATATATATATATATATATATATATATATATATATATATATATATATATATATTTGGTATAAAAAGCTATAAATATATATAAATAAAATGGTACGGTTACATGAGGGTCGCGGCCTTTACATACCATAATTACGGGAGGAGTCAAAAGCTACATCAAAAAGATGAAGCTAAACAGACTAAAGTAATAGACTATAATGTGTTATTAATTTTAGTGTCATGGAGAAAATATCGAAGGTTTGAAAGTACATGCTTGGCGATGCTTGATCCTTGTTCCTGTTTGTCATTAAAGATCTGAGCATTTCGTTCCTTCCAAATGTAGTAGATGGTAGCGCAGAAGGCCGTCCTCCAAAGGTTGGTATGACTGTTATGGGTCAGAGTCCAACTGTTGGCTTCTTCAAGCCAAGAGGGCCAGGAGGTTGGAGTAGAGCTCATGAGGGTTTTCTGAGCAATGATCTCTCATTTAGAGGATGAGAAGGGGCAGAGAACTAGGATATGCTCCAGGGATTCCGGACATTGAGAACAGAGGACACAGTCCGGCGGGGAATCAATGCCCCAACAAATAAGCTTATCTCTAATAGTGAGCTTGTTGTGAATGGCCAACCAAGTTATAAAGGAGTGCCTTGGGATAGAGTGTTTGTTCCATACTAGTGCTGCCCAGCTGACTTTATGTCTCATAGGCCTGAGGGCGGTATAGGTGCTACTGATGGTGAATTTGGGTTTGGAGTTATTTGGCAGCCAAAGGAAAATATCCTTTTCATTCGAGACTAATGGTAGTTCGTTTACGCATCGATAATTTTAGTGCGTTGAGGTTGAAGCCTTCTAGTTGGCGTCCTGGCCAGCGAAGGCCAAACCCACCTCCCGTTATGGCGAAGATCTTTTACTAGCGAGATATTTCGTATTCTCAAAAGATTGATGATATTGGGGCCATAATGGTTTGTTAAGAGTTTGAAAAAACGATGGGTCATGCCAGATTTTGCATGTTGAGGATCTTGTGTCATCTCCAGCTAACATTGTAAAGGAGGGGGAGGGTCCAAAGGTTGTTGCTTTTGATTTTTTCAGCCATAGTCCACTGTGTCCTAAGGCGGTCATCTTCAACCGGAATATTAACTTTATTTCATGCAATTTTAGCTCTCGTAATCTTCATCTCAGGACCTGACCAGAGGAAGCGTCAGAGGAGATGAGATAGCTCGTTCAGAATTCTGATTGGCAGAATGAAATCGAGGACTAGTAGACCTAACTGGCAAAAATGACGGATTTTATAAACTGAAGTTGCCCAGCATATGAGAGGTGCTTCGAGGTCCAAGAATTAATGCGATTGGTGATCTTGGTGAAAAGAAGTTTGCAGTCGTTGTAAGAAAGTCTAGATATGATGAGCGGCACGCCAAGGTATTTAACCGACAAAGAGCCTTCACCAAAGCCAAGCAGCCCAAAGATTTTGAATTTGGTGGAGAGCGAGGTTCCCTATAGGTTGACCTGGCTTTTACTTGGGTTCAGTTTGAGACCTGTCAGTTCGGAGAATTCTTGGAGGCCCTCTTTGATTAGCTTGATGGATTATGGGTTTGCCCGGCAGAAAATCATTAGAACATCAGCTAAACAGAGGTTGATAATCTTTAGCTTGTGGCATTTCCAATGGAATCCAAAAGAAGGATTGCTGCTCTTTTCTTGGAGTAAGCTAGAGATAACCTGCATGACAATGACAAAACTATATAGAGGTATGAGGTCTCCTTGACGGAGGCCCCTCATTCCGTTAAAGTATCTAGAAGGTTTCCATTAATGCAAACCGCATAAGCAGAAGAGGTGATATAATAAATAATCCAATTAATCATGATGATGGGGAAGTCCAGGGCAATGAGGATGTTAAGAATAGTTTCTCATCTGATATTTTCAAAGGCTTTCATTAAGTTATTCTTAAGAGCGCATCTAAGGCCTATACAGTTAGTATGGTAGTCATGCATAAGCTCTTGATTAAGGAGGATGTTATCAGGGATTGACCTATCCGGGATATAGGCTGATTGAGAGAGGTCTATAAGCAAAGGAAGGGTGGGCCTAATTTTCGAGGCGATGATTTTAGAGAGTATCTTATAAATGACGTTGCAGCACAAAATAGGTCTAAAGTCGGTGGCGGAGGACAAGGAGTCTGTTTTTGGGATGAGAGCAATCATAGTTTTATTTCATTCTGGGTTCATCTTACCCTTGTAGAAAAAATGGATGACCCCTGCACAAACATCCTTCCCGACCATCTCCCAACAAGCTTTAAAAACCCGGCGTTGAAGCAATCCAGACCCGGGGCATTGTCACTATCAATATTAAAAAGAGCAGATTTAATCTCTTTGCATGAGATAGGTTTGGTCATATTAGTTTTCTCAGCAGGATGCAGGGTGTTCGTAATATGGGATTTGATCATGTTGATCCCTCGATAAGGGCCTTGGCTAGCGGAGCCCAATAAGCTAGAGAAATGGTGAAACAGATTTTCAACGATGGCCTTGGGAGAGGTACAAATGTTACCATCAAGAGTGGTAAGGAAAATGATTTCGTTTCTCGTTTTGCGAGCCCTGATACTATTGTAGAAAAACTTAGAGTTTTTGTCTTTTAGCTTAAGCCATGTTTCTCTAGATTTCTTTTTGAGGAAGTATTCCTCCGCGTGACTATAGAATATGTAGGACTTAGCCGATTCTCTCTTAGGATAGATAAGAAATTTCTTAAACGGATTAGAAGCGAGGTCTCTTTAGGCCTCGGTAAGGGTGGATTGGGCTTTGTCAACACGGTCGCTGATGTTACTAAACTCTCTTTTGTTGAGAGAGTCAAGAACGGGGGCAAGTATAGAGAGCTTGCAGCAGATGGCTTTCATAGGGTTGTGCAGGTTAGGGAGGTTCCAACTGGAGGAGAGAATGGTATGGAAGTTAGGGTGTTGGTTCCACATGTTAAATTACTTAAACAGCTTGGGGGTTGGCAAATAAGGGGTGATAAGGTAGTTGATGATAGAGGTGTGGTCCGAGGTAAGGGAGAGGTCAAGGTGGGCAAAGGAATTAGGGAAACAATCATCCCAAAGGCCGTTAACAAGGGCTCCATCAATCTTATAGGAGATCGAGTTATCAATTTTGCAGTTAGACCATGAGTATTGGAAACCCATGAGCAGAGATCCTATAGGCCACAATTGCGGAAAATTTCATTGAAAGAGACCATGGAATTATTCAAGCGATTTACAGAGTTGGATTTTTCATGGGGGCTTCGAATTGCGTTAAAATCCCCCATGATGATCCAGGGGGTTGAGGTAACGGTTTGGGCTATAGAGAACAGATCCCTCCAGAGAGGGATGTGGTCTGTAGGGTCGACAAACCTGTAAGCAGCATTAAGGTGGAGGGTCATGTTTTTGGAGGTCAATTTCACATTATAGTGAAGGGTTTGGGGAGTGGCGTTGATGATATGCAATCTGAAAATGCTTGGGTTCCAAGCAACCCAAATACGACTATAATGGTTCCATTTATGATTAGTACCATAATGCCACTAAGGTAACATGGATCTCATGAGGAGGGGTACGTTGTTAACATCTACTTTGGTATCAAGTAAACAAATAATACTAATATTATTGGAGAAAACTAAATCACGAACGTTCTTTTAACGGACCGGGTCATTAAGACCTCGAACATTTCGGCACAAAAAATTCATAATGATGTATTAATTTGAGAAGTTTAAAGAGGAGATTAAATTATCATGGGGGCTTCCCCGTACATACTTGACTTGACCGTAGAAGTACTGGCCTGAGTTCCTGGAAAAGTTATTTTCGTGGTCGAGGTATCTTTATCGTCATATCAAATACACCCAGCAGCCAAGTTGTTGTTGGCGATTACTTTGCATTTGGTCCAAATGTTAGATGAAACCATCAGATGGATCTTGTCAAAACTAAGAGGAGAAGAGTCGTTGTCGCTCGAGCCGGATATCGGTGGGAAGTGGTTGGTTTGGTCGTTCATGGGTTCTTTTCCTGGGTGTCAAGGAGGGGGGAGTTGTCTTTTGAGAGATCCAGAGGCATGGGGGGTTGCTGGGAGTAATGGTTGTCGGTCGGTAGCAGGTAGCGGCAACATGACCAAATGAGGAGTATTTGGTGCAAATGGTTGGCAAGCCTTGGAATTCTACTTGGAGGGTATGGTCTTTTATAAGGAAATGGATGTTTATTGTCTAGGGAAAAGAGGTTGAGGCCTTTATGATGATGCATATTATGGCGTAGTTGAGTCTGGATCTGCTTGCGGTCTGGTTGTCGACGTACATAGGTGTACTGAGGTAGCTTCCAAAGATGCTTAGTCCCTTTTCAGACTAGAGTTCGTGCGGCATTCCGTGAAACTTGACCCAAAGGGGAATAGCTTTCAGAGCTTCCTTTTCCAGCATATCCATTTGTTCTCATTTCTTCATAAACACTTGATGTCTACTAAAGAACTATGACACTTTTTGCAGTACCTCAGTAGCACTCTCCGCAGTGGAGAATTTGAAAAAATACTGACCACATGGCATCTGTTTGCACTCTTGGAGTCTGAAAGAGCCCCATATCTGGTTGGCAAGAGATTGAACGTGAGTGGTTACGCATCGCTTGGATAAGAAGTAGTCGGATATGCATCTAGCCAACTCATCCATGTCACCAGCGAGAGCATCCATGGAGAAGATTAGAGTACCGTTATCAATCTCAAGGTTTCCCAACTTGGTAATGGTCATAGGGGCTGGGATATCAAGGGGACTGGCTACGACGTTAGCCCACGATCTCGTCATTTGGGCTTTCACTTCTCCCTCCTTGGGGTGGACGATGTTAACTAGGGAAGCTGAATCAGTGTAGATCTGGGAGGGGCAGTACTTTTCTGGTGACTAATGGCATGGTGAAATTTATGATTAGGTTGTTGATGTATGTTGGGTTTAATACTCAGATTTTTGTGGATCTTAGAATTACGACTTATGGCATAGCCTTTACTATTGCGACCATGAAAAATTTCAGGAAAGTTACTAGGGATCTGGATAAGGTGAAATCTGGGAGTTTGCTGGGTATTGGGGCTCGAGGTGTGGATGGTAGTGGAGAAATGAAGTTGGTTATTAGTGTCAGATAGAGTAGAGGTTGAGTGGAGAGCGGCTTTTTGAAGGGTTTGCACAGCTGTGGTGAGGATATTGGTAGGAGGGAGGTCAGGAGCGGGGAGGACGTTTAGAGGTCTGCATGAGGGGTTGCATGGGGTTATGGTTGTTTTACACATACATGGGATTAGGTTTATAGCAACTCTCAACCTGCATGGGGAAGGACAAGAGGAGTTTGAGATAGTAACCTGAGGGAAATGAAGGTTAGGGGAAACACTGAGACTAAGGAAAATAGTTAGTGGCTTAGAGCTACCAGTCGGGATGTGAGAGAGGCGAGGAATGGCCACCGAGCTACAACCATGTTGTTTCTTGGAGGAAGAGTCTGGGGAGATGCAAGGAGGACAATCAAGGGTGTTTATTGAGCTCAGAGCACTTATATGATGGTCGTTTCGTTCCAAGATGTCTTGGAGCTGTTGCCATTTTGAGGGGGTGGACTCAAGATCGGAGGGGTCTTCTTCAGAGAAAGAGGTATGCATGCTGGCCTTGGATCCTGGCGGCGAGAGCAACAATAGGAACGATTCCAATTCTCGATGGAACTCATCGAGAGTCTTTCTGCTGGATTCAAAAAGATGAGGAGGCTAGTAAGGAAGGATATGTGGACAAAGAGCGAAATACCTGGCATCTATCCAATCGAACACGAAGGAGATACTAAAGAAGGGGTGGAGGACTTTGTTTCTAGAGAGAGAAAGGTGTTATGACTATCCAGTCTAGTTTTTTCATTAAATCTTGGGGTAATTTTTCTGTTTGATCGTCGCCAGGACGAGCTCCGATGTGTTTTGACCATGGTGGAGGATAAATGTTCGAGAAGTAAAAGATTAAGAGTTAGAAGAGAGTGGGAGTTGAGGTGTGTAAGGCAGAGGGTCGAAATAGTTATAGCAGCGGGATTCGATGAGGTGGTGGAGTTAATGGGGTAGTTGATAGGGTGAGGGAAGTCTGGTTTCTTAGAGTTGTGGTAGGTGTTGTCGTATAAGAAAAAATAATGTAATAAATGTGATAGGAGGCGCATTAATATTGTTTGCAGTGATTTGTTGGGGAAGAGAGAGAGAGTTAACCCGACAATAGGAATTAACGGTTCTCCCAATAGGAGGAAACCCGACTATATTGCCAAAAACATGGGTGGTTTTCGAGGGTCTGTTAAGTTGGTCGCTAGTGAACTGATGGTATGGGGGAGAGTAAGGAGTTAATGTTATTGACAGAGTATAAGGTTCTGTTTTTTGAGGCTGAGTTCAAGTCCCTTTGCACGCTTGAGGTTACACAGAAAGTCAGAGACAAGAAAAATGCCATGACTGGCAGAGGCAAGAAAAAGTCCATGACTGGCAGAGGCAAGAAAAAAGCAATGACTAGTTCTTCTCGGATTGACGCCGGAAACTGCAGAGAGAGCAAGACAGAGTAACTCAGAACATCCTTATCGTCGTACGGTGATCGGTACCATACTTTCGTGAGGTGTAGGTGACCAATCTTAACGTAAAATCATAGGATACTTGAGGGGACTAGGAATTTGAAAGTGATAACCTTATCGACAAGCTTAAAAGCTTACGATGAGAGGCTGGAATCCGGGTTAAGCACTAGGATTTGGCCTCACCTTGCTGTGTTTGTAGAAAAATCAGTGAGAAAGTATATAGAGTTTCTCTCTCTAGAAAAACTAGCCGTTTGTTGGTTTTTCTTTTGTGATTATATATATTTTTATTATAAAACTAAAGTAACCTTACATATTTAGAAATGAAAACAAATTATGTAGATTATGATCAATAAAAAGTTTAAAGTCTCGTTTTAACTTTTGGTACTACCAATAGATTTATATTTATTCTCTAGATTAATTATATTTCCACTTCTTCAACTTTATATTATCCGTTCTGATTTTTAATTTTACGAAGATTTGCTTTCTAGTTGCTTTTGCTCCATCTTGTCAAGCTCAATCATTTTCAAAAGCTTTGATGACCATGTAAACAGATTGAACTTCTACTTTCTCCATTAGGTAATCATATAGTGTGGTTTGATATTTATTTTGATTATAGAAACTCAATCCTTTTGTAATCGAATGAAAAATTATGATTCTTCCAATCTAAGTTTTTTTTTCATATTATATTAGACATTCAAATTAGTACTGATTTTTAAAGAAGCATAAAATTCAAATAGCTTTGATTGGTTTTTACTGACTTGCTTCATACTTAGGCAAACTTAATATTCCTTTAATCTTCCAATCTTAAATAAAAATCATATCTAAACTTTCAAGCAGAGTGATTGCTCTGAGCGAAACTGGTTCTTGGTTCTGGTTGACATCCTGTCTTATTCTATTCTTTATTGTTTGTTTAGCCAACTAATATATTTCTAGATGTGTTGGGAATATGGGTACCGTATATTCTATCTCAGTATATAAGTACGAAACAATCGATCTCCATACTAGTATGATATTGTCCATTTTGGGTCCGAAGACCTCCACGACTTTTCTTTTTTGGTCCACTTCCAAAATATTTCATATTAGTTGAGATATGTTCTTACTTATATACCACTGATCATTCCCATGTTTAAGCTATGTGGGATGTGGGACTTTGGTCGCCACCCCAACAATCCTCCTCTCGAACAAAGTACCACTTAGCCTCCTCTCACTTGACTTATCATCCGTCCTCTCTAATCAAGTTGCTCCCATATGACCCATAGGTTACAACGGATCTATATCTTGGTCACTTTTATCATCATATTTCCTTGCTCTTTAAGGGCCCTCCAAATCAAGTACCACCGTCTTGATACACTTCAATCAAGTCACTCCGCCTAATGAGCCACGGGAAAACCAAACTAGGTCACACAAATGATCTTAAATAGTAGATCATTTACCTTGAGCACGGTTGTTGGTTCATCATGTTCGACATCCTTCGAGAATTTTGTCCATATCACCCACCACATCGTGTTTTGTCTGGGCCAGGTACTCATATACCACTTATTGGGAATATGGGTACCCTCATATTCTGTCTCCGTATATAACTAAGAATAATCCAATCTCTCCACCAATATGATATTTTCTACTTTGGGACCAATGGCCCGCGCGGCTTTGGTTTTGATCCACTTTCAAAAGGCCTCACACTAATGGAGATATATTCTTTACTTATATATTCTTGATCCTTCCCATGTTTATCCAATATGGGATGTGGGACTTCGGTTGACATCCTAACAATCCTCCTCTCGAACAAAATACCACTTAGCCTCCTCTCAATTGACTTATCATATGTCCATTCTAATCAGGCTGCTTCTCTACGTAACCCATAGAGAATTAAAATGAATCTCTATATGTTCACTAATATAACCCCACTTCCTTGTTCTTTAGCACCTCTCCAAATCAAGTACCACTGTATTGATACACTCCAATCAAGTCATTCGCTTGATGAGCCATGGGAAAACCGAACTAGATCACATAAGTGTCGTAAAGATCATATCATTCATCCTAAGCATGGATCCTGGCTTCTTGTATATCATCTTCGGCATCTGAGAATTTCACCAACATCGTCTTCTGTCTGGGCCGGGAGCTTTGATACCATTTTGACACTACCAAAATCGCCACTTTTGTAGCTCAAAAAATCTTGTCTATTCAGAACACAATGGTATGAAGCACATGTATTTACAAGCCATTCTGAATCTGAACCACCAACATGTTAACATTCACTCGTAGCACAAATTAATGATTAATCATCATTACTAGTAGAAGCACAAGCTGCGGTACTTTTATTATCATTTTTACTTTATGAATCTAAATTGTTACCTTGTTCTTTCTTCCATTTGTAATAAAACTTCTGAATATGAACACGTTTTTTGCAGTAGTGGCATGTCCTATTATCTTTCCCATCTCTGGACTTGAATCTTCTGTTTGAGTTACCACGAAATTAAAAACTTTTACTCTTGTTTCTTCCTCTATTCTCAGTAACAAGAGTTTGTGAATTGTCAACTCTCATCTCATTTCTTCTAATCTTTTCGTTGAACATACTTTATTTGATAAAGTTTAGAGATAGAACACCATCTAGAGTAGGGTTGATAATAGTCACAACCATAGTCTTCCCAACTATCCGGTAACGAACTTAATAGAAATAAAGCTTGTAGCTCATCATCAAAAGCAATTTTAATAGTACACAATTTGTTAATGGTATCTTGAAAATCACTAAGGTGTTCATAAACTGACTTACCACTTTTTAACTTTAGGTTGAAAAGTATTTTAATCAAAAAGACTTTGTTATGAGTTATCTTTCTTTCATAAAGACCTTCCAAATTTTTCCAAAGATTGTACATGTCAAACTCTTGATAAACATGGTTGAAGATGCTAAGATCAACCAATTTCCGAAATAGTTCTCAAACCTTTCCTTTTCAACTTCTCTCAGTATTTTTCTTGCTTGTCTTGTGGTTTTACCGGTTTAGAAGAGTTACCATCAACATTTTTAACTGACTCAATTGGATCAAAAAATATTTTCATTATAGGAGATCCTCCATCATCGGTGTTCAGATAAAATAATTTGTTGATGTTAAGTTAATCACGGAGTTACCATGAATGTAATCTATATTTGCTAAAACAACTGATAGCTCTGATACCAACTGTTGAAAATATGAGGACCGCATATTTTGTCTTTGTATATAAGTAAAAGCAACCAATATCCACACTAGTATAATATTGTCCACTTTGGGTCCGAAGACCCGCATAACTTTGCTTTTTCGTTCATTTCCAAAAGGTTTCATACTAGTTGAGATATGTTCTTAATTATATACCACTGATTTTTACCTTGTTTAACCGATATGGGATGTGGGACTTTAGTCGCCACCGTAGCAAGATGTTGTGCTCTAAAGATATGTTTTATTGTCATTTTATTATATAATAGTTTCCTGCAGTAATCAATCAGAGGAGACATGAACCATGGATTCCTTCTTTTATCAATCATTCTAATTAGCTCGGTAGAATCACGTTCGCTATTAAGTAAAAATATTTTTCTTTCCATATAGATTAGTAGGTCGTCTAGTAGAGCCCCACATTCAGCTAGGATAGAAGATTGTTTTGCATATATTCGACCAAAATTTAGTATAATATTTCCCAAATTATCTCTTAGGATCCCACCACCAGTTAATTCACCTAAAATACTAAAATCCCCATCTGTATTTGGCTTTATCTTATTTCCAATAAGAAGATATAATTTTATTAAAGATCATATTGTAAGTTGATTATAGATGATGAGTCCGAATTCAGAATACTCCCCGGAAGGGAAAATCAGTATAATTCTCTCCGAAATCCGGACAGAACTTTTGGACCGGACAGATCACTTCGAACCAGTATGAGCCTAAGGCTGTTCGAACTATGACAAAAGTACTAAAAAACCTAAACACTTCTTGACTAAGCTACCTGTCCACCTGCTTAGAACTCATGGGTCTTTAAACATGACCCGGGTCCATTAAACTTGACCCGAAAGCCCATAAGGGCCCAAATTTCATACTATAAATACCCAACCACCAGCATTAACTATGGGTAAGAAAAATTAACTGCTGCCAAGCTGCTCAATTCTCTCTCCACATTAAAAACACTTTGAAACACCCTTAAACACCCTCACGCCACCGTTAAAACACCCTTACACCATCTTAAAACTCCACTTGAAATTACCAGCCTACCCTCAGGCTACTTTTATCCTCACCAAATTGGCGACCACAGTGGGAGGCGACGGTGCCTGAATCAAGTATTCGAAACCAAGTAAAGAAATTTTGTCCGAATGAATCCGGATAATCCAGAGCTTCCACCAGCTTTGCTCGAAGTGGTGGAAGAGAACGATGAGTATACTGTCCAAGAGCGCGACAGGTTAAAACTTGAGATAGAAGCTCTGAGGGCTGAAAAGGCCAAGATGGGCGTGAAAGAGAAATCCAAAGCATCAGCTGCTCACCACACCGATAACCCAAGGGAGCATGAGGTTTCCAAAACTCATGTGAGCACTAAGAAGACGCATGCCAGCTCTAAAAAGTCTCACCGGTCCAAGCCTGTGGAGAGTTCTGACTCGAGTTCAGAGTCTTCGGACAGCTCTTCGGACAGTGAGGGAAATGAAAAGTCCTTGTCCTCTAGCAGTGATGAGGGACGAACCAAGAAGAAACAAAAGCAAGTTAAAAAGTATTCCAGAAAAAGAGATCACCGTGGAAGAATGAAAAGGCATATTGGAAAAGGGTCATCTCACCACCGGAGGTATACGGACAAGATGTTGATGGATCCTTTTGCTTTCCACGATGAGCCAGGTATCTTTGCAACTCCTAATGAGGATACCGTGTTCAGTCGTGGGAGGAATTGGAGGCAGTCTCCACTGTCTTCTAAAATCCTGTCCGGAAACCTCCCTAAGAGGTTTGACAGTACTAAGATGGAGAAGTATGATGGCAGTACTGATCCGGACAATCATCTGGAGCAATTCAAGAACTTCATGATGAACTTTGATGATGATGATGATAAACTACTCTGTAGGGCATTCTCCCAATCTTTTACGGGGAGTGCTCTGAAATGGTACAACAGCCTGCCTCAGGGTTGTATTAAAGACTTTGATACTTTTTGGGTGGCCTTTCGAATGCAGTTTGTGGGGAGTAAGGAGCTGAAGGGCAATGGAGACACAATAATCCATTGTGCCCAAGAGCCAAATGAGTCGTTAAAGGAGTACATAAGTCGTTTTGTAAACACAAAGAATGGGTTGGCTGATTGCTTCGAACAGGTGGCAATAGCATCCCTAAGACAAGGTTTGAACCCAGGCAACCTGGCTGATTCGGTGACCAGGAAGAAAGCCATGACCTGGGGAGGATTGCTGAATCAAGTTGGCAAGCAAATAAATGTTGATGAAACAAAAAAGACCAAGGTGCACAGACAGGTGAGATCCACCCCGGTGGCACCAACTCCAAATCAAAACCAATCCGGGAATAGAGCAAGAGAAACCGGACAGGGGCATGGTAGGGGAAAAGCTCAGTCCCAGCCAGCTGCTCCTGCTCAAAGTCAGCAATCCAGAAACAAAAGAGGGCCATGGGTCCAACCAGAGTGGTTTGCAGAACTTAAAGAAAGCGTGGCCACCATTTTTGATAAAACAAAAGATGAGATACAATACCGGAGACCGGCAACCTTGCAGTCTCCCAGAGAGCATCGTAATAACTCCTTTTGCCAATACCACAATGATATTGGCCATACCACTGATGATTGCATAGCGTTGAAACAAGAGGTACACAATTTGATTGAAAAGGGGAAGTTGGGTGCATACGTTAAAAGAAAAGGAGGCAACAGGCCTGACAACACTCACCGGGCTGGTCCGGTTAATGCTGCCCCGGAGGGGGCTATGGTAATAGTTGAAAGGTTTGATGTGGAATCTGAATACTTGGATCCTGATCCAACAAGAAACAGAGTGGGTGCTATAGGGGAGCGTTCCAGATCGGTCTCCGGGCTCATTAAATTCTTTGAGTCACTGACAATTTTCGGAGGGGACACTGTAACGGCTCCTACCACTTCGTCAAGAAAAAGGCATGTTCATAATTTGGCTTCCCAGCTAGAAGGGGGCATGACCTCTTATCAATCATCGAATTCATTCCCATTCATTGTCTTTGATGGGGATGATTTAAGAGACATTGCTGGCCCTCATGAGGATGCTGTTGTTATAGGAGCATCAGTAGGGGGCAATGAGATAAGGCAAATTCTGGTAGATACTGGAAGTTCTGCCAATATCCTTTTTCTAGACACTTACAAGAAAATGAAAAATCCAGCTGTGATTCAAAAGTCAGACAGGTCAATCGTGGGCTTCACGGGCAGCTCAGCCGATGTGATCGGGGAGTTTGAAGAAGAAGTGTTGTTGGGCAGGGGCCCTTTCAAGAAAACGGTCAGAATACTCTTCATTGTGGTGGATTGTCTTACCTGCTACAATGCTATTTTAGGGAGATCTTGGCTCTCTAGGATGCATGCAGTGGCTTCGACAGTCCATCAGTGTCTAAAGTATGCTGTTCAGGGGCAGGTTGGGGTTGTCCGGAGCAGCCAAAAGGTTGCAAGAGAATGCTATGCCACTGCCTTGGCTCCACGAACGCTGGGGGCAGTCCGTATAAATGATCAATAGCAGTTTGAGGGCCTTTCTGGGGGTGAGGGTGAAATTGATGACCCCAGAGAGACCCCCGGAGTATTGATTCCGATTGAAGAGGTTGAAACACACTGCTTAGAAGAAGGAAAAAGCGTCAAGATAGGGTCCAAAATGCCACCAATGCTGAAAGAAGGAATGTTAAAATTTTTGAAAGACCATCAGCATGTTTTTGCTTGGTGCAACGCTGATGTTACTGGAGTTCCATCAGAGGTGATTTCCCATCACCTATCAGTCCGGAGAGATGTGGCACCGGTGGTACAAAAGAGGAGAGCTTTCTCAAAAGAAAAGGCTGATGTCATTGTACAAGAGGTTGATAGGCTCACAACGATGGGGCACATTAAAGAATCTCGATACCCCTTGTGGACTGCCAATCCTGTCTTGGTGAAAAAGAAGAATGGAAAATGGCGTATGTGCATTGACTTCACAGACCTTAATCGAGCTTGTCCAAAAGACTTGTATCCGGTCCCCCGGATAGATCAGTTAGTAGACTCTACTTCTGGGAACAAACTACTCTCCTTCATGGATGCCTTCTCCGGGTACAATCAGATCCAAGTAGATCCAAAAGATCAAGAGCATACTATGTTTGTCACAGATAGGGGTCTACATTGCTACAAGGTGATGCCCTTTGGCTTGAAAAATGCTGGGGCTACTTATCAAAGGTTAGTCAACAAGGCATTTGCTGATCAAATTGGAAGAAATATGGAGGTTTACATTGACGATATGATGGTGAAAAGCGTGGATGAGCAGTTGCACTTGTCCGACCTCCAAGAGACTTTTGCCAACCTGGCCAAAGTAAATTTAAAACTAAACCCTGAAAAGTGTGTGTTTGGAGTACAGTCCGGGAAGTTCTTATGATATATCATAAGTGAGCATGGAATACAGCCCGACCCGGACCAACTCAATGCTTTGTTCCAAATGGAGCCTCCTCGAAACATTAAAGAAGTACAGCGATTAACGGGGAGATTGGCTGCCTTGAACAGATTCATCTCCAGGTCTTCGGACAGATGTGCTCCATTCTTTCAAACCTTGAAGGGTGCAAAGGGGTTTGAATGGACACCACAGTGTAATGAAGCATTTAATGAAATCAAGAAACATCTTTCCTCTCCCAAGACTTTGTTCAAACCAGTTGATGGGGAGACTCTCTTTGTTTATCTAGCTGTTTCAAGTTGTGCCATCAGTGCTGTGCTTGTGAGGGAGGTTGATGGGCATCCTCACCCAGTGTACTACATCAGCAAAAGCTTGATTGATGCTGAAAGGCGTTACTTGAAACTCGAAAAACTGGCATTGGCCTTGGTGATAGCTGCAAGAAAAATGAGGCCCTACTTCCAGGAACATCCTATCGTTGTCCGGACTTCTTTCCCTTTGAAGAATGTCCTTCAAAAAGCAGACATTTCGAGCAGAATGACAAAGTGGTCAGTAGAATTGGGGGACTTCGACATAGACTTTGCTCCCCGAACAGCGATAAAAGCTCAAGCTGTGGCTGACTTTTTGGTTGAATTCCATTCTGATAGGGATTCTGAGCAACCTTCTGATTCAAAAGACAAGAAAGTGTGGATTGTCCGAACAGACGGAGGATCCAGTACCATGGGATCTGGGGCAGGAATATGTCTCACTTCCCCATACGGGGACAACATGTTCCAAGCTATTTGTTTTGCTTTCAGGGCGTCCAATAATGAGTCCGAATACGAAGCAGCTATAGCTGGGTTAAAATTGGCCTACATTTGTGGAGCTAAAAGAGTCAAGCTACTAAGTGACTCCCAGTTGCTAGTCCACCATGCCTTGGGCCTATCAGAAGCTAGAAAGGAACAGTTAATCAAGTATTTACTCCTCCTAAAAAATGAAGCGTTGAAATTTAAAGCTGTTGTCTATGAGCACATCCCCCGGGCAGAGAATGAGCTAGCAGACTCACTGGCAACGATAGCATATACGGAGTCCTACCCATGGATCCATGTGCTCGAAAGCCCTTATATTCAACTCGATAAAGGTGAAAAAGAGGAAGTCTTTGAAATACAAGTAAATCAGCCTCAAGATTGGAGGTCTCCTCTTGTGCAATATCTGTCCGATGGTATCGTGCCCTTGAATAAATCACAAGCCAGAACATTGAAGCACATGGCTCGTGGTTTCCTTATGTTAAGAGAAGTATTATACAAAAAATCCTATAGCAAACCTCTCCTACGTTGTTTAGGGGATCATGAGTCGCAAATAGTTCTCTCCGAATTGCATGATGGTGAGGGATCAGCCCATTGTGGATTTAGAGCTTTAACAAGAAAGGTGCTACTCTCCGGATACTATTGGCCATCAATTATGAAAGATGCTAAGGAACTGGTACGAAGGTGTGACCCATGCCAGAGGTACAGCAATGATATTCATGTACCAGCCATTCCCTTGAAGTCAATTTCTGAGCCCATCCCTTTTGCTCGATGGGGATTGGACTTAGTTGGGCCTCTCCCTGTGGCGTCTGGAGGGCGTAAAACTATAATTGTGGCCATTGACTACTTCTCAAAGTGGGTATAAGCAGCTCCCTTGGCAGGAACAACCTCGAAAGCTGTCATAAAATTCATTCTGTCCAACATATGTTGCAGATTTGGTGTCCCCCAGAAAATAACAACAGACAATGGGCCACAATTTGATAATAAAGAGATGGAGAGCTTCTGTGCCTCAAGAGGTATTCAGCACTGCTTTTCTTCACCTTTCCACCCTCAAGCCAATGGGAAAGTTGAAGTGGCTAATAGAACGATACTTTCCGGTTTAAAGAAGAATTTAGAAGGAGCTGCTGGGAAGTGGCCTAGTTATCTACAAGAAGTCTTATGGGCCTACCGAACAACACCTGGGGCTGCAACACAAGAATCCCCTTTTGCCTTGGTCTATGGAATGAATGCAGTAGCTCCCATAGAGAAGACACTTCCCTCCTTTCGTGTTCATAACTTCTCCGGACAGGCTAATGAGATGACAATTAGAAATCAGCTTGATTTGATCGAAGAAAGACGGGTAAAAGCTCATCTTAGAATGGCACACTATCAGGGCTTGATGAGAAGCAGGTTTGCTTCTAAAGTTAAAAGAAGGGATTTTCAACCAGGAGATAAAGTATTGAGAAAAGTTTTCTTGCATACTAAGGAAAAGCTCTTCGGAAAGCTGGCCCCAACTTGGGAGGGTCCATATACTGTGGTTGAAAGAATCAAGCCTGGGACATACTGGTTGGAAGACAAAGATGGCAGGGTTTTAACTCACCCTTGGAATATTGAACACCTACAAATGTACTTGGAATAAAACTTGTGTAAATATTTACTTGTTTAAACATCCATGTAAATATTTGGGGGCATACCTTCCCCTCTTCGGTGGCACGAAGAGCTTTCAATAAAACTTGATGCCTTCTTCAAAATTCTCTAAGTATTTTCAAAATTTTGTCTCTTATCATACTACCCGGGTTAAAAGATCTAAGGGCTATTTAAATTCTAGCCGGAGAGTCTTAATGCTCTCACAATACAATAAAACTACTTAAACTCCAGCTATTTAAACAAATGATGAAAGAAGAGGATGGTTGAGCAAAATAAGATATTCATTCAACAATTTAAAACTGCCTTGGCCTTCCAAGGACTTTTTAAGCAAGTTTGGGCACAGTACAAAAATCTGTCCGAATAATACGGACACCATCACAAAAAAGTGCCTTGGCCTTCCAAGGACTTTAGTTCAAACAAAAGATAAACAAAACAAATTATAAATTAAGGTTGAGCCTTTGAAGATGGCTCACCCTCATCTGTTTTCTTGCCCTTGACGTCGCTCTTCTCCTCGACTATCTTCTTACCTTTGGGATCAATCTCTTCCTCACATGGACTCTCTCCGGTTTCCTCTTCATCACCAGACGAGGACTCACCAGAGTACCTCTCATCGTCAACCATGGTCCAGTATGGGAGATCATCGTCATCCACATAGCGCCATAAGTCCCCTAGTCTCCTCTTCGGGAATTTTTCGTGAAACAGGAGGACCATATCAGACTTCACTTTTTCAATCATTAATTCTTCACTCCGTATCATCTCCCTGGCATAAGCATTAATCTTGGCTTTGATTGTGGCCTCTTGATCCCTCACCAAAGCAGCTTTCTCTTCAACAGCCTGAGTCACTGCATTCTCTAAAGCAAGTTTGTTAGTGGTCAGGTTGGTGACAAGCTTCTCATTTGCTGCAGTTTCTCCTCTTGAGGCTGTCAGGTCCTTCTCTAGTCCGGAGAGTTTAGCCCGGAGATCTTTTACGGTCTCTTCTAAGGAAGAAGCTTTTGTGTTACTTTCATCTTGATTCTTCTTTAGCTGATCATTTGACTCCTTGAGCAAATCAACCTTATTGGCAGCAGTCCGGAGCTCTTCGGACAGTTTTTCCTTCTCCGACTTGAGGTCTTTGATGGTGTCTGCCTGACTTCGGACTTGCCTTTCCAAAGTAAGTATTGGCTGCACGTTGCTAAGGATAGAATGGGCTATAACATCCCTCTCACTGGAAACCATAAAAGTCTTACCGTTGAAGTTAACTGGGTTGGAGCTGCTTGGAGGGACATAGGGCCCTGCAAACTCGTCTCTAGGCAGCCCAAGAAAATATTCACCAAGTCCACCCAGATCGGTGATGTCCATTTCATCTAAGTTGAGTTCTCCTCTCTCAACTTCATCTGTAGTAAACTCCCTTTGAATCTCTCTTTGCAAGTCCCTTGGGATCTCTTCAGCCAATGTTGGGTCAGTAGGGAAAGAGGGCCTCCCTGTCAGCGCTCTCACTTGTTTGCTTGCGAGTCCTCTTAGAGGCCCTTGTAGGCTTAGGGAGGTTCACTTCCTGCTTCTCGCTCTCCTGTTCCACCACCTGTAGAAGGGTTGCATCAATCTGAGCCTGTGCCAGTCCTTCTGTGTCTGTTGGGGCCTCCTTCTCATCGTCACCTGCTGCCCTATTGCCTTTCTTCTTCTTGCCCTTCATTTTACTTGGGGCCTTGGCCTGGGCAGGAAGGAAGAGAGTCCCATCCAGTTCGTGAGACCTTCTCAGCACGATGTCTTCATCAGGTTGGGTGGAGAACTCCTCCCAAGTTAGGTCTCTTCGGCCTGTGGTGTTCCACAGGTGAGACCTTGCTAAGTTCCCAGCAGTGAAGGCTTTATGGAACCGGTTCTCCCAGTTCTCTGCGGCCCAAGCGTTGATTTTGCCACAAGTGACCTGTCCGGCCTTCAGGTAGTCTCCAAACTCCTTTGGAAACTCTGATGAAACAAAAGAGAAACTAATTAGCATAAACTTAAAAGAAAAGAGAAATTCGAACAGAGACTTAAGATGAGAAGCTTACGGTCACTCCTCCATCTACTCCTAAGGAGGCTTGGATTCTCTCCAGTCTTAATTTTCTTGCCATTCTCCCATGAGCCACTAACAAATAAGAATTGGCTCCTCCATTTGCTCTCCGACTCCAGGAGATCATCGAAAGCTTTAAGATCGTTCCCCATGTTGAAATGGTAAAAGGGGAACTGATGATGTTTGCACAAGTTGGCCACAGCTGCAAATTCTTCCATAGGAAGAGGGATTCCAGATAATCTAGACGCCATAATACATGACATCAAGGTGAACCAACCGTTGGGGCTTAACTGCGATGGGCAGAGTTTGACCAAGTGAAAATAGCGCACTATCTCCGGGTCCAGTGGGAACCTGAGTCCCCAGTTGAATAGCTCCGTAAAGAAGACTATCTCATTCCTTTTGCAATCCATCGGGGTCTCCGGATCGATAGGAATCCTTATCTTTACGTTCTCGGGGACTCCCCACTTTGTGCGCAATCTACCCAGATCTGAAGTATGGATGAACGCGTACTTGGGTTTCAACAAAGCCAAAAGATACTTGAACTCCACCTTATGAAAGCATGGCCCCACTCTCCCTTCAAGGCTCTCCGGAAGGTCCGGACGCCTTAGATACAAGTCCTCTTTGCCCTTCTTGGCAACAACGATAGCAGTTTCAGCCTGTCCGGAGGACTCGGACTCAAATTTAACCTCCTCAGTGGAGTCCTCCATCCTCTCCTCCATAATCGTTGGGGGAGCTTCAGTAGAAATAGTCCGGGGAGGATTGAGGCTTGGCAGAGCTGATCCTCCGGACTGTTGGCTGTCCGTATTTACTCGACTTCTCACCTCAATTTGAGTTTCTGAGGTAGAAGATTCCTTGGGGGGTAGGGGGCTGCTGGCTTCTAGTCCTGATGGCCTCTCCCGGGGAGCCCTTATAGTTGCCCCAGACCCTGATTCACTATTTTTTGCCCCCGATTTCGAGGGTGTATTCTTAGAAGAAAGTCCTTTAACCAACCTACTTGGCCTTTTCATGATTAATTTGTCCGGGGAGTGGTCAGAATCAGACCCCATAGCAATGAAAGAGGATTTTTTCCTAACACTCCCGGTTCAACAACAGGGATCGACTCTATAACTGAGGAGCCGGATACTATGGGAGAAAGCGTTGATTGAAAAAGTTTTTTAGGTTTTGTACCTTTAGAAGAAGATGAACCTCTGTCAGATTCTTCGATTGAAGGGAATGGTTTCTCAACAGGCGACGCTGGGAGCCCTGCTGCAAGTCTTTTTTCCTTCTCAACTCTTTGAGCTTTCTCCAATTCTGAGAGGTTAAGCCAGCCACCCTTGATCAGTGCTGTTCTTGCTGTAAACATAAACAGCCAAGGAAATTTTGAAGATTCTAGAGAGATAAAGCTCTGAGTAAAAATGGCAGAGTAAAATTTGAAAGAGATAAAGAGATAGTGAAAAGTGAATTAGAATTTATAGTAAAAGTACAAAAAGAAGTTGATTCCTAGGAGAATCCGAAAAGTTGGGCAATGATTAGAAGGCGGCGCTGATGTCATTAATGGCATTTAAGAGAGGTAACTTGTTTGAGAAAGTGGTGCGAAGTTCAAGGTGAAAAAACGGCTAAAGTGACCAATCAGAGAATGACACGTGTCCCATTAACTCTAGCAAGAACCGTTTAGAATTCGTAACGTCCGGTCTGTCCGGGTTTATCCACAATTCTCTCCGGATCGAAAAACCACTTCCTATGTTCGGACTGTTTTTCAGTTCTTTGACAAGGACACTTGTTCAAACATCTAAAAAAGGGGCTCCTGATGGGTTCGAATTCAGAATACTCCCCGGAAGGGCAAATCAGTATAATTCTCTCCGAAATCCGGACAGAACTTTTGGACCGGACAGATCACTTCGAACCAGTATGAGCCTAAGGCTGTTCGAACTATGACAAAAGTACTAAAAAACCTAAACACTTCTTGACTAAGCTACTTGTCCACCTGCTTAGAACTCATGGGTCTTTAAACATGACCCGGGTCCATTAAACTTGACCCGAAAGCCCATAAGGGCCCAAATTTCATACTATAAATACCTAACCACCAGCATTAACTATGGGTAAGAAAAATTAACTGCTGCCAAGCTGCTCAATTCTCTCTCCACATTAAAAACACTTTGAAACACCCTTAAACACCCTCACGCCACCGTTAAAACACCCTTACACCGTCTTAAAACTCCACTTGAAATTACCAGCCTACCCTCAGGCTACTTTTATCCTCACCAATAGAAATGATAACATCTCAAATCACGAGCTACGTTTAAATCATATTTCTAATATGATCTCGAAAATAAATCAGCTTGATCCATGTTTAAGATTATGTTATAAATGTGATCTAGAAGTGTTTGACACTTATGTTTTGGTCTTGATGTTTTGCTTTGTTTCTAGCAAACCAGATTGCCTAGAAAATGATTGGAGAGATGATGGTTGTGATGTGGATATCCTTGTCTGTTGACCGAAACCAGGTTATAATAAGGTGAGATAGTGTCATGTGTCTTGATATATATAGACCAAATATTCCAACAAAGTTATTCCAAACATACCAAGCCAAATTACACTCTATAAAGAAGTGTTTAACATATTAAATTTCATTGCATAATTAATATTTTGAAATCAGAAATTCTTATTTTGCAAAATGAAGTCTACTAGTATCCAACCTCTATATTTAAAGAATAAATGAGACTTTCTAGGTATTGTATTGTTCCATATCCTCGTACATAAACTATATTTATAGTCATTCTCTCTTATTATATTCCAAGTTTTCCTTGTACTGAATTCTCCATTTGAATAGAGAGTTCACTTGATTGTGTCATCTTCATCTAGATTTATCTTTACTCTCTCTATATTTTATATATCAAAAGGGAGAACTGCGTATCTAAGCTTGTCAATGTCCCAGATACGAGTAATCCAGTAGTCTATAACATTTTCCTCAAGAATGAAGCTTGAGAAATTAATTAAAACATGTTTATCATCCCACTTTTCCAACCATAAATTAGTCTATTTTTTCCCTACTTTCCAGAAGGTATAACTATCTACTTTATTTATAATTCTCAAAAATATTTTCCAAGTTTTAAAGATTTTTTTTTTTATATTTGGACTTGCAAAACGATGACAGCTATTACAGTAAAGAGAGAACATATATTTAGACCAAATAGTGGAATTTTCCCTAAACTTAAATCACATTTTACAAGAGAATGTATATTGCATATCTTCCATCCTTCTGATGTTTAGACCCTCTCTCACTATAAGGTTTGCATAAGTTATACCAATTAGACCAGATCACTACCTCTTTAGCTTCAGTGAAACCCCAAAGATACCTGTTACACATCTTTTTTATCCTATAGATCACTAAATAGGTAATTGATAACTTTGTAAATGGTATATAGAGATAACTATCAAGGCATATTGAATTAAAATGAGACTTCTTCCAAAATAAAGAAGCTTCGCATTCCACTATTGAATTTTAATCTATTTTTAGTCAAAAGATTATCAAAATTTCCAATTATATTCCTTATATGAATTTTGATTCCAAGTATTTAAAGGGTAGTCTACCAAGATTAAAACCGGTTTGGTTTTTAATGACATTGATCCTTGCTTGAATCATTTTTGAAGAGACAATAGAGTTTTATCTTTGTTAATCATCTGACCCAACTCGTCTTCATAGTGTTTCGGGAATTCACTTGTTTTTTAAGATTCGAAGATAAACCATTTGCAAAGATGATAAAGTCATCATAAGGCAAGACAAAGTATAACCATTTGACTATTTTTTATATTTCATTTCACAATTATCTTCATATAGCTTATTCAGTCACCTTATTAGATATTTTTCGGCTTATATGAAAAGACTATGAGATAGTGGGTATCCTTGTCTAACACCTTTGTTAGATTTAAAGTATCATTTTAACTCAACATTTATAATTATAGAAAACCAATTATTATTCATACAATTTAAAATCCAATATATCCTCTCTCTTTTATCAAAACTAAATACTTTCATAATATTTAAGACAAAGTTGAAAGATAGTCTGTCAAATGCTTTAGACGTATCTATCTCAAGAATCGTGTTTCCTCCTATAATCTTTCTATTGATTTCATAAGTTAGCTGTCTGAGTCAATAAAATATTATCATGTATATTTATTCTTTTCAAAAAATCATATTTTTCAACAGATATAGTCTTTGGAAGTAATTTTGACATTCTCTCATTCGTGATTTTTTGATACAATTATGTTGAATACATGGCATAAACTAATTGGTATATATTCACCCAACTTTTAGGATATTCCATCTTTGGAACTATAAATATAGCAATAGAAAAATCTTTTAGGAAATACGATGACCTTGAAAGAAAGTTTTGATTGCTTAGTAAAGATCCTTATGTATGATTTGCCAACAAAATTAGAAGAATTTGACATTGAACCCATCAACACCAGCTGCTCCATTGGCATTCAATGTTTTCACAAAAATGTGATATATATATTTTTAAACTATATAAATTATAAGGGAATTGTTTTTGTTAAAATTTGATAAACAGAATTGTTATCCGTAAAGTTTTAGTTAAATCGTACTTTTTCGTCATATTTTACATGTTGTTTTAAGGTTTTGTAAAACTATTAAAAAACTTAATTCTTTTTATATATATTTTTAACATAATTGAAGAAAACTAATAAATAATATTAAATTTATCATTAATATACCAAAACGATATTTAAAATTGAATAAAATATTACGTGTAATATGGAGCATAATGAGTACAATATAAAAAATGTATCGCAGTTAATATATTTTTGTTTTATCAACATATACTTTTTTGATTTTTTGATTTTATTTTTATTAGTACATTTACTTGACTATTAACAAACTAAGTTATTAATGATATATATTTCAGTTGATTGTGATTCGAATAATTGATAAATACTTAAAGTAAGATGAGATAAGTTTAGTGAATAAAATAACACAAAATAATAGCAATTATAGAATAATAAGATATTGAGAGTTTTATTAATATAACAAATTTCCTTTAAATTTTCTAGTGGATGAAGAGATATAATGACATGTATTTAACTTTCTTCATGTGAGAACGTGTCTTTTACAATATTTAGTAGATTTTTATTTCTCTTTTGGATCTATAGAATCTAAGGCTAAAACCAATTAGTTTTTTATCTTGTTGGGTTGTTTATTTAACTTGAACGGATTTGGTCTTATTAGTAGTTTTCCTAGTCCTTGCGAGCATATTGAGGAACGACTATAATATATGTGATGTTTGAAGTGGTTTGCAAAAAAAATCATCTACATTAATATAAATGATAAGGGTCATACTTCCATTAAAAGTAGTGCATTTTATTTTCATGTTTAATATTGCATTGGGTTATTTTTTGTTATAACTTAAATGTCTCGACTTCCTCTTGAAGTAAGGGGAAACCCTCAAAGTTCATTTACAGATGGAATTATGAACCTGATAGCAATTTTAGAAATTAACTATTATCTAAAGTATCCTCCCATAATAGATGATTTGTGACCTATAATACTACCATGAAGATCTTGCAAAAACTGTAAGAAAGAGGTGTAAATCGAGTAACCTTCTAGTTCTTTTGAAAAATTGAAGGAATGACTTTATATGCTCGGAAATTTCTATTGACCGAAAGTCCGTTTGATGTTAGCAGTGCTGCTAAACCTTATAAAATAGAAATTTTCTAGTTTTGAGCGATATACGAGTGGCAAGTCTTGGTTTGTGGCATATATTGGTACGTACATGATGCAGCCGAATGTTGCACGTGTACCCATGTTTGGATGAGGTGTCCTATGACTTTTAAGTTGAATACAAGTTTGTCAATGTCCTAGTGTAGGTGTTGAAACATGATAAAATTTCGTTTTTCTATATGGACAAAGATGCATATTCAAATAAGATAAAGTAAAATAATTTCTCTTTGCAATTGAGTTTTTAAATTAGTAATAAGTGGTGTTGTTAATAGACGTCTGTAATTAAATTAGGAATTGATTTATGTACTCTCGCTTGAAACGTTTATTATCTTAAAGATAACTTCAATTTGCCATTTTTCTTTATTTTCTTAGTGATTTCGACAATTATATATTCAAAATAAAAAACACATACGACTAGAAACTCCATTATTTTGGTTGTTTGAGGTTATCTAATAATTTTTCTATTCCTCGTCATTCTTTTCATCTTTTTTATGTCCCTCGTATCGCAAAAACTTCATTTACCACCCTCCAAGAAAGTTCGTGCATCATATGTCCAATGAGATTAGTTTGGCTCCCTTGAGCAAAAGACCTAAATTTGAAAAGATATCACAGGTTTTGAATGTGGTAAGTGATAACGTTGTTCCTTTGGAGGTTATTCTGACAGTCGATCCAAATTTTGCCCATTTGCTTCCAGTCACGGTTGAAGTTGGAACATGGTCTGTTCCACTGAGTGTTCCACCGATTCTTCTATCTCATGTGTCATGGGTCGGTGTGTAGTCATCTAGCGGTAGAAAAGAGTTTTGTGCATATTATGTTGAGATTCATTTGGAACATGATGAGTAGTATGCAGTATATGAGGGGGATTATAATTATTGTCTAATTTGTATACTATTCACATTTGTTTCCTTGGTTTGGATGAGACGTTATTGACTACCTTTAAGGATGAGACCGTATTTTTTTACCATAACCTTGGTTATGGGTTGGTGCAGTTTTTTAAAAGACTTATTTGGGGCTGAATCAGTTGGTGTCGAGCTTTTGGAAATTCCTTTATGCAACTATAATCATATATCATCGTGTATATAATTATTATAGCGTAAAACACTTCCTTACTATGAGTAGGATCACTAGAAGGCACTTATTCATGATGTATTCCCTACATCAAGACTTTATTTCAAAACCATTAGATAAAAATAACTACACATTCTCAAGGTAAGGAGGAACAAAAAATATTTGATCTTTGAAAAAAAGGAAAATACTGAAAGGTCATGGACCTTGTGACCTCAAGTAGCCAAGGGTTAGAGGTCACGACAGTGTAAAGACTGAAGGCATATATCTTGAGTTAGTTGTGGTCGAGGATTCAAGTGCTATCAAAGATGTGATGATTCTGATTAGAGGTGGTGTAGATGTTTCTCATCTGATAAGGTACATGCAAACTTCATGGTTTCTTTTGAGCTAATTACAGAGCCTTTTAATCGGTATGTTGCTGAAGCTAGTAAGACGGATCCTTCGGTTGACTTGGCATCAACCAAGTTTGTAGAAGACAAATGAGTTTGGAGATTGAGATAAGTCCTAGTTTAATATGATTTATCGTTGTTAATCTCGACTTTATGTTGAAGCTATCATTTTTAATATATGCCGACAAACCGTTTTGAACACGCTGATGTTATATCGGGTAGGTATGCTTTCTGCTAACATTATATTTGATCTCCGACCTCAATTAAAATGCTTTAAGATATGTTGATGGATGAATGTTGAAAATTTATATGTAAATTCGAGTTTTTTTGTTATAAGCAACAATGGAAGCGAAAGAGAAGTTGTTGTTATAATATGAGTAAAGTCAAGTTTTCGTGGTATCGTTGAGGCAAGACTTACATTCCAAGGACGAGGAAGCCGAGCATCTGAATGAGAAAAGACAACATGTTGTGCTTGATGTCGAATTCCTGAAAAGATATGTTGATATATGAACACATGCAAGTTATCATCGTAAAGACTAACCTACATAGGCATTTATTCCAAGCATTGGGCCGACGTCTACGTTGCTAGGAACTTTTGAAGAATATCGGGCAAACCGAGAAAGAGAGTTGACTGATTTTGAAGTAAAGATCTTGCATGTTTCTAAATTGTATGTTAAGATTGTGAAAAATACACTTATTATTTTCATGCATCATGAATATCCCGATATTAGCTTGTATACATTGTGGTTTTTTGTTCCATGATTCAAAATGCCTTATGATGTATTTAAAGTAATCCTCTAGAGGAAGAACCTATTTTGTGGCAACCATAGATGATCATTGAGCGTATGCAGAGTCAATGGGAGTAGGGATAAGGACTTACGATGGCAGGGGAAGTAATAGGCTATGACGATAGTGTAGAGCCTATTGTGAATCCTCAAGATGCCATTATATTTCTTCCACATCTAGATATACTTCTGAGGTAACTCAACTTATTGTTGTTTTCATACCTCACATTTTTTTAATAATGTTATTTTACCGTTATGTTTATGTGTTTTCCTTTAAAAAATGGATGCAAGTCCCCTGGTTTGGGGCATGTTCTTGGTATTTTATACTTTTAATATCTGTAATAATCTTGTTGTTTTGTTATTTCAAACAAGAGGAAATGTTATTATTTCCAACTTCATGTCATTGTTTTAATTTATAATTTTTGTATTGTAACTTCATATACGTAACTAGAGTAATCAACTCTAGTAGGCATAATCCAAGAGAATGACCAAGTAGGATCTTTCGTTTAGAATATGTAAAAATAATCAAGCGTAATGTGTGTAAGATACGTAAAGATGTATTAATCCATATGGACATGTTCAACAAAGACCTTTTGGCCGATTTCGCACAATTAACATTATGTCATAGCATTGAGAATGTTTCAAAATATATCAATCGCAACGTTCATGTCGGATATGCAACCGATATACTTCGCCCTAACCTTGTGTTGGCTCAATGAAGCTTAGAATAGTTTCCTTATAGCCTTGTTATGGCTCAACTGAGCTTATAATATTTTGACTAAAGCCTTGCGTTGGCTCAATTGAGCTTAGAATGTTTCCACCGAAGCCTTCCGTTGGACCAATAGAGTTGAGACGTCTCAATTAAAACCCTACATTTGCCCAATATGGCTAGAATGTCTGGGTCAAGGCCTTGTATATGCCTAATAGGGCTACAAAGTCTCGGCTAAAGCCTAATATGAACGTGTTTGTACATAGGTGAAAAATGTAAACTAATAAATACATGAGACTTGTGTAATGGAAGAAGTAAATGTTTATTAAAGATTCATACCTCTTTAAAACCTTCTCCCGCCACCAAGGTAGGAAAACGTACATCCCGTACATAGGTAAATCGTTTACCAATAGTATGAGTAAAAACTTTAGTCAATACCTAAAAGAATAGGTATAACTTTAAGTGTTTGATGTTTCATGGATGTCGGGTTTGGTTTCCACTACGATCCTACAAGCGGTATGTACCTGGTTTTACCTTGGCTTAAATCGTATAAGCTTATTCCCAAGTTGGAGATAAATTTCCGAGAAACTTATCCTTGTTATGTAGGAATATCCTTTGTAATACTTTACCACCATTTTTGAAGCTTCAGAACCGGACCTTTCAATTGTAATGGTTTTGTATCAAAGCTCTACAGTGTTTAGACTAGAGATGAACCTTGATCACATCAAACTCCATAATTCTAGTTGTAAAGTTTCGCCTTTCCGCATATGTGGCTATCTTATAAGCGTGCAATTGAGCTTCGATCGGAAACACCATTTTCATGCCATATACTAATACAAATAGGGTATCGCATATGGTTGATCTTGGCATTGTTCTGTGTGATCCCAACACTTCTTGTAGTCAGCTTGGCCACTTTCATGTTTCTCATGTCAACTATTTTTTGATTTCATCCAATATCATAAAGTTGGTGAACTCTACTTTATCGTTCATTTTAGGATTGAATGGTCAGGAGAAAGTTTATGTGATCATTTAATTCGCGCGAAACCTTGTGATAATCTAGTTTTGAAAATATGTTATGTTATCTATAATGATGACTTAAGGTGCCCCAAATTTGTAACATATCTTTGAGTTGATGGAGCTTATCACCTTATTTTTGTGATATTTTTCAATGGTTTTGCGTCGACCCATTTGGAAAAATAATCGACTACTACTAGTAGGTACTTCATTCCTCATGTTTTCAGTGAGAGGGGCCTCATGATTTCAAGGCCTCATATATCAAAAGTTACCATTTGAGATATAGTTTCCAACATGACTGATGGGATATTGGTCAAACTAGAAAATGTTGGACATTTTTCGTAGTGTTTTACATTTTTAGTATATTGTACTATTATGGGCCAATAGTACCCTTTTAACAATATTATATTTTTTAATGTTTTGTCCCTGATATATGCAATGTTCTCTCCTCTGTGAAGTTTTTATAGTACGAATTTGGCTCATCAGGACCGAGGCATCAAAGTAGGGATTGTGCGAAGCTCCACCGATATAATGTATCAACGATCTAAGTGAATCTTACCGGTTGGGCCTTGACTTTCCGTACTTCTTTTTTTCTTTTTGGGAGCATTCCATGTGTGAGGTACTGGATTATAGGTGTTTGTAAAGCGTTTATCTTATCATCATCTTCTATTACGAGTATGTTATTTTCCTAAACTTTAGAGATGAAATTATTGGGTATGTTGATAGAGGGTTTTTCTTGAATGATGATGTATTGTTCCTGTCTAATGCATGTCGAGAATACTAAAGCGTCGACGACGTTGTTCTCTACTATGAAGGTTTGTTCAAATGTGACTCTATCAAATATTGTTACATGACTCCTAAGTTCTATTAAATACTAGGTGATGGTGTGTTTCACAATAGCAAAGCCTACAGCTTGATGAAAAATAGTTAGGAATTGGTGAAGAGTTGAACTATAGTGGCATTATAACATTTTGTACGCCAAAAGTCATAGATTATTGTTTCATATTCTGCTTTGTTTTTTGGTAGATGAGAAGCTGAGCTTGACCGATTATTTAAGAATATCCCTTATTGGTAAGATTAATTGGGCGTCTACTTCTGAGCATTGGCTATTGCTTCCTTTATCATTATGTACCTTCTAAGTAGATTCGGGCTCTGCATCTATGGGGATTGATCTTTTTTTATTGTAACTCAGTTAAAAAATCCATGAGTTCTTGCGCTTTGATAAATGTATGTGATTCCAACTTGATCCCATCGTGTCATGGCTCAATGGATCATTTGGTAAGTCTTCTTAAAATGTTTGGTTTGTGTAGTACGTTGCTTAGGGGAACGACGTCTGGACACTGATCGTATGGGCTTGAAAATATCGGCACATTTTTTAGGTTGCCACCACTAAGGTGAGTGCCATTTTATCCAACTGCAAGTATCCACTTTTTATGTTGCGTAACGATTTTTTTTATATAATATACTGATAATTATTCTTTGTCGTCCTTTTGGATTAGCACAACGTTGACGTTATAATATCAGACTCTAGGTATAGGAATAATATTTTCCTTAGTTGGGGATTTTTTAGTAATTTTTGGGAGGCATATAGTTTGTTTATGCTAGTTAAAACTTCCCGACGTATTGTAAAATATGTTAACTTTCCTACTCCTCGAAGAATTTGGAAAAAAGGTTGGCACATCTTCAAAGAGCGAGAGATGAATCAGTTTAATACAGCCAACCTGCTTGTTAAGATTTGAATTTACTTCATATTGCACGGACAATGTATGGCTACCCTATTGGAAAACTGTGTTGGGTCTGCTTTGATTCATCTCCTACTAGCCATGAATCCCAAAAATTTGTTTCATTTAATGTCAATAGTGTATTTTCTAGGTTTAGCTTTAAATTTACTTGTTGCAAGTTGAAGAAAGTCTCGGCCAGGTCGTCTAGATAGTCTTTCTCATACACACTAACAACCAAAATGTCGTAAATATATTCATGGAGTTTTCACCCAAGTTGTGTGGTAAATTCTTTGTTAATAAGCCATTGGTATGTTTTTTTGGCGTTTCTCAAACTGAAATGCATGATCTTATAAAAATATAGTCATTCTCCATGATTAATTTTGTTTACTCATGATCATCTTTGTACATTTGTATCTGGTTATAGTTGGAATAAGAGTCCATGAATTATAACATCATGTACCCAGATATTGCATCGATGATTTAATATATTCGAGAAACTTTTGTTAAGTCGTTAAAATCAAAAAATATCATCTGTTTATCGTTCTTCTTCTTGATGAGGATCGGGTTTTCCATTTAGATTGGGTAACGTGACTCATAGATTTGTCCAATTATTGTGAGTTTTTCTAATTCAACAATGATGGCTTCTGTATTTTATTGGGAGTATGACCTTCTCTTTGTCTTGATTGGTCAATAATTTGTATCTATTATGCGTTAATGGCATGATACTTCGACTGGGACTCTGGTTACATTTTTAGAACTCTAGGCGAACATGTCTAGATTGTGTTGTAGAAAGGTGAGCATTCTAGACAGTAATGCATGATTAATGCCTCATCTCAGTCTTCGATGTCTTCAATTGGTGATGCTCGGGCTTTTATCATCTTTCGTTGCTTTTGCATTACTATTACGGACTTATGATGACATGTATCTCTATGGTTGGTGATTGAAATCCATAATAGATGGGATGCTTGTTTCGATCCCCCTTCGTTCGATTAAAGTTGGTATTATAAGCATTTAGTTGCATTTAGATGAACTTTGTTATCCGATCATGGGTTATAGGGAATTCTAAGGTGCATTGACGGGATATAACTAAACTATATGTTATTGTTGCATGTTCAGCGGGATTCCAAGTTGTTGTTGGATGTTTGGCATGAATCCAAACTAATTTGGAGTTCTGGTGAGATTCTAGGTTATTTATGGAAGTTCGACTAATCCCCAAGTTGTTGTTGCAGGACTCCAAACTGCAGCTAAATGTTTGACGAAACTTCAACTTGTTGTTGGACATTCAGATGGGCTCCAAGCTGTTGTTGGAAGAATACAACTATAGTTTGTTGCTCACTCGGGCTCTACGTTACTGCTAGAGGTTTCTGATTTCAATTGGATGCTCAGTAGAGCTCTAGAGCAACTAGATGCTCGCATACGTTCAAGATTGTAAATGGATTCTCGATTGTGCTCCAAATTTCAACTAGATTCTTGGCTATGATCCTTAGAGAAATAAAACGTGTTACCGTTGAGGTTGGACATAAATCTCGAGTGCGGCACTCGTGCCCAACACCTGGCTGAAGGCTCCCGATACTCTTTTTTTTTTCTTTTTTGATGGTTGATTGTTTCGATGTTGTAGTTCTGCTTCTCCATTTATATTTCTTTCATAATCAAAGTAAGAGTCCAAACTTTCAATAATCTTTCATTGATATCTTTTAGATGTGTTAAATTTATTTTAAATATTTTTAATAAAATCTTAATTTCTAAACCATGGTGACTAACAGGTTTATAGTGTACAAGCGGTTTGATATTGAATATCAGACCGTCCAGATGCTCTAGTCAAACAACATATGAGAAAATACAAGATCAATTACAAAACATGTAGGTAATTCAAGTTTTAGAGCGTAAGATGGAAGGGTTTTGACATGAGCATTAAGTGAGAATAAGATATGCCTACATAGTCAATAAAACGTTTTTATTTAATTGCCTCAAATATATAAAAATCTAAAGATATAACTAACGATATCATAATATAACACGTAGATGAGAATATGTATAATGACGAAAATATACAAAATTATAATGAGAGGAAAACAACAAGTGTGAGGACAATTATAAAAGCACCAACAATAAAATTTTATAAAAAAAATATGTACGAAAAGTGTGACAAATGCCAAACTAACACGAAAGGCTAAAGGGAAAATAATGATTATTGAAATTGTAAATCAAAATGAGAGAATATAATTTCACATCGCGATTAAGAATCGACCAAAAATGATTTTGTATGTTTTTGCTAACTTATTTGTTGCATGAGAAATCCTTGAATGAGAGCTCAATATTTGTCAAACATGTAAGGTTTTTTGAAATATTAGGTTTGTCTTTAACCAAGAGAACACTTAGCTCCAGCATGCTTTCTCCATGAATTTTTGAGATAATGTTTTAACATGGTTTGATAGTCTTATTACAAAACATATAAAAAAAATTAATGTAGAATATAAATATTTTATTGATAATAAATTGTAACAAAGAAGGCAACTTCATCATAGAGATGTAAAAAACTAGAAAAATGTCTAAAAAAATACATACAACATTTTGTATAAAAGATGAACAATTTGGATAGTTGAAAATAAAAAATCATAATAGATGTATTCAAATGAGGTTTCCTATATGATATTTTACTGTGAAATCTTGTTAAGCTACCATTAAAACAATAAACCTACATGGACGAGTTGAAACTTTTATTAAGGTTGAAAAAACAAAAAAGAAAACATAATAACTCCACCAGAATTGGTAAAAATATTGAATGAGAACTTCATAGAGGAATATAAGGTCTTATTCACAATGAATATATTAAGAGATGTTATCATCAACTGAACCTAAATCTTGTTTGATATAAAATATATTAATGATCAAAGATATATAAAAAAAAATGGTAAATTTTAGAAGAACAATAAAGATGAAAGCATTTGATGATGAACGGTCCAAATCCTTGTATTATATGTATCACAATGGTCATGGATATGGAACCAAAGATTCATATCAGGTGCATTATGAGATATGCAACTGGTGTATAATCGGAAACTTGTATAATTCAATAAAGAAAATAAAAAATAGAAAAATAGAAAAATAAGAGCAAAAATGACAAAGTTTGGAAAAAAACAATATGGTGGTTTGCATTATCTCGGGAGATGGCACTATTTCCGTCAACCGTGAAAATCAAACACCTAAAAGATTTTGAATTTGATATTGTCGACAAGACCTCGATATGTACTTAAACCGAACTCATGTGTCAATATTTTTTTTACGACAATAATTTAAAAGGTTACAAAATCAATAATGTGTCATTTTTATGATAAATATGAGGTTACACTTGATCAGACAAAACCATATGGATTTTCTCTATAAAAAAAATGATAACCATTATATATAATAATTAGATCGGTTACTACAAATATAGAATATAAAATATGTCTATATATCTGACGTGGTCAAAGAATCCTGTTTTAGTCAATAATAAAAATAATACATAAAGAAGGTACGCAATCTTAAGCGATCATCTCAAAAGATTTGTTTCATTTATCACATATAGATAAATAAATGTAACATTATTCACGAGTTGTTGTCTTTCATGGATATCTATTTAAATATAACAAAATTAAGATGAATGTGGATGATGAAGACAATCGGAAGTGCACAATTGTCATAGTATTTTTATGAGTACTTAAAGACTAGAATAACAAGCCACGTGGATTTTATATATTTTGTCATAAATATCTATATTGATTTAAAAAAAAATCAAATCATGATCAAGAGATTACCATTCTTAATTTTTTTTAAAGTTATTAAACTTGTATTATCATATATAAATTATATAATTTTATTTATACATATATTCTCAAAATGATTTTTTTCCGAGAGTGTTGTTTTTATCTTGCGATCCCCCAAACTAACATTCTTATATGACTGGTTATATCTATAGTCTCATAGCTCTTACAATTAGAACATGTGATCTAAAAATCTAGTTTAGATTTCAGTGGGTTATGGTCGTTGCAGACTACTCCGTTAACCCAGTCGTATTGATCTAAATCTAAGATCAAATCAACATTTCCACAATAAAAAAAAAGTTATTATATATCAATTGTATTTTTAATTTTTTTTAATAAACTCAAAACCAACCATGTTAATCATGCTCTTATCCATAAACATTGAAAAAGAGAAAGAAATTTAATTCCCTTATATGCCATATATTTTTGTATAGTGAGAATATATATAATTAAAACGGATAAACCATTATTTATAATAAAAATTAATTAAGTAGTGTCCCATTTAGATTTAGTGATATTTGATTATACTTAACATTATCTGGTTATAGTTTTAATTATTATGTTCATAATTTATTTTATTTTATTTTTCTATTACTTACTTATTTTTAGTTTTAAATTTTAATTTTGTTGTTTTTTTTTTATTTTATTTTTCACTCATCTCCTTTTCATTTTTGCTTATTATAACATATATTTTTTCACTTTTTTATAAAACATAAAAATAAATAATATAAAAGTATTTAATCTATTATTAATTTAAACTAAAAATTAAATTAGTGTAAATTTATAATAAAATCAATTATAAATATCATTTGATAAAATTATTCTATATTATTCAGTTGTTAGTTACGGGCACTAATAAATATCACAATTAACAAGTATAATCAAATGATAGTATATCATACTAAAAAACTACTAATTTTATTTATTTTCGATTACTGATGAGTCCGGATTCTGTCAGCACTTCGGACAGGGTCAGTTCGGACAATGTCTACTTAACTGGACAGGGGCAGTTCGGACACCATCATCCATTGGATTGTTCGAATAGAACTAAATTACTTAAAACCTAATCACTTCTTGACTAAGCTGCATGTTCTCCTACTTAGAACTAATGGGTCATTAATCTCGACCCGAAAGCCCATAAGGCCCAAATATAAGGGTATATATACCCAACCACCAACATTAAATGAGGGTAATGAAAATTAAATACAACCAGGTTGCTCAATTCTCCCTCTACACTCTACCCAAACATTAAATACTTACAAACTTCCACAAAACTCTAAACAAAAGTTACAAACTTACCCTCAGACAAAAACAAACCACACCAAATTACTGATGAGTCCGGATTCTGTCAGCACTTCAGACAGAGTCAGTTCAGACAATGTCTACTTAACCGGACAGGGGCAGTTCGGACACCATCATCCATTGGACTGTTCGAACAGAACTACAGTACTTAAAACCTAATCACTTCTTGACTAAGCTGCATGTTCTCCTACTTAGAACTAATGGGTCCTTAAACTCGACTCGGGTCCATTAAATACGACCCGAAAGCCCATAAGGCTCAAATATAAGGGTATAAATACCCAACCACCAACATTAAATGAGGGTAATGAAAATTAAATACAACCATGCTGTTCAATTCTCCCTCTACACTCTACCCAAACATTAAATACTTACAAACTTCCACAAAACTCTAAACAAAAATTACAAACTTACCCTCAGACAAAAACAAACCACACCTAACATGTTAATTAAATGAGTTTAAAATTTCTAACCACATGTTATATATAAAAACTTAAAAAGAGTCTAAAATTATTTAAGTGTTTTTAATATATATTTTTATATCATACACTTTATTATGTGAACTTTTAAAAAATATTCCTTAATAAACTAAGATAATAATAATAATAAAAATATTATTTTTAGTCATCAAAATACGTAAAAAAAATTCTCATAATCTTTTCTCTTCTATGTGACACTAAATTATCCAAGCAAATTGTCTTAAGTCAGTAAGTGACAAAGCACCCAAAAGTACCTATAAACTTAGAAAAAGAATGATTATTTCTGGATATATAAATGTGACTTGTGCACCTAGTTTTATTAAGTTTTTCAACTAATTCATTTAATTCATTTAACTCACACTAATTAGCCTAAAAGAATAGATTAGGCACATGGGAGATTAACATAAATATTTTCCATTTTAATGCAAATTTATATACTGATTAGACATGGGACTTGGTTACTCGGTAAAAATTTATGAAAATATTTTTATTTATTTTATTATTATTATTGCATACGTGATGACTATTTTTCAAAATTGTTTTATTATTTCAATTTATGAATTTACATGCAATATATATAGGATTAAATCATGCATAATTTATTAAATAAGACAAAATCAATTCATTTTGTTTTCAAATTAGTTCAAAGGCCTTCGCGGACATAGGCCACGAAATAGGTAGTCGAGTTGGTGGAGTAAGACATGCTCATGACCGAAGGTTCTTTCATTGACAATAGGCCACGAAATATTTATAAATTGTTAGGTTCTTTCGTATAAATATTGAGTGAGTTTGATGGTGGAATATTTGGCTTTAAGTTTGAATTTGTTTCCCAATGAGGTCGTGATCTAACCCTGTGAAGTCACGATCTTGTGTATCTAGAGCACGACCTTGGCTCCCCAGATCACGATCTAAAGTCCCTAAATCATGATTTAAACCTGCATACTTTGATTTGCCTCTTCTTTTTTTATCCAATTCTGTATTTTGATTCATTCCTTAATAATTTATACCTTCTCTTTCAATGGTTCCTTTTTATGCTAATTTTTTTTTTTATAATTCTCTATTCTTGCATATTACGCCCCCGTTTTGTAGAGTGACATCATTTACATGCTTGGGGTTAATTTCATTATTGTTCGACAATATTTCTTGGACTTTTCAGTCCATCGTCGAATGTAATTGACCCATATGGACCTCTAGATTATTTAGACGTGGTCCTGATTCTATACAAACACTTTTAAATTTTTGTGCTTGACTTTTTCATCTTCAAATTATCGTTTGTGGATTCAATAAACTTTCTGATAGTCTTTTCTAAGTTATATTGATTTTCCAACTTCTTAAAATCTTCTTGTTTCCACCAAGGTTGTCATTTTTCATCAAGGTAAGTTTTTTTATTTTGCCCACGACTAGCTTGAGTTGTTAACAGAATAAGGTCTAGACTTTTGGTTGAAATTTACTTACATAAATTGTATTATTTCTTGTCCTGAATTAGTTTATGTTTTTAGGGTAGTATGCGTCAATTTTATTTATTACGACGAAATTCATCTTTAGTTGAGCCATTTTTTGCTCCAATGTAGCAATTTTTGCTTGTAGTATCGTTTTGCTTCCCACCAAATATATTTCGGACATCTTCTTTTCTTAAGATGCATAGTTGCTGCTAGAAAACACTTTCACTAATGCTACACTTCTTATGTTGTCTTATTCATTAAAAGACCCTCAGTTTTCAGCATCAATCATTAGCTTATTATTATTCACTAGTACGTTTTAGAATTTTTGGACTATCATCCATGTTTGGATCTCATGGTGAGGACATATACATAACAATTTCTTGTATCGTTCTCACGAGTCATATATAGACTCATCGTTTTGTTGTGTGCAATCAGTGATTTCCTTTTTAAAAAATATTGGCATAAATTACTTTGACAATAATAGTTGAGCTAGTTGTTCCGAAGTTGTAATGCAACCAGGAGGTAGCTATTGAAGCCATGCCTTTGGATTTTTATTTTGAGAAATAATGAAAATAGTCTCAATCATATTGCAGCAGCTCGAACGTTATTATATTTGTATGTATCACACATCTCTAATAAGTCAGATATGTGAGTGTTGGAGCACTGTTTTGAGTCTCCGGCGAACATGTGATTATTATGAATTATTATAATCAATATTGGTTTGATCTCAAAGCACGATACACAAACCTTTGGTCTAATGATGTGTAGATTGAATCCCATGAGTGGGGAAGTGGCATAGTTTCAGATTCATCTCATAACAAATTGGCCATATAATACTTCTTCAACTGCCATTGTTACTGCATAAATCTATACAAAACGAAAAAATTAAAATTAAAATTAAACTAATATTCAAAAATATCAATACATTATATATAAATATAGAATAAAATCTCTGATAATAACGTTAAAAACTACATATATAAAAAATGGCAAGTGTACAGTTGTTGTAGCACTTTTAAGAGTATTCTAAGACTTCAATATCAAACCCAAGAGAGTTTATATATTTCTACCAAAATAATTATAATAATTTATATTGATTTAACAACAAAAAGTAAAATTTAATTATTGAACCAAACGACTGAGATTTTGTGATTAAAGTAAGACAATTAAACAATAAATAAATGATTATCAATTTGAGAATATCAATATTAAAGAACATTCTGTGGTTATTAAAAACTTATCAACAGTTCATATGTTTTTAATATAATTTAGTTTATACGTATATTCTTCAAAACCAGGTTCTCTTTTAGAGTGTTTGTTTATATCTCAATCATCGACAACTAACCTTTTTGTATGACTAGTTATAACTCTAGTCTCGTATCTTCTACAATTGGGTAATACATTCTAAAAACATAGTTCATACTTCACTAGGTTATGTTCGTAGCACACGACTCACCCAATCAAATAAAATTGGTACATATCCGAACTAGACATCACCTCTCGGTCTCAAACCTAAATCTATGGTCAATCAATTCAACTCGTAGGTAATACTAATTTAATAAGAAGATATTATCTTACGTGGTATGTATTAATGTGCTCTATATTAATTTTAAAACTATGAACTCTCTTTAATATACATGAAGTTTATATCTATATGTTTGGATTTAACAATAAAAGATTTTATTACTTAACTGTAGAATTAGTTTCACATCATAGCCTTATGATACTTTCTTTCCCTTTTATAATGACTTATTTTTTAACCATAGTGACTCGTTAGATCCATTAAAACATTCATAAAATTTTACTGCCATAGAGAGTATGCAACTAGCGTTACTTTACACTTTTTCAATAGTGTTATATCTCTAACTTATAGTAATATGTTGCCTAATATGCTACAAAATATATCAACAATCTACTAAAATTTGAGTCAGAATACCCATTAATCTCTAAATTATCATGACTTCTTATATGTCAACATGTGTCCTTTTTTATTGCTTATATCGCAGATCATTTTGACGAATTTCTATTGGTCTATCTCCGGACTACTTACATAGCTTTCCAACAACCCTACAACACGTGACATGTTCGACCTTACACAAACTTGAGCATACATCAGTATCCCGACTGCCAAAGCATATGAAACCTTTTGTACTTCCTAAATCTCAAAGTTTATCTTGGATATTGATTTACACTTAATTTGTCTCATTTTTAGTAGAGATATTCAAGGGCGTATTAAAATTATGAACTTACTCCCACAAAACCTTTGATATTTATAGTCCTCGTAGACGAGCTGACAAATCACATGTCATTTATCGTGTCAAACATGAGCATATCAAAGACTCTGACATCCTAGAAAATATGGAAAGAATGACTTCACATCTGACGGTGAAACCGAAACAAGAGTTGTGAGTACTATCGAGATCATGGGTACACGATTGACGAGTTTCAGGTATTGAATGTCAAGATTCATAGGCTCATTGAAATGGATAACTTAAGGAAGTACGTTAGACAACCTGAACTATGTCAATCAGAGTAACCCAACAACCTATGCACCGTGCCTCGGGATCAATAATATTAGAACAAGTGAGTTGGGGAAAAGTGGACATACTTGATATATAATATTAGCATCACAGTGGTGGTGTATGAGACATAAAATATGTGTTATATATTATCTTAGTTATATATCGCGGATAGTTTATTTAATTAAGTTGTTAAAAATATATAACTTGTTAACAAAATTAATTAAGTAAATAAACGTAAAAAAATATTCAAATGCGGATAGTTTCTGATTTTAAATTTTATTCACATGACAATTTTTATTTGTCAATGTTTTCAATAATATATTGACAAATTATATCATTTAATTTTGAATGAATTATCAAACTATTAATGATTATAAAATAAAGTTGTTACCAATAAATAGAAAAAACATATGGTATTTACATAAAAAATTGATAATAAATCATAATTATTTATAATTACCAATATTATGTCATATTGATTTATAACTATCAAATACATTTTTAAGTCATTCTATTATTAAAAGTTACCTTAGCTTAAAGATATGGTAACTTGTATTCAGTTTTGATAATGTAGTTGAGTATGAGTCATTCGCCAAATTTAAATTCAATAATTATTATATTTCAACTTATATTATATATAACATGATCTAGTAATAATTTGATCAATTTAGTGAGTGTACAGATCTAAAATAAAATAAATATTATATTCATGAATTTGTTTGTTTTTATATAAGATGATATCGGATTTTAGTGGTAACCTATATTTGAACTGTGGATGTCATGCATTATCATCTTGGTCATCATGTTGAAAATTACATATTTTCTATAGTTATAGGTAATTACGATTTATATTTATGGTTGTATGTAATTATTTGTGATCGGACTTTTATATGTATCATATATTTATTGGTAAGGACCCTTCATAAACTTAGAAATACATTTAAAAATATATTAAATATATAGTGAATAAAGTTACAAAGTATTTGGACATACCAAGGAAATTGCATAACTATAGCTGAAACACATCCATACACTTAAATACATCGGGATAAAAGTACGTACATTGATTACTGCGGAATACAAAAACTACCGAAATCTATGAGATGAAAATGGCATACATGAATATGTAGACTACATCTTAACTAACAAAAAGTACAAAGAATTTAAATACAAAGAGTAAATCAAATATTTGGAATCTTGCAAGCAGTTATAGAGCTCAACAAACTTTCTAACAACATACGAGAACCAAAAAAAGATGAACAAGCCAACACCAATATTTGTTAGACCTTTCACACCCATCGTTTGTATCCTTAGTAATCTAGTTGATGAAAAGCTCAATATACAAACAACCAACCTAAAAAAGTAAAAGGCATGAAGTCTAAGAGATATCAGTGGAAATAAAATATAAATCTAAATTCAAAATAGGGTAGTACTAGTTATTTTTATGAATGGCACGACCACAAGTCATTAATTTAACCATTAATACATCCAAGACAGAACCTCCAGAAAAACTAAGACATACTAATAGAAAACAAGAGACAAAAATATCTACATATACTTTAAGACACTGGAAAATATCAAATAAGGAAACATATGAACCATTGAAACATAGACTAACTTTACAACCTTCATCCCAATTCAGAATCAGAACTCCTTCAAAGGTTGAAGAGACACGCAATACCTAAAGAAAATATCAAATGACAGAGGGAGTGAGTGAACACAATACAACGAATATTGTTGGAGGTTAAAAAATAAAATAAATGATTGAGATGAAAGAAACACATTGTCTCAACACAGCCAAAAAGTATCGGGTAACCGAGTTGAGGGCAACATCGGGAACTGAAATGAAACCGATGACTAAAAAGAAGAAAAAGAAACAAAGCATTTATGGTAGCGAGTGTAAGAGGAAGAAGAGTGATGCATATCTAGGATTTTTAGAAAGAGAAACCCTGTAGAGAATGGAGAGAGGACAAGGTCAGAAATGGAAATGAAGATGAAGACTAAAAAGAAAAAAGGAAGACAAAAAATTACAGTAGCGAGGATGAGATGAAGAGGAGCATCGTTTTTTTTGGATTTTTAAAGGAGAAACCCTATATTAGATAAATGTAAAATTTAAATTTATTACTTAAATCCATATTAGTTTTTGAAGTTTATATAAAAATATGTTTTAGTGTGAGTAGTTAAGTTTGATAAAAATAAAACATAAGGATCTTTAGAGAGATAATCTTTTCATCTCTTTAAAAGTGGTAACGATAACGGTATCATTCCATCAAACTTAATTATTTTCATTTCTGGTGGTCTCGTGCGAGCCTTCAGGTCTTATGCCCTAAAGTATGCTTCACTATATATGCACTATGGATCTCTGAGCCAAGTTGGTGGTCTTATCAACTTCCTTTGTATCTCTAAGGAGTATTACTCTCTTCAACTTACAGTATTCAGTATCAAAAGCTAACTTTATCATTTTGGTGAGGCACTATAAATTCATTCATATAGGGTATGTAATAATGGATTTAAAACTTACAATTCGTGTAGGTCGGTAAAACTCTCTATTTGGGATACCTTTTTCATCGGGGAAAATCCCCAGCTCCTCAGGCAACAACAAACCCACAAAACTGGTATCCCAGTATTATATCTTATTTCTAAATTATAACTGGAAACTTAATTTCTCTTCGTTTAAATATATTACCTATGATGTCGAGTCTCATGTGAATACACTAGCAAAGTATTTTGATCTACCATTTCAAAGTGTTCGAGGAATTTCTGATGGTGCTTTTGTTGCTCCATCGCACTCGTTCACCGTTGGTGATGGGTCGATGTTGGTTAGGCAAAACCCTTATGACGGGAACTCCAAAAAATCTTGATATTCTCAGATTTGGAGGTAAAAAGTCATTTAATGGTTGTTAATGGGTTATCGTCGATTGAGTTTGATTAAAAATGATCCAGTGATGACCGATGATTCACTTGACTTAGTGTGTATTTAGAACCTGCTTTGGCTGCAACTTCTGAAGTCTGAAGCTTGCGTGGTGGCTTTGGGGGTCATTGCTAGCATTAATTTCTGCGAGATTTTTGGAGTGTATGCCTCTCTCTAGGTAAGATAACTTCGTGCTTAAAACCTTGATAGTCAGATTGGGACAGACGTTGTGGTAAATCACCTTCTTTGTTTGTAGGCATCTCTTGTGAGTAAAGCGTAAACCATAGATCTAGTGAAAGTTTTCTTGCACGATGATTTGTGACTTTATTTTAGAGTTGGTAGGCTTGGATCCAATGATTGGACATGAGTCATTTGTTTGGTCCATTGGAATTTATTAACCATGTTGTTTTTAAATTTGCTTTTAAATCCTCTTTTAATCTCCTTATCAAATAAATTAGTTGTTAATCATCTAATTTTTATTTTTCTGTTTTTTAAAATCCATATCATTTTTAGTTTATGAGTATGTATTAAATATGGTTAACTAATTTGTACTAATAGTTTGGCTTTAAATAGTATTTCGTCCCTGGACTACCGATTTTAGTGACAGATAGTCCCTAGATTTTCAAAAGTCCGGCGACAGTCCTTTGATTATCCAGTTTGGATAAAGTTAGTCTACATCGTCTGTTGATTAACATAAAACTACCACATGACATCATACTTAACAAAAATTTGTATCACCAATGGTCCATTGCCTTTAGGTCGAACTTCAAATGTAGTCAAGGTGAAAATCGATGGAATTGGTGATACAAGTTTCTGTTGAGTATGATGCCACGTGGAAGCTTTATATTAATCAACAAATCTAGATGACTAACGTTATCCAAACTCGATAGTCCAGGGACTACCACGGACTTTTGAAAATCCAGGGACTATCTGTCACTAAAATTGATAGTCTATAGACGAATTACTGATCAAAGCGTTAATAGTTTTTTTGGGATTTGGAGTTGGCCCAAACCAATCTGTTATGTTCAACTAATTTAAAAATATTCAAAGACATCTCAAATTTTCAACATCAACGAGTCAATCATCATTTACTATCCCTTGTTTGGAATTTGATTGTGCTTCATACGACGGTGAGATTGATTCTCCAAACTACCGAGGTCGTCCCAAAAATGTTTCAACTTCCATGAATAATGTTATTGATTTATTGTCCGCTCTTTCGACTGAGCTCGTTGTTTCTTTTTTTTACTGTTTTTAACGGGATATGATTTGATGCTCACTTGGATACCCAATTTGAAATTGTTTTGGTGGTTCCTAATTTTTTTTGGATTGTTCCAATTGTCCTACTAACCTTTCATGCAGTTGTCTCGCGAATCCAATGGATGATGCGATTCTCGCTCACTTATTTATGACTATTTTTATGACAACTTACAACCCCCATCGTATAATGTCACGTTTGTAGACTTTTTTAAATTTTGATTTTTAAATTATAATACGCTTAGTTTGTACGTCGTCTCTCTCTTCGGATAGGTCTCAAACATTTATAAAAAAAATTTATTAATTTAATATTTTAAATTAAAAATAAAACCGTATACTTATTAAAATTTTGGTGAAATAAAATATACATGATCCTTTTTTTTTGGAGGGTATTTTGGTACCACTTTAAATATCTGAGTTTGGGTAAATGAAGGACCATCGATATATGAACACGTCTCTAGTATAAACAAAAGTTAATAAAGAAAATACTAATTTAATCACCCTAATTGGACTTTTTCTTCTGATAGGAGCATAAGGTCAACTGGTCCAAGTTGACAGCGAAAGGACACATGAGTGTGACTTCTCTTCGCTACTATTATTATTATTATTATTATTATTATTATTATTATTATTATTATTATTATTATTATTATTATTATTATTATTATTATTTATAATAGTACTATTATTCTTTATTATTATTATTATTTCTATTCCAATAAAATAATCATAATATTTGTTGAATTAAATTAAGCGGGTAAACACTTCCTCATGTTTGTTTTGTTATACACATACGTATTATTATTGTTATCTACTATTTTACTAATATGTTCATGTTTTGGATTAATTAAAACATAAAATAGATCGAAACCTATTATTCCTATACATTGGGGGAACATTTTAAAAGAAAAGGTAATACATTAATTTTGTCATGAATAATTTGGAGAAAGAAAAGTATCAACAAAGAAAATTAATGTATATAATATATAATATAATATAATATCAGAGTACAGATTTAGATTTTAAAACAAATTATTAATTTTTTCATATATTTTTAATAAAAAATCATCTAAACTAGTTTTCAAAATACCACTTTTTTATTCAAAATTATAATATATTCGTAATTTTTTTTGTTAATTTTTAAGAGTTTGTATTTTTAGAACCGTAATTTTAAAAAAATCCAAAATTAATGGATGGTTTTTAAGGCGAACGAACTAGAGCAATTAATGATATATATTTTAATTATTTTTGAATATCTTTTTTTAACGAGAAATCGTTATTTACTATACGAGAGACTGATAGATGAGAGACGCATAAATAATGGATCCCTATTACGGGACGAGACCGATAGATGAGATACGATGGATCGTTAATTGTTGGAAAAGATCCGATAAATGAGAGGCGCAAAGACTGGAGACCGTTAGTTGTGGAACAAGAGAACGATAGATGACAGGCGCAAAGAAGAAAGATCGATAGTTTCGGGATGAAAGATCGTAAGTTACAGGATGAGAGACCTATAGATGAGAGACTCATAGACGAGAAACTGTTAGTTTACAGGACGAGATACTGATGTATGAAAGACGCAGAGATGTGAGATCGATAATTGCGCAACATATATACCTGTAGATCAAAGACGCGAAGACAAGAGACCGCAAGTTGCAGAACCAATGTAAAATGTAATTTTTAGATGGTAGATGCGAGACAAAAAAGCTAGATGTGAGATCAGGGTTAACTGAATTCACAATTTTTCTAAAAAAATAAAAAAAATATCATTCATGGATCTAGTTTTGGTCGTCTAAAAAAACAAAATCAGTGGTACTTTCACATTTTTGTCATGAGTTACGGTTTGAAATGGAATTTAAAAAATTTCAATTAAAAAAATAAAAGGAATATAAAATATACATGTGTGTGATGATTTTAAATAGAATGGTACCTTAAAACAAAGTTTGTTAAAAAAATTTGAGTCTCAATCAGTAATCAGTTTTTAGATCGCATCTAAAGAATGCAACATGCACCATAGAATATCCAACCAATCCACTTGAATAATCATAAATATAAAATAAATTGGTAAAATGTAAAATAATAATAATAAATAAACAATAGTTAAACCCGTCAAACAACGAATATAGATGAACATATAAAAATCTACTATGTGATATTCAAAACAAGAAAAAATAAGTCAAATAAATATATGTGTCGATTTCTATATAAAATCCTAAATGGTTTATAATTATTTTATAAAAATTAATTTTTTATTGAAGATAAAAAAAATCATGTGTAAGACTTTGATTGAAGAAATAGAGTTTTGGGTTTAATGATTCAGCAGTTTAATCCACTGATAATTTTAAGAGACGAGAATTAAAATTTTGGTGCGGTGAAACTCATTTACCGCTTTATTCTAATTTCTCAATATCTTTTTTTTCTCAATCTTGTTGATTTTTCTCAAGTCCATATATTCTACTTCATTTTAATCTTGGTATTATGGTTTGGCTCTCATGTTGGACTAAAGGTAGTTTAAAAGATGAACCAAGCTTTTGAGGTTTTATTTATATGATTATTCTCTATGTGATAGCGTTTTCTGAGTTGATTCATTCTTTTGAAGATTATTCTTGATTTTGAAATCTAGCAAGCTTTAGCTATTGAATCTATTCGTTCTTGACGTGGTTTATTTGAGTATTTTAAAAAACTTCTTCTTGAGCATTGTCATTTCCTTGGCAAATCAAGTACTTTAACTTTGATAACTTGTTTTTCATTTCGAGTTATGTCTTTTGAAGTACCAAATTATTGTCGCGCCATCTTTCCATCCAAAAGTCTATACCACCTCTGCCTATTTTCTAAAATGTGTATTGTTTTTCAATATCTCTCATTCTATTATTTATATATATATATATATATATATTAGAGCTTGTGATAGGTAGTCAAAACTATTAAATGATGAGTATTATAGCAATATATAGAGAGAATGACTTTGTCCTAAAGAGAAGTGTTTTCTATGAATTTGAACCAATATTTACATGAGAACACTATATGTAACTCTTCAATACTTCTGATGTTAATGTCACTTTCATTGTATGTTTCACACAAAGCACTATGTTAGCCGAATGGCCCATAGTCTAAGCCTTCTTGGATCCTCAAAGATACCTATTAAATATCTTATCAAGTCTCGTGATAACTGTCTTTGGGAGGATACAACTTTGTAGATGATATATAGGTATTGTCATAAGCGCATATTGATTCAGAATGAGTCTGCCCCCAAATGATAATATTATTTCATCCCATTATAATATTTTTGAGCTGACCTTATCCACAAGTTGATCATATATGTGGATTTTATTATTTGGATGAATTAGGATCCTAAGATATGTAAAAGGTAGTTTTCTATATCTGAAGCCAGCCAGTTTAATGAGTGTATTGACTCTTGGCTGAGTAATTTTTATATAATTCATATTGACCGACTTCTCATTGTAGATAATTTGACCTGAAGCTTCATACTATTTCACGAAGTTGCAAATTTTGATGATGTCATTTGAGGATTAATTAGTGAAGATGAGGAAATAGTCAACATATGTTATACAAGCTATGATCATATTGTTTTTTGTTTTATAATAAAGTCCACTATAATTTTCAAAAAGCTTTTTAAGCCCCATTATAAGGTATTCTTCAACAAGGGTAAAAACACTAAAGCATATATGATCTCTTTGTCTAATACCATTTGTACATTTAAAATATAAATATAATTGACCAGTAATAAGTATCGAGAACCTTGTCAAGTTAATAATATTTGTACTCCAACCTATCCATTTTTTGTCAAAGCCAAATACCTCAAAGATTTGATATATAAATTCAAAGAAGATTATGCCAAAAGACTTTGTCATGTCAAGTTTTACAAAACAAATTTCCTCTTCTAACTTTTCTATGGATCTTGTGGGTAAGTTCTTGTGTAAGTAATATATTATCTTGAATGTTTCTAGCTTAAAAAAAGCATCCATGTTCTTTATAAATAATTTTAGGTAAATGTGAGGCTACCTTGTCTTTGATAGTCTTTGATAGAACTTTGTGCGTGACTATACATAGACTAATAGGTCTAAGTTCTTCCCAAGTTTTAAGATAATCTATTTATGGATTAAGAAAAAAATTGTAGTAAATATTTCTTTTTAGGGGCATGCGAGTCTTAAAAAAATATTATAGCATCACAGAGGTCTTTGTGAATGATAGACCAACAAGAAATATAGAATTTTGAGTTTAACCCAACTACTCCAGCATCATTATTGGAGTTCAAAATTTTCATATAGCTTAGGATTTCATCCTTTAATGGAATAGAAAAAAGTTTGATATTATTTTGATTAGAAACCAGTTTAGGAATGGTATTCTATAGGTTATCTACATTGAATAGATAATGTTGAGTATTTAAAAGGGATTTAGAATGATTTTCCAGTAGATGATCCCATTGCATTTTGATCTGTGATCTATTGGTCTCCATCTAATATACAATGGATTTAATTTATTTTCCTTCTATTTTGAGAAAATATTTAGATTTCATGTCTTCGTTTTTCATCTAGGTCACTGTATTTTTTCGTTCATACTAAAATTTATTATAATAGCCAATAAAAGTATATATTTTGCTTTAGCTTTTGATAGGTTGATTTTGTCTTTTATATTTTGATTTGTCTCTAGGAATTTTCCTAGAACATGAACTTCTTCTTCAGTTTTAGCTATTGAGTCAAATATGTTCCCAAATATGTTCCAGTCTATTCATTTAATCTGTGATTTAGTTTTTAAGCTTATTCCAAAAGACAGATAAGATGAATCTGTATAGGCCTTCTTTCCAACGTTTTTCAACCATGTTTAGAAAATCTGGATGAGTAATCCACTATTTTGGAATCTAGAAAATTATTTGCTTCATATATTTTCTACTAAATATTGATGCTTGATTGGGAGTGGTTAGAGCTAGTAATGACCTTTATCAACTTTTATTGTTTCAAAATACCTAAGTTATGTTGCGTTATACAAAACCCTATCCAATATCTTCCATTTGTGATTGTTTGACAAAGTGAAACGAGAACCTATAGAGCCAACATCAGTTAATTAGAAGTCTTGAATTATGTTGTTGAAATCCTTCATGCTTCTCGTGCATAAGGTAGAACAATAGAGTGTTTTCATCTAAATTTGTAATTGCGTTGAAGTCCCATTAGAATCCCAGGCTTTGTGTTATCGGTTATTTCCCTTAAACCATCCCAAAGATATTTTCTTAGTCCTTTAGTATTTTTAGCATAAATAATAGTAGTAAAAGGTTTTGTCTAGTGTGGAGTGTCTAGCATTTATACGAAGGAAATATTCATGATTTGTGATATTTTCTACTTTAAAGTATTCTTTCAAAAAGATCCATATCTTGTTATTTATATCGGTTTGGATGAACAGAAATCCAATATTTCTGGTGGTGTATTTAAGCTACTCTATAGAGATCTTTGGTTAGTGAATTGCAATGAAGTTAGCTTTTCAATCTTTTGCAATTTTTGGAGTCTTCTAATTGTATTTTTTTCCCGAATCCTCCCACATTCCAATTAAGGATTGTGAGTGTCATCAACAATGACTTTAAGAGGGTCTTAGAGACCCTTTAGAGTTAATTGCATTATTGTGATTTGTATCTTGTTCTAGTTTTGGTGGTTTTCTTGCAAGACATAGAGTTTTATCCTAGATTATTACATTATGAATAATAGAATGACATATCACCATAGTAGATTTCTTGCCAAAAACCATCTTATGTTTGAGGCTCTCGTTGATTACCAAAACCAATCTAACTTTAGGAATTAAAGCTTTTGAGACATCTAACTCAAGCCAGATATTGTAGGCATTATATCTAACTTTATTTTTTTGGCAGAACCCAAATTTTGAGTGGATCTCCAAGGATTTTAGAAATCATGAGGATGGCATCATAATTATATATGAATTATAGTAAGTTATGGAGAGAGATCAACACTGGTGTGATGATGGATTTTATTCTAAAATTTCAAAATTGATTCCATTTAAGTAGTCTCCTAAGGTATTGGTCTATTTACCAGATTGTTCTTTTCCAGATCGTTGAGTTGTCTTCCAATTAGTCGAACTCAACCAGTATTTGTCTATGGTTTCATAATGTAATGTTGAATTCTCCTATGAATCCAAAGTTGAGAAAGAAGTTATGAATGATTTTCATCTAGGGTCTACCATGGGAAAACTTGTCTACCATGATATATTTAGAGCTAGATATAAATATGTCTTTGTATTGTGAGGATAATCTAATTGTTAAATGTTTATCTTGTTTATGTATGATTGGAGTGATTGTTATGTTATCAGTGGATTTAGGATTAGTGACTTCAACATAAGATCTCACAGTGAAAGGATTATGTTGCTTGTGATGTATGATAGGTTTCTGGTTGGTGTTTAAAGTGAGTTTTTTAATGTGGAAGTGGTCACGAGATCGAATAGTCAGATTTGAGCCAGGATTGATGTAAACAATATTGATTTATGTATCAGGGTTAGTTATAGTCAGTGTTATGAAGCTTGTTACGTTCAAAATATGGGTAGTATCGGGAGTTGATTGAAGAATTGAGGCTCTTAGAGGGGATTGATGAATTGAGGCTCTTGGAGAGGATTGAGATAAGGTTGTATGATGTTTAGAATGTTGGTGAGGTGTGGAGGAGGTGCATCCTCCAGTCATCGCGGTGGTGGCGAGGTGGAGAAGGTGATGGAGGGACGCCGAGGCTGGTAGGATTTGAGTGTAGCTTAGTATATTTAGACTTTTTTCATGAAATATTATATTTTATTGGATTTATAATCATTTTGTATAAATAATTAAAACTAAAATTCTAATCTTAGTTACATTTTAAAAAAAATACATCTTAAATATGGATAAATTAAATTTGTGAATTTATCAATAAATTTGATTATATAAAAACAATTAGTAAACAAAAGTAATAATAATTTGTTAATAAATATATTTATATTTATATGTTAAATTAATCTATAATAATAATAATAATAATAATAATTAAGATAATCTATCAATAATCCTGTGATTAAAATTATTTACATCAACCACCTAGGGTTTGAGAAAATACTCATAATCATGTGGTTTTAGAACTTGATTATTGATATCCATCTAGACTTTATGTTAACATTAATATACCTCTTAATCATTATTTTCTTTTCTGTTTTTTTTTGTTTTTAAAAAATCCAAAAATACTATTGTTTTTATTTTTTGAGACGAACAAAACTAGATCTACGAAACATATTTTTGGAATTGAATTTTTTTGGGTGCGTAATTACGTGTACTTGGATTGTGAAATAAGTCTCATTGTGTGAAACAAGCAAAATATAACGTGTTTTTGTGACAATACATTCTAATTAGATGTGAAACAACTTTTTTTGTAGTTGTGAATTTATGAGTATTTTTGTGTTAAAAAACCTTACGTGTAACTTAGTTGCAAAAATAACTTTGGTTTATTTGCGCAATCATGTGCAAATATGTTGCAAAAATGAAAAAAGGAAATGGTTTCTTAAATAAGACTTTTTATTGTGAAATAAGTGTGATTGTGTAAAAAACAAAATACAACTTGTTTTTGTGAAAATAAGTATTAATTGTGTGTGAAGCAACTAACTCTTTTGTTGTTGCTAAAATATATGCATTTTTATGTTGATTTTTGTAATGGATTGTGTTCCGGTTGCAAAAATACGTGTAATTAGGATGCAAAATTAGTCTAAAGCAATTTCTAAAAATATTATTAATGGATTTCGTGTCATTCGTTTTAAAAAAATGAAAATATATGTATTTTTTGAATTTATTTTATTTAGGGTTTTAAATATATGGAGTTTTAAAGGTTAAAAATAACCCATTGTTAAGGTTGTACATGTTTTGTGTGTTCAGGGGTATTGCTAAAAACATTTATATTGCATGCATTTATCGGTAAACTTAAAAATTTGGTTGATTATTTGTATTTTAAATTTGTCTTGGGTGGTTATTGATAACTTATCCTTATTATTTAGAGGGGTGTAATTAGTCCAACCTGAAGCAATTGGCTCATAATTTTATCCAAGCATGTAAATATATATATTTAGACTAAGTCAAATATATATGTAACCGCATATCTTAGTAGTTAGAGAAATTCCATCCATTACTGTCATATATATATATATATATATATGTGAGATTTTTTTTTCAGAGGGAACCCGCAGCCGCTATTCAGAGTGCAATGAGTGCGCACATGGTAAACCCTCACTCTGACGCAATAGCCTGCAAACCAACGCCAGAAGGTAAACCACAGAAGGTGACAGGCTCAACCGAGAAAGCATATGTAGAGGACCTCAAACTCATGACCTTTGGTCACAAGCATACCTTACTCAACCAACTCAGCTACCCGTTTGGGGGCTTATATATATGGGAGATATTTACTATAATATGACCTATATATAAAGGTATAACTTCAATCAATAAGCACAACCTGTCTTTACTTTCACTTGCATTATCATATTTTCCAATTATCTAAAAAAATTACTTTATCATTGTTCTTAAACTCTTACTCAATTCAATTTTAAATTCATCTTCGATTTAGCTAAATCTAGCGCCCCAAATTTATCAAAATCAATTGTCTCATCTGCGGGAATCAAGAAATCATGTTTCCATTAAAAGCAAAAAAAATCTAAAAATTCAAAATGGAAGATGTCAAACGTGATCCATAATGCTGATTTAGCAGCCGATGAGGAGATCGAGATGGAACTTTCGTCGAATGAACAACCAAATTCCCTTGTAGTTGAAGTCATACAAAGATAATAGGACTTGGAGATGCCACCACCAATTGAGATCGAGTGATTGGCTCAACAGTCGAGAAACTAACAAGCAAAATATTTTATGCATTTGTGGGAGTAACTCATATCACAAGCTCAAAAACTTAAGTATGTCATCCGGACAGTCGACACAGAGGATGAAGAGGAAAAATATTATGTTACCCCACAAATGTTGCGGGAGATATATGAATGAGAAGATCATGAATACAAGAATGATAAAAAAATAGCACGATAAGGGAAATAAGTAGATCACAACCAATAGTGGAAACATGAAAAAGACCCGATTATCTAGCAAATCAAGAATGCGAGAACAATATCGATCATAAAGGTAATGTCGAGATATGTCCCTCCACCATAAGGCTTTATGCCTTAACGAAGTTATTATTTATACCCAAAATATGTACAATTTTATTATCTATGTCAAATTGCTCAACCAGAAATTCCCCAAAGTGTAAAAGGAGTCCTACCGCGATATCCACCAAATCATGCGTAAAGGTAAAAACAATATAGTGTTCCTAGATGGATGTATGGTGTTCCACCACATCAACCATGATAATTACAACCATATCCATAAAGCCGATTGGTTAGATGAAATCATTAAACTAAAACAAATGGAGCAAAGTGGAATGAGACAGGGTTCCAACGTTTATGGATGGCATAAAAAAATTATGAGGATGAAGAACCTCAAGTAGATGATGAGTACCCACTAGCCCTGGACGTAATTTATCGATTCATGTCGCAACAATATAATAATCATAAAATAGATAAATATAATGGTAGAGAATATCTGGAATCCCACATCTAACAATTTAACAGTGAGATGCTACAATATGGTAGGGATAATGGAATCAAGTATTGAGCCTTTACAATAACCTAAGAAGAATAGCAATGTAACATTTAATAATATCCCCCAAAGTTGTATAGGAAACTACAAGATGTTTTGAACAACATTTAAAAATTAATTTGTGGGGTTGAAATAAATTTAAGGGACGGGAACTACATAATCCATTGTAATAAAAAAGACAAGGAAAGTATGAGGGATTAAACAAAAAGATTCATTGAAACAACATCAAAGCTACAAGATTGCCACGACCTGACAGTCGTAGCAACTTTCAGACAAGAGATTTAAAGAATGTCATATTTAAGGTGGTCATGAAAAAGTAAAATAATAAACTTTTAAGATATGTTGGCCCAGGTAGAACGGTTCATCAAAATGAACGATGTGGCTAGAGAAAAAAGAAGAATCATCCACAATCCAGTTGATGGCCTTTCGAGAAGCAAGATAGACATCGTGGCACAGATAAGCGCAAAAGATGAAGAGTCAAGAAATAACCGTGTTTGGAATTTGGGTAAACCAAGGCCCAACCAATATCATAAATAAAGGCAAAAGGTAAGTACAATTCTAGAAGTGCTAGGAGAACATATAGAGCGCCAATGGTACCATTCACAGAGTTGACAAAATCCCCAGCGAAAATCTACAAAATAACAAAGGACTCTATTAAGTACAGTCGAACCATAAAGTTATTTGGACCATAGGTGAACATAAACAAAAATAAATATTGTAAGTTTCATGGTGATATAGGTTACTTTACTAAAAATTGTTGGGTTTTGAAGGATAAATCCAAGTTTTGATAGGCAAAGGATAATTAAATGAGTTTACTTAAAAAACCAATACATAAATATGGACAGGGCTCAGGTAATTTCGTAGCGCAAGCCTCACTAAAAACTCAACAAAAGCTTCATACGAATGCCATAACCGAAGCAGAGTTAGTATAAAAATAGGATCACGTGAACTCTGATCCAAACAGACAAACAATATGGGTGATTTTCGGAGAAGATTATTACTTTGGAATAAAAAATATATTAAGGAAAATTTATGTTAATAAAATTGAGATATCGTATCATGGAAAAACTTCCCCACACATATAGAGAAACTCATACCATGACCTATCATTCACATATGATAATTTAAAAGGAGTAGCTTCTCCCCACAACGATGCAGTAATAATCACATTAGAAATGGACGGTATATAGATCAAAAGAGTGATGATTGATACATGTAGCTCGATAAATATCATATACCGACAAACATATGAAAAAATTAGATGAGCACCAATGTTGATCCAAATTTAGATAGTCCTGACAGGATTCACATGTGCAAACACAGCAATCCTATGGGAAATAACTTTGGACGTGGCCCTTGGAAAAGAAGAATTCCATAAAAAGGTAACATGTCTTTTTATGGTAGTAGATGCACCATTCCCATACAATACAATCTTGGGTCGATCATAGATAGAACAAATGCATGATGTAGTGTTTATTATACACCAATGTATAAGATATCTTATAAATGGTGGACTAAGTGTAATAAGAGGAAACCAAAAAGCAAGCAGAGAATTATATCCAACATTCATGGCTTTCAAAACATAGTAATCAAAGAATAAATGGGTCGTATTGGAAGAAGTAAATGGCACTCGAGAGGACCCTTGACTAGTTCAGTCAGGAGAAGAAGCAGATGAAGTTATCATAGAACAAGGAAAAACCCAAAAAAATAACTTAGATATGTTTGCATGAAGTAGATAGAATGTAACATGAGTCCCGAAAGAGGTCATATGTCACCATTCAAATATCAACAATAATTTTACATAGATGATACAAAAAAAAGAAGATCTTATTTTCAACAAAAAACTGAGGCAATTATCATTGGGATAGATACATTGGAGGTTTTATGACACATTAGAGAGTCTCATTACCCAATATGGACAAAGAATCCTGTATTGGTTAAAAATAAAAACGGGTGATGGAGAATGTGCGTGGACTTCACGGACTTAAACAAAACATGTCTAAAAGACCTATTTCCACTACCAAGAATTGACCAACTTGTAGACACGATATAAGGAAATAAAATGCTATCCTTTATGAATGTCTTTACCGGATATAATCAAATCCAAATGAAAGGAGAGGATCAAGAACTCACGAATTTTATCACCGAAAGAGGGTTACATTGCTACAAAATAATACCCTTTGGATTAAAGAATACTAAATCAACATATCAATGGTATATTAATAAAATATTTACAACTCATATAGGCAAAAATATACATGCCTATATTGATGACATGTTGGTAACAAACCTACATGAGGAAGACCTGACATTCCTAACCATGATAAGCAAGATAAATTGTGGGCTTTATGGTAGCAGATGAAACAAATTAGATATGGAAATTTTGTAGTAATTACCACCCTCCAAAAAATGGTTAATGAACTTGAGCGAAAACTGCTATTACTCTATCGCATATGCTCGGAAATCCACATACATGACATGTTTGTAGAGCGCATCTTACATTGGATAAATGAAATTATGCCTCAGATTTCAAGCCATATCTTTGTAACTGCACATCATTTGTCTCTTGCATCTTTCTGTAGGCAAGGTTTATATGGCATCGTGTTCACACTACTATATTTCTTGAGTTTCTGAATTCTCACTAGGGTGAGGAAGCGAGAAACCACTAGAATGGATTCATGGATAAAATATGGACTTGATCTACAGTAAGACGATGCAATAAGAAGCGTCAGTTTACCTATTAAGATAGGAAACAGTTAGGGTCAAATTTGGCCCTTATGGCACTCGTCGTCCTTACTAATCGAATAGTACAAGATCTTATACCACCATTGAATTTCTCGAGTTTTATCCAAGATGATGGACAAAATATGTCAATCGCCTAACCAATGAAGCCAAACTACATGTTTAATGTGTCATAAATTTTATAGGTTGCGACCTAAGCATAGTATATTGCAGCCGCAAACCCTCATGTGCCGCAACATAACAATCATTTAAGAGTGGATCATATCAACACACGTATAAATGCATGCCTCAATATGTTATAAACCTGTATGGTATTCCATATCAGGGTAATCAATATTATTATCATACGACCGCACCTGCTCAAAATGGAAACTATTACTAAATCGCTCACCCGCAACCCATAAATATTATTCGATTAACCCCCCTCAGTAAGTAAATTATTATTTTATCTCTCGCTCTCTATCAACAAGAATCATTAAACGACCACTCCCTTAAACAATAAACCCATGATTTTGTTTTTCTCATTCTTAGAATTAAAACAAATATCGGGTTGTTATTCTAGCCAAGAAATTAGTGTCATGTAGCCTCATTTTAGGAAGGCACATACCAAACCAGATCCCAGTTTTTTTACCCTAGTTACACTATCGATCAAGAAAGATATTGGCTTGACATTGCAAGACAGATCAGGCAGCATGAGATGAACGATTCAAATTTGCGTTAGTGTTTGAGGTTATTGGGAGATCTCCTAAAATTTAATTTGTATAACATGGAAAAATATGACGGTTCAAGACACCCAAATGATTACATTGATTACTTTAAAAATGAGATGTTATTATATGATAAAGACAATCACTTGTTCTGTCGTGCTTTCTATATGACTTGGAGGTGAACCATGTTAAATTGGTTCAACCAACTATCATAGAGTCTATTTACACATTTGATGACTTATGGTTGCACTATAAAGATCAATTCATTAGTAGTAAAGTAATTAAAGAGGTAATCTATTACATAATATATTGTAAGTATAAGAAACGAAAGAGCATGTGTGATTACACATGTCGTTGTGTTGACACGATAAGTATTTTAAAGGGTTGTAACAAGGTTCTTGCATTTGAAGCATGTTGACGATGATTTATACCATGTCATTTGTCAAAAAAGTTGATGAAGATTATAGCATTAATTTTTTAAGACCATTTATCAGAAGTGGATTCATAGATCAAGGTGCATAAAATGGTACATGTGTGGTTTCCCAGCCTTCAAACAAAGGTCATGGCCACTACACAACCTATTAGCACCCAATAGCGTATAAGAAGATGCACAACCACTACATGCTTTATGCCGGGAAAGTTCATCGGTCGAATGATTATATACCAAATTCTGATAACAGAGCTTGCACATAACTAGCTAATACTAAGGAATTCATTTAGTTCTACACATCTACTTATAATTTTAGAGAAGATATACCAAAGAATAATAACTTATATTGCAAGAATCATAAAGAATATGGTCATTCCTCCAGGGAGTATCAGGACCTCAAAGAAGAATTTTAGTATTCGATCAACAAAAATAAATTTGTATGGTTTGTGTGTAATTATGTCACATCAAGAAAAAATGTATGAGTAGCAAGGAAAAACACTACAACGGTTGTCGTCCCATAAAAGACTAGTTAGGCCCTCGTGCTTATTGCACCATTTTGTGTGGTAAAACCAACTACCATACTACTACTACCTAATCATAGTCATTGCTCATAATGGATTTTAATGATTTCTTAAGCCCTCATATCAACTGAATTGTTTTAATAACTATCATAGGAAGATATTATTTTTCTATAGCTGTCATTTCCCTCAAGTTGCCTTCGTTCGGTATAACGAATTTTGATTATTGTTCAAGATCTCATATTAATCCCTAAAATTTGATTTCTTTTGTAGGAAGCGAGTTGATTACCAATGCAATAACTTTTCTTAGATTGGGTAGTCCTTATGATGGTTTAAAATTTTCCCCTAACCGACAAATATTAATGACAATTGTAAGAGGAGATTCGCTAGCTGATGTCTCAACATCTTCAAAGAAGAGATATATGCACACATCTATCGTGAGCTTTATTTGCGTATTTTATTTGATGATGATGATATGTTAGGGATAATAGCTCCTGGCAAAGACGTTGTCATAACTATTATCGAGATAGTTGGGTAAATGTGTAGTATATATAGGTGTACACTAGTATTTGTGATAATTCATTTTTCAAATAAGTATATAAAAATGAATAAGATGTTTATTATGTTGATGATAAATCACACGCTAACCGGACTTACCGACAATGAGACAAAATTGCTTGAAGAGTGGTTATCGGGGAAAAGTAAATTATGTTTTCATAGTTGTTAATGTGCTATAATCTTATCATAAACTTTTTGGTGAACCTTGGCTGACCGTAATGCATGTAGTGGATTTTACAATTCACTAATATGTATGATATAATATGATATGAATTTTATGATCGGAAAAACATGAAATAGTCAGAGTGTGATATGAGTGGGCGTACAAATAAAAGGGCTACAAAATGGTAGCGGTGTAAATTACCCGCGATAATATACATAATTAGCTAAACTAGCAAACGTTCTCAAAGAAATAGAGTTGCATCCTAAAAATATTTCAGGATTGGTATGGCTCTGTCAAGTATTATGAATGCTACTATTTTAGAATTTTTAACTAATAATCTTAGTGTTCTTACTTGGAAATAGAAGATGTAACCGAAGTATAAGAGGATATTACTTACCATCGTCTCACTATCAACCCATAATTTCACCAGATAAAATAAAAATATTTTGTTTTTCCAACAAAAAATGAGCATTTATACTCAAAGTAGTCAGGTTGAGAAGAGGTGGACATATTTATGAAGCATTGTACCCCATGTGACATTATGTTCTGGTGTGGAAATATATTGGATAATGATGAATGTACATGAACCTCACATATTTAAATAAAGTTTGCCTAAAGGATCTATTACATGTTTCATGAATTGATCAGCTTGAGAATATTATCTCAAGAAATCACCTTAAGTCATTCATAAAATTTTACTTAATGACATTCAGGTTCAAGGTTGTCGAGGATACCTATCAACGGTTGGTGAAGAAAACTTTTACAAATTAGCTTAGGAGAAACATGAAAACTGACATAGAATATATATTATTCAAAAATATATAAGACACATATTATTTAGCCGATATAACTGAGATAATCGCAATCCTCTGATCTATAAATCTTAAAATCGATATAGAGAATTGCATCTTTTAAGTGAGGTCTACCAAATTTCTGGTATTCATGATAAGAGAACATGTGATAGATGCCAACCCATAACAACCATAAGCTCTAGCTACCATGATGTTATCTTTCTCTATTAAGGAAGTTTAAATTTCAGGTGGTTCCTTTCATTATTAAATCATTTTATATTATTATATTCTTAAAAATACTACAAATTCTTTCAAGTGTTGAAAGGGCTCGACCATTTTAATTGGACCCAAGCAATGATAAAACGTTTTGAGATCAAATGAAACTTAGTATCACCAAAGAATTTATTGAAAATATTTTCAAAAGAGAACATATATGTGTATTTAACGGTTTTCAACCATAACGTAAATGCGGTCTTGGTCTGGGGAAATGTAATATGACGAAGACAGTGTACTATGTGAGCAAATATTTAATTGATGCAGAGACGATATAAATTCAGTTAGAGAAGTTGACGTTGGCGTTGGTGGTAACCACACGAAAAATACGTATAAATCCATATTTTCAAGGGCATATGGTAGCGTTTTATACGTATTTCCCTCTAAAATATGTTTTGATAAAGTCATATATTTTTGGTTAGTAAACCAGTTGGTCGGTTGAATTTAGATATTTGGATAATTTTTTAGGCCTTGTACTGCTATAAATATACATGCGTTGTCACATTTTATTACACTTTTTTAGGCAAAGCGGCATTCTCCAATCCTGGACTTGACCAAACCATAATGAATAATATAAAAAAATGGAGGTTCGAGCACTAAAAATAATGGTTTCGGTACAACTAATATTCACCTCAGGCGAAAAGTTGCAACAAATTTTAAAATTCGGGTTCCTAGTCTTTAAAAATAAATAGCGGTAAATATTTTTCTAAGTGGGTTGAGGTGTTAACTTTGAAAAACATACGCACCAAAAATGTTATATATTTTATTAAAATAAGCATGTGTTGCATGTATGGTACACCTGGGGCGATAACAGCGAACAATAGCTTGCATTTGTTAGAAACATGTAAGTAACGCAAATTTGTGGAACATGTTACATACCACCCCCAAGAAAATATGAAGGTTAAGGTTATCAATCGAACGATTGTTAACGTTTTAAAACTCATTTTGGAAGAAGCATATGAGAAGTGGTCTCATTTTTCAAAATAAATATCGGGGTCCTACTGAAAAACTCCTCAAGCACCATTTGCGCTAGTCTACAATATTGATGTGGTGGTCCCAATTGAGATGATAATGTTCGTTTATAAGGCAAATAATTATGATGAAGAGGAAATCGATAGGAAAATTATAGTAAGTTAGATTTAATCGAGGAAAACGTGATAAGGTTCAGCTAAGAATGAAGCATTACCACACACTAATGCGCATCGGTTACAACTCTCGGGTACGAAATATGAGGTTTCATGTTGAAGACCAAATTTTAAGACGAGTCTGCATACTAAAGAATCAAACTTCGAATTAAAGCTTAACTGGGAATGAATGTTATTGGTAGTAGGAATGACGAAGCAAGACACATACTAGCTAACATGCACATGATGCAAGAAATTAGCGAATGCCTTAAATGTAGGCCACCTCAAATTATACAGATGTTAACACGGTATGAGTTGTACTTTTATAATCTTATTTGTATTTCCTTTTTGATTTATTTGTATAAAATCATATATTGTTTGGATATTGGACTATTTCCTACCTCGATGGCGCGGAAATGTTTCAATGATGCATATTTTTTCATCCCATAAATAAAGTTTTTGCCATCTTACTAATTTTTCAGTTATAGTACAACATTAGACAAAAACGTGTTGATAAAAATCACGGTGCGTCAAGCTTTGTCCCAACATAATTTAGTTTCAACCATGAAATGAAGTTGGATTGACCGATTCATACGTTGATAGATCCATGTAGTGTAAGTAAAATAATGAGTTAACCAATATATATATATATATATATGACGACATACCTATGCAATTGAAGTAAAAAAATAAGGTCGGATTGGTTGATCCATATAAAGGCAGCCCCAAACAACGCAACAAACAAAAAGTTAGATTGACTGAGCGACATGACAACATTATCTAATGATGAAGTGTTATATATATTTAAAACACACACGTTGGGTTGATCGATATAATGGTAGAACCGAGTTAGTACATGCAATATAAGAAACGATAAAGTAATTTAAAAATATACAATGTATATCCATAAGGAAACTCTTGTAAGACGCCCGACAAGACTGATCCCCTCGTTCGGTTACTATGATACAAATAAATGTATGCGACATGACATCAAGTGCAATACTAGCTCTGACAATCCATTAGCTTAAGATACGAATCAGCATCAGGGTAAAGTGTGAGCCTATACGAACTGCTATTACTTAAAATTCTTGAAATATAGCATCGTAGTGTGACATTCAATTGACAGGTCTACTATACAAAACCCTGAAATATGACACAAGTTAAAAAAATTGGCATACCCACTAGCTGAATTGTAAAAACTATATGGATGAGGCGCGACAAAAGTAATAGTAGACCCATTATGAGTGAACCTAAAACAACTAAGTTTTTTTGGGATAGGTTTTTCAAAGTTTGGTGGCATCCACCTCTATAAGTTTGAAGCAGCAACACAATTACTGTTAACCTATTGCTTTCAGCAAGGTTGGGAAATTGTTCAGTTTCACCATCGCCAGAAGACTCATCTATTGCGCTAGCCCCATCGGCATTAGAGGAGAACTGTTGAATTTTAACAGGTTTTTTCTCGTTCAAACCAAGTCCTGTAGATCTCCAAAGTCTATTGTGTCACCAAAAGTATGATGAAAGGTCAACACCATGTTATCTTGTATTATATTTACATAGTCATTGATCAATTAGTCATGTTCTCTTACTATGCTTGCATGGACAACTCATGATTAGATATGGCTCAGGTTTGTATTTAAAAACACAATATCACGTTCAACAACCTTCTCTAAGTCTGTAAGTGATAGTCTTGAGAAATTTAAAGTGCTTCGACTGGGAATAGATAGAATTCATGCACCTTGCCCTCAGTTTTTTCGTGTGATTTCCTGTTTCTGTTTTTAGTTGTTTTTTTGCATTTTCTGTCTCTTATCCACTTGAATTATATCCACTGTGATTTTTACTCATGTTTAGCCCAATAGTCGATTTTATAAGTCGAATAAGAGCCAAATTTTACAATTCCACACTTGTATGATCTCGAATGCATTGTAAATAATATGAATTAAGATAAGGAGTTAATTTCTTAACAAAACTTAAAAAGAGTCATAACATTATATATATATATATTATACTATATATATATATATATAAATTATTAAAAGTACACACATCGAACCATATTTCCACTTATTCAGTTACAGCTTCCAAAAATGTTCGGTCACCAACCATTAGACGACATGAGTTAGGAGAGATAAAATGAGCAACAATTTCTCCTAATATTTCTAGAAGCAAAGAATTAAAGGTAATGGCTCATAACGGTTTGAGACGGTCGATCTGATCCGAAAATGTGAAGGTTTCACGTCTTTCAACCCCTTAAATGATTCACGATCCATGGTGAGATCAATTTTAAAGTGTTCAACGTCAGTAAAACCAAGTTCCACAACCATATGTGAAACATCTTTCAGATTACATTGGTTAGAGACGATTACTTTGTAGTTTTTTTAAAGTAACAACTTAATTTGGCATGAGTCTATTTATTTGGATTTTCGTCCGCCTGTATAATTTTGATGTAGCAATCACCGTGGTCATTGCTACATATATTTTTCCATCCATCATTTTCACCTCGACGTCCTCATCTCTCGCTTAAAATTTTGGTGATCCATAAAATTTTGATAAAAATTGAAACAAAGCCTAGAGGCTTTAGCTCCATCTTCTTTCTTTCGAACTAATCCAAGAAGCTAAAGTAACTTTCCATTTCTGGTTCGTGACATTAGTTTTAAGTTTTTGAAGAGCTTCAAACTCATGTATGTGTTCTGACCTCCTCTTCTTTCTTTCTGATAGTTGAAGTAAATCTTATTTCAATTGAAAAAAATCGCATAGAACTTGCTCAATATGATTTAAACTAACATGATTCTTCTAAACTCGTAATATGCATCATTTCTCAAATCTTGATAATTATATTCCATCATATGATATTTTCCATATGAGAATGACTCTTGGGTTGAAACTGTGTTTTCAAATCTGAACAACAAAATAAGGTAAAAATCCAGCTTGAAATATTGATTTAATGTTAGATATTCCATTAAATTGTAATTTTAAAGTATTGGTTAAGGAACATATAATGAATGGTTGATGAATAAATTGTATGTTTGATGTTATTCCTCGGATCTTATATATCCCAACCTAAGGTTTTCCAATAAAACAATAGCCCTAAGTGAGTTATGGATTTGATAGTTAGTTAGATCTTGTTTCATCTTGAATTTGTGAGTCGATCGAGCTAACTAATCGATAGCTTGATTATGGTTTCTATATATATATATATATATGCTTAATGGTCATAAATGAGGATATCAATTTTCTACAGTAATTCGTAATTGTATTTAATTACCATGGTAGTACCATTGGTCAACATTTCAATCAACAAGGATGAATCAATTTCAATATCTAATTATTTTAGACCTTTTTCATTGCATATTATAAGACCATCCAATAATGCCTGACTTTCAGCAATTATTAGAGATTGTTTATCATAAATCCTACCATAAGCAGCAATGGTTTTTCCATTATTGTCTATTTTAGTTCCATCCCAACTAACATCTCAATTTAATAGACATGACCCATATGGTTTTAGTTGAACCTAATCCTAGACGGTGGTATCCATTTTAGGACTGTGGGCTTATTAGTATTAGCAAGATAAAAGAAATCCTAACTTATTAGCATGGTAATTAACACATAAATGGTTAATTGTTTCCATGTTTTGACAAAATTGGCATTTAGATATAAGACAAAAACTTCTTTTTAAAAGTTAATATCTATTGAAACTCGGTTTTTAAGTATCTTCCATAGAAGAAATGAGTATTTAGTTGGAGTGGTTCTATTCTAAATCTTCTCAAAGAGGTTGGATGCAACACCTTTATTTTTAATCTGGTTCAAGGTTTCTTTGGTATTGAAGTCACTAGATTTAAATAGTGACTAGATTATTTAGTCCTATATGTTATTATGGATTGTAAGATTTTGAATTTTCCTAATATCAGAGTTGGTGATAACTCAACTAAGTTTATTTCATCCCAATTTTCATTAGCCCAAAAGCTACTAACCTTATCTTAATATTCCATCCATTGTTTGTGTCATTTGAGAGAGTAATCAAATGATGATTGTTAAACCTTTGTCTAACCGAAATTTCATATTTTCTTTATCTAGCTTCCAAAATATAGAAGACTCAACAATATCTTTAATTGAGTTTAACCTTCTCCAAGTATTAGATCATTTAAAAAAAATTGGAGTTGAAAATGATCCATGGTATTACAGTACACTTAGTGCATAAATTTAGCCCAAATAGTTTTATTTTCATGAAACTTAAACCAAATTACTTAACTTAACCATTTGTGATTTATTAAAACAATTGCGATTTTTTATGACAATATTTATATACTAAATAGGTTCATTATATCCTAAAATTTGTTGTAAAATTTATAAATAAAATAATTATTTTTTAGAGTATATGTAAATAATTATATTTTATAGTTTTTTTTATATTTATTATATACGAACGATAAAATCTAAATATACGCAGAGTTGGAATTATTTTACCCATATATGTCTAAACTATCAAACTTTAACAAACTCTCGAAATTTAAACATTATTTTATTTTACGTTAAAAAACTCTATAAAAATTTGAATTTGTTCTGGATTGGTTAATATATTTGAAAATTAAACTTGACAAGACTTTAAAATGATAAAAACATAGTTTAGATATGTTTTTTTTTATAAAAACAATAATATTAATATGAAAGATTATATATATAAAGTTTAGGACATGTCCTTGCAGCATGACTAACCAAAAGAACATCTAGTTAATAAACAAATAACCATGAGTGTTTAAGCAAAACAAGGGTTATCCAGACCATCCTGGTGCCATGTAATTTGTAACGGACGATGGATAAAACATGATGGGCAATCGTCAAACCTAACGACTGATTTTATGTGAAGATCTTTGCGTTTCTCTCCTCCCAAACATAATAAATCGCAGCGTAGAAAGTTGCGCGCCAGAGGTGGTCATGTCCATTAGTAAGTGCGTCAATGAGTTGTTCGTGGTAATCAAGGTGTTCCAATCGGAAGGGGCGGGGCATGTCATTTTTTCACGACATGGCTTCCTAAATAGGTCTCATGAAGCAACATTCGACCAAGATATGATCAATGGATTCAGAAGAATTATTGCAAATGACTCAGTCAGAGGTAGGGATGGCAATGGGTTGTCTCAGGGCCAGCCCGTTATGGCGTGCTTTTTTTGGCACTCGGCCCGAGCCACTCTGACTTAATATTTCTGAATCCGAGTCCGTCTGTTCATGTCAGCAGGTCAACCCAGTCTGGCCTACGGACATCAATTTTAATTTTTTTTTTAATATTTTCTTTTAAATATACTATATTATTTATGTATATATTATTTTTATTTCATTTAAAGTATATTAAATTTTACATATATTTTATAATTTTCGGTTTGGACAATTTAGAAACCCAAGCCCGACCTGGTCTGCTTGCGGGTTATAATTTATAAACCTGTATCCGGTCCGTTTTATTTTCGGGTCAGACAAAATCCAACCGGGTCTGGTCGGATCGGATTGAGACGGATCAGGTCGGACCGGGCCTGACAAGTCATGCATTGCAATCCCTAGTCCAGTGGGGAGACAAAGCCTCAAACAGAGAGCTTGGCCCGAGTTGAAAGCTTGCTTTGAATGGAATCAAGCAATAAAAACGTGTTTGGAGATGTTGTATTTGTTCCAGATCAATGAGGCACATAGTACTTTCATGTCAGATTGTCTGATAAAGTTGTAAGTACTGCTTATGGAGAAGTAGTCACGATGGTGATCTAGAATTCAATGGAAGATGTCCTCCATAATAGTTGGGGCAGTGAGGAGATTAATTGCATCCATAATCTCATGAAGATGGCGTTGATGAATCCTTCTACCTGATTGAATCTGGGATGGCCAGTTCCACGTGCCATTACAAATAATATCGGAGACCAGATTTATACCGTGAAGACGAGCATGCCTGATGATGCTAGGGCCATATCGGTTAACCAGAGAATTAGTAAATAGTCACGGGTCTTACCAGATAGAAATATGAGAATTATTGCTAACAAATACTTTGTAGAAGCTATCGGCTATTGTTTTGATCTTGAGATTTTTCCACCGCCCCCAACTCGGGGAGGAGCCCAAGTGGAGGATCCAAAGAGTACATCTTTTATCTTTTCAAATAAAATCGAACTGGCCCAAATCGATGGGAGGATTCTTAGTTAAGATAGACCAAAAACTCTTAAGGGTGGTCGCCTGATTCCAAACTTTGAGGTTTAAGATCTCAAGGCCAGTAATCTTCATCTCAAGGCCAGACCACATGGATTTTCTTAAAATTTGTGAAAGCTCATTCAAAACACGAATTGGGAGGATAAAGACAGAGGACCAATAAACTTGGCTAGCAAAAATGACAAATTCAATCAATTGTAGCCTTCTTGCATAAGAGAGGTGTATGGTTCTCCACGAAATGATACGGTTGGTGATCTTGAGAAACAAAGGTCTATAATCGCTATAAAAAAGTTTTGAAGTGATGAAAAGCATGTCAAATATCTAAGAGGAAGAGTTCCCTCATAAAAACAAAAAATAATCAATAATATTGCGCCGCATATTATGCTAAAGATATATATATATATGACTTTTTCTCGGATTAAAGGAGAGTTCACGTACATTTGTAAAAGGTTATTCGAGTTTCGATTATAAAAATATAAATTCAGTTAATTTTGTTTATAGGCTCCATAGATATTTTATGGACAATTTTTTTTTAGAACCTCCAACCGGTATTTAACAAGTGCGCACAGGATAAATCTTCAGTCTGATACAATAACCTGCAAACCAATGTCAGAAGATAAACCACGCAAGGTGACAGACTCAACGAAAAAAATATTTATAAAAAAACTCGAATTCATGATCTTTCATCACAAACATTCATTACTCCACCAATTCGACCATCTCTTTTGGAGCATTTTATAAACTACACATATACCGTCTTTGTGGTAAATTTTTATTTTATCTTTTTTTCAAATAAAATACTCTACATAGACTGGTCAAGCTTTTTAAACTAAAAACCGTGGTGACTTTGTTTCCAAAACTATTATAATAGTATTTCCTTAAATAATATAAGTTTTACATGTATAAATGACTGGACCACAACAGAATAATGGCAGAACATGGAACCTTAAATAACAAGTATTAAATATAATTGGGATCTCTTGTTGATTATGTTTTCCTTCTGACCATGATTCCTTAAAACTCATGTGTCCACACAAAATCTGGTTGAAGGGTAAGTATGTAATTTAAATTATTTATAAATATGTACTTTTTATACAAGTTATATCAAGCGTAACCATATCGCAGCCATAAATTACATTCAATGAGAAAGATCGCTGATCGTATGATTGTTGTAAATTGTTTATATAATTTAAATTTAAATTTTGAGCAATGATAAGTTCGGATGATATGAAAACGAGTGATGGCAGGTGGTGGAAATTTTATATATCTAATATTCGAGTTGGGAAAAAATCGCTATTTGATATCGGAATCGAAATTGACTGATCTTAAAATTTTATATCTGAATTTCTAAATTTAGATCTCATGCACACGTATCCACAAATAACATAAGTTACTTGAACATATTTAATTAAATTTTAAAAATACAACATTAAATAACAAACCATAACAAACAAAACAAAAGAAAATATGTATAAAGTAAAAATTTGTTTCATATTTAATTTTAAAGAATAATTTCAGAAAAAATATAAAAATATAAAAATATATTGTTGGGAAAAAGTTGTTTTTACTTATATACCATTGATTTTTTCGTGTTTAACCGATGTGAGATTTTAGTTACCACCTTAACAAATCCCCCTCTCGAATAAAGTACCACTTCAGCCTTTTTTCAAGTGACTTCCATCCATCCACTCTAATCAGATTGGGGGCTACCTGACCACAAAGTCACTACGAATGTTGTTGTTCACCTCCTCTTAGACCATACTGTCTTGTTCCTTAACGTCACTCCCTACTTCAATCAAGTACTACCGTTTGATGAGTCACGGGCGCTTCGAACTGGGATGTGTAAAATAGATCACCTTGAGGACGGCGTCTGGCTATGTACGACTTCCGAGAAATTCACCACCATCGTGTTCTGTTTGGGTCTAGCTTTGATACCACGTGTTGGGAATATGATGGCTCGGTCTACATATTCCGCCTTTGTATATAATAAAGACATCCCACACTAAATTTCTAGAGATATTTAGTACTTCAAATATAATTATTACATATTCAATTTAATATCCAATTTTTTAATATTATTCCTTTCACTCGTTTTTATTATGAGTCGTGTAATTATCTTTCTTTTTTTTTAACACAAGTAATTTTTGTAAAGTATGTATTTTTCATGCCGGAGCTTGGGAAAAAACTGAAAGTACCATCGATTTTGTTTTTTTAAGATGAACAAAATTAGATCCATAGATGATATTTTTCATATATTTTTCACCAGACCCATTAACTCAGGTCTCGTATTAAGTTTGCAAGATCTCGCATCTCGTATTTCTTTTTACCCTAGTCTCAAATGATGTAATAAAGAGATGCGAAACCAGACATAATGTAATGGGGAGATGCGAGACCATACACGATGAAGTTGATAGATGTGAGACCAGTCATGGTGAAGTAAATAGATGAGAGACCAATCATGATGAAGTGGAGAGATGCAAGACCAGACATGATGAAGTGGATATATGCGAGACCCGACATGATAAAATGGAGAGATGCGAGACCATGCATGTTGAAGTGGAGAGATGCGAGACATGTACTAATGTTCAAAATTGGAAAAGAGGGTTAATTGTGGTTTTTCTCCTTAAACTAGGTATTTCTATTGATAGTTTACCAATTTTGGGTATTATGCGGTAATGAGAAACTTGGCTAAGTATTTATGATAGTTTACCCAAAAATACATGAGACTGTTAGTATTTGTAAAATAATAAAATTAAAAATTAAACTAAATTTAAACGAATATTATAAAATAAAACCAAAGTTCTTCGTGTTTTTTATTTTTTGGATAGTATGGCTCATTAAATCTGTTACCATTTTCAATGACTTTATCATTTTATATAGAACCTTTAAAATATTCGCAAAGTATATAAGTTAGTAGCTATTAAACTAAAAAAATATAATATTTTTTTAAATAAAACAATCTACAACAATAACTATAAATTAAGCTTTTTTTTTGTCATATCGTCTTACTATGTCGCTGTCTAACTGAACCGTACCAATTTGTTTTGGTTGATTATTGGTATTCAATATCAGTCGCATGGCAATGTTGTATCATATCGAAATTTCAAATAAAGTATATAATTTCAATTTATAGTTATGAAATAATATTTTGAATATAATAATCTTATCTATAAATTGTTTTTGTATTAATATTTTAAAAAAATACAAAATTAATGGCATTTTTTGTAATAATTGTTTGTAAAAAACCAATTTTGCATCAACAAATTTTAAATTGATTTAAAATTTAATTATGCACTGACTTATAACGTATAACAAAATTTCTACATATAGTATCGAAGATTTATGAATCTTTTTTATAATAATTGTTTTTATTATATTAAAATAAAATTTCTAAAAAAAAGTCAATATATTTCTCGTAACAGTCGTCTAAACTGTTAAAAAACTATATTGCATCAATCGATTTTAGATCAAATTAAAATGTAAATATGTACTCATAAAGAAATTTAAAATTTTAGTTCATTGTATAATTACGAGCTCGATGAATAATGTTTATAATGAAAACAAATATCATATTAAAATAAAATTTATACATAAAGTTATCTTATTTATCACAACAATCGTCAAAGCTGTCACAAACCTATTTTATATCAACAAATTATAGATCAAATTAAAATATAATTATGTATAAACTTAGAATTTTCAAATATTTATTTCATATATGGTTGCGAAGATCTACAACTCTAGTTTCTCATGAAAAATGTATCATATTAAATAAAAATACTAGATAGAGTTATCGTATTTCTCTTAACATACGTCAAAACTGTCAAAATTGTCAAAAAAACGATTATGCATAAACAAATTTATATCAAATTCAAATATGATTATGCACCATCGGCGGATCTAAGGGGCGGCCATGTATGCTATGGACCACCCTAAATTCTAAAAATAAGGCTAGTGTAGTGGTAAAAGTGTTTAGTTTTTAACCTAGAGGTTAAGAGTTCAAACCTTGGACCACCCGAAATTGTTCCTTTTTTTCCTTTCTTATTTTTCCCCAAACTAAACCCTAAATCTACACAAATATAAAAAATCTTTTATTTTTTTATTTTTTTCCTTCTTTTTTTTCTTAATTTTTTTCCTTTTTTTTCTTTATTTCTTTTCCTTCCTTATTTCCCCAACTAAACCCTAAATCTACACAAATACAAAATACGCAACAACCCTCTTTTGTCTTTCTCCACAAATACAAAATCTACAAAGTATGTTAAGAAATCAATTTGAGAATTAGTGGAATCCTTTGATTTATAAAGAGAATTTCAGGTTTGAAATCAATTTCAAGAATGATTGTTTTTTACATGTCATAGATTGTGTAATGCAAGAGTTGAATGATCAATTTACACCCGAAAATGTTGAGTTGTTGAATTGTGTGGCATGATTGAATCCTTGTTCTTCATTTCAAGGTTTTGACACTAATTCACTTGTGAGGTTGGCAAGATTATACCCAAACGATTTTGTGGATGTTAGTGATAAAGAGTTGTCTAGCCAACTTGAGACTTATATTGACTGTGTGAAGATGGACGATAATTTTTCCGGTTTCAAGAGTATCTCGGATCTATGTAGGACTCTTGTGCGTACAAAAAAACACAAAACGTTTGGATTTGTGTACGAGCTTTTAGAGCTAGCTTTGTCATTACCGGTGGCCACCGCAAGTGTTGAGCGAGTATTTTCTAGTATGAAATATGTGAAGAATGAGTTGAGAAATCGAATTTCCAATCCATGGCTTAATGATAGCTTAGCGACATTTGTGGAGAAAGAAGTGTTTGCTACAATCGATGATCGAGATATTATCAAGCACTTTCAAGGCATGAGTAAGAGAAGAATGCAATTACGTTTAGCCTAGAAATAGATTTTCATTTTTAGTTGTAATAGTATATTAATGTATTTTGACTATATATTACTCGGACTTTTTTTAGTTCAATGATATTTTTGGCACACCCTAAATTCTAATCCTGGATCCGCCCCTGTTATGCACTAATTTATAATGTTTATATATATATATTGAGAAGATCCACAAGTCAAGTTTCCAATACAAATTATAATCATATTAAAATAACAAGTTTTGACAAAGTTCTCACATTAATCGTAATAGTTGTAGAAGCTCTCAAAAATCGATTTTGTATCAATAATTTTTAAATCAATAAAAATGTAAATTTTCACTACTTCCAAAAAAAGTATTCAAAAAATTAAATTATTTGTTTTTATTTATCTTATATTAGTTTAGTTGTATTTTATTTTTATTTTACGGTAATAAATCATATCGAACATACCGAGCCAGATATTTTGGATATAAAAAAGTAGTATACTAAAATTTTGGTAGGACAATGATACTCAATTTTGTATTATCGAATAATTGGTAAGAGTAATGATTAAGGGGTTTGATAGGACAACCGTACCAAAACCACTTCCAATGATAATAATAACTACAAAAATATTGCCCCCAAGGGGGTAGCCGAGTTGGTTGAGTATGACATGCTTGTGACGAAAGGTCATGAGTTCGAGTCCTTCTACATACGCTTTCTTGGCTGAGCCTGTCACCTTGGGTGGTTTACCTTCTAGCGTTGGTTTGCAGGCTATCGCGTCAGACTGAGGGTTTACCCTCTACGCACTCATTGCACTCTGAGTAGTGGCTGCGGGTTCCTTCCGAAAAAAAAATTACAAAAATATCAATAACCACCCAACATCAAACTTATTTACCAATAACGATCAAAAGTTTCAAAATTATTGATATCCACCACGTATTAAATTAGAATTTATAAAATAACCACCCAGTAGTCTCAAATACTCTCTCTCTATCTGTGTGTGCTTTTTTAAATTTCATATCTTTTAAACCATATCTCAAAAAAAATCCGAAAATATCATCGATATTTCTTTTTTAAGATGAACAAAACTATATCAATAAACTATTTTTTTTTACGAAAAAACAATTATTGTTTAGTTACAGAATGCGTGTAAATTGGTTGAGAAAAAATAATTAATGTTTAGTTGGAGAATTATGTGTAATTTGGTTACTAAAGATAAAATTTTGTTTACTTATGAAAACATGAGCAAATGTGTTGAAAAAATAAGAAGAAAATAGTTGCAGAAAATATGTGCATTTTGTGGTGATTATTATTTTTAAATGGAGTTATGAAAATACATAACAATGGGTAGCGAAATTAGTTTGAAAAAAATAAATGTTGTTTAGTTGTAGAATTACATGTAATTTGGTTACAATAAAGTAATTGTTATTTACTTGTGGAATTAGGACAAATTGATTGCAAATTTGGCCTTAAAAAATCCCTCATAGATTTGTTTTGTTATTCTATTAAAAATAGAAATATATGTATTTTTGGATTTTGTTTTAAGTTAGGGTTTAAACAATATGAAGTTTAGATTGTTAAAATTAATAATGGTTGAAAGGTATACGTATTTGTGTGTTTCAAAGGTATTGTTAGCATGTCATTTTTATTAAATTACAAACCCGCATGATTATTGGTAATTTGATTTTACTCGGATGAGTATAAGTAACTTACATTTTATATATATATATATAATATTAAAAAATAACATAGATACATATATTAAAAAATAATTATTATTATTATTTCATAATAAATCATCCCTTAAATATCAATTTTTTCAATTTCAATCTTATTATAAATGAAATTGGTGTAAAAATATCGAAAGTAAAAACATAATTTAGTTAACACGAAAGTCAAAACAATTGAGTTCATTTTGGAACTTTGGACTTCAACGGTCCTTAGTCGCATTGGTTCTGTTATTGGAACCCCTTTCTATGGTGACAAAACAATTGAGAGAACGGGTAGACTCAACTTTGCGCGTATATGTGTTCAGATTAAAGTCGGTGCTTCTTCTTCTACATCGATAGAGTTTGAATGCTTGAGTAAAAGCGCATCTGTTAGATTGGAGTATCAAGGCCCTTCGCCCCAATGTTCCACATACAAAGTCAAAAGGGTTTGTCCTCTGACTGGACCATATTCTGATACAATGAGGACGATAGTTGAGAAGAGGTCGAGTCACCTCCTAAAAGGCTTCGCCCAGAAAAAAAGGCAAAATGGGTATGTCCTCCAACAGGACCATCGACTGATGCACTGTAAGTCTACTTCCTTATGAATATTGCTTCTTGGAATGTGAGAGGTCTTAATGACCCCGTTAGACAAAAATATGTTACTGATTTTATAATTAGAAATAACATCTCCCTTCTTGTCCTAGTCGAAACCAAAGTCCACATTTCGAAAGTAGATTCTATTCTTAGATTTATGGCACCCTTCTGGCATGTTCTCACCAATCACTCCTCTCATCCCCTGGGAAGAATTTGGATTATTTGGAATCCTAGTGTTATCTCAATCACTAGAATTTCTCAATCCCCACAATTCATCAACTGTTCTGCCAAATGCCTCAATTTCAATGCATGATTTAGATTCCCTACAATCAACGCATTCAATAAGGCATCAGATCGTACCCCTCTTTGGAATGATCTAATCACCATTTCCAAATCCAACCAAGGCACTCCATGAGCTGCCTTAGGGGATTTCAATGCCATCCGTTACCCCGATGAGTGAATCGGTTCAGCCGACAATTGGTCTGCGGCTATTGATGATTTCAATAATTGCTGCTATCAGTCTGAGCTTAGTGATCTTAGATCGACGGGATTCAATTTCTTCTGGATCAATAAGCAACCGTCACACCCTATCCTCTCTAAAATCGATCGCGTCCTAGTCAATCCTGACTGGGACAACCTTTTCCCTATGTCTTTTGCCAACTTTGGTTTTCTCCGCTATCCGACCACACCACTGTCACCCTCAATCTTGGCCTCCCCAGGCCTCGGAGGAAGAAACCTTTCAAAAAAATTTAATATGTGGTAGTCTCATCCTCTTTTTAAAAACATAGTTTCCCACAGCTGGAATCTACCTATTCATTCTTCCGGTATGAGTTGTATCACTGACAAACTTAATCATCTCCAACTTGAGCTTGCCACTCTTAATCGAAAGGAGTATAGTGATATTAGCACTAGGGTTACTAATGCTCAAAATAATTTATTCCTTGCCCAAGAAGCCCTTGCCAATGATCCCCTCAACCCTTCTCTGCTTTCCAACGAAGTAGAGGCTTCCTCAAACTTCATCTTCCTGAGTCGAGCCGAAGAGTCTTTCCTCAAGAAAAAATCTAGAGAAAACTGGATCAAGCTTAAGGACAAAAACACGAAATTCTTTCACAATAGTATTAAACTCGACTCCTCCAAAATAAAATTGTTTCAATCAATAATGATCAGGGACTCTCTGTTTCTTCTCCCGTTAGTATCTCGAATGTCTTTGTCAGCTACTTCAAAAACTCTTTAGGGGTCCGTCATCCTGAGTACTACCCGGGGTTGGAAAAAGTGGCCCCTCTTCTTACTACCAAAGTCAAAGATTGTGATAAGACCCATATGGTCCGCGAGATCTCTCGTGAGGAGATCAAGTCTGCCCTTTTTAACATTGATAGCAACAAGGCATCTGGCCCTGATGGTTTTAATTATTTCTTCTTCAAAACCTCTTGGAATGTGGTTGGGGAGGATATTTGTAACGGTGTCCTGGATTTTTTCCAAACCAGCATAATCAATTTCGCTTGGAACTCCACGTTCATTGCCCTTATTCCCAAAAAAGAATCCTCTTCGGAGTCAGCTGATTTTAGGCCTATTACTCTTTGTAATGTTGTCTTTAAGATAATCTCCAAAATCTTAGCCAACAGAATTAAAGACTCATTTTCCTATCTTATTGACAATTCTCAATCGGTCTTTGTCTCGGGAAGAAACATATCAGACAACATCCATCTTTCCGAAGAATTCCTTAGAGGCTATCACTCTAATGCTTATGTGAGAAGGGTTGCTCTAAAGATTGATCTTAAGAAGGCTTTTGATAGCGTGCGTTGGCATCTCATCCTAGACATTCTGGTGTCTATGAATTTTCCCGATCAGATGATCAATTGGATCATCAAATGCATCTTCTCCCCCTCATACTCTGTTATTGTCAATGGAGACCTCCATGGTAACTTTAAAGGTAGAAAAGGTCTCGGCCAAGGGGACCCGCTCTCCCCCTTTCTCTTTGTCTTGGTCATGCAAGTCCTTTTATGTACTCTTAAGGAAAAGAGTTCTGATAAAAACTTTAAATTTCACTGGAAATTCCACAAACTCAAAATCACGAATCTCTGCTTTGTAGATGATCTCATGATTTTCTGTCATGGGAATGTCAATTCTCTACTTCTTATAAAAGAGGCCCTGATTGAATTTCATGCCTTGTCTGGACTCAAAGTCAATCCCTCCGAAAGCCACATCTTTCTCTCGGGTATCAACCACCCTCTGAGAGCCGATCTTCTTTCCATTATGAGTTTCCTTGAAGGATCTCTCCCAGTCAAATACTTGGGAGTTCCCCTCCTTACAGGGCGTCTTACCCATAGAGACTGTCGTCCCCTTCTTCACAAAATTACCGCTCGGATAGACTCTTGGACTTCCAAACATTTATCCTATGCGGTCAAACTCCAGCTCATCAAATCTGTCCTCTTTGCGGGAAAATTTTTATTGGTCCTCCATTTTCATTCTCCCCTCCAGGATCATAAAGATCTCTCTCAATACTTTTTTCGATTTCTCTGGTCGGGTTCTGCCATGAAAACCCACGGGGATAAATATCCTGGTCCAAAGTTACCTCTCCTACGAAAGAGAGCAGCCTTGGGATCCTAGACCTCAAAATCTGGAATCAGGCGGCTGTCCTTAAACACCTTTGGTCTGTTATCAGTAATAATAATCACTCGATCTGGAGTGATTGGATTAAAATGGAAAAAATCAAAAATAAAAATTTCTGGGATTTTCCTCTCGGATCCTCCCCCTCTTGGATTTGGAGGAAAATTCTCCGACTTTGACCTTTGGCGAGCAACTTGTACAGGGTGGCTATCGGGAATGGCTCGACTACATCTTTCTGGTTCGACCCATGGCTTATCTCTACCTCTCTTGTAAATCACTATGGATCCGATATCATTGACGATTCAAGACTCGAGAAGAACCTTAAAGTCTCCGAGATCATTCTCAATGGTAATTGGAATTGGACATTTAACATTCGATCCGCTCGAGCTAGAAGCAACGCTAATCTCAGGGAGATCAACAGGCTCCTCCTCTACCTCTCCCTCCTAACATCTCTGCTCAAGACGTCCATTATTGGAATGCGAAAACTGGTTGCATCACATTCACCATCCAGGACACTTACAATGCCATTCGTAAGCCCAACCCAACAGTGGGGTAGGTCGGGTTAGTATGGAATAAATACAACATTCCTCGTCATTCTTTCATCCTTTGGCTTGCTGTCCAAAACAAACTATTCACTAAGGATAAGTTGCTCAGTTGGGGATATAATACCCCGACTGACTGTGTACTTTGTAACTCTGCACTGGAAACCTCAGCTCATCTTCTCTTTGACTGTAGTTTCGCTCAGAGTATTTGGACTCAAGCCAGTTCAAAATTGGGTTTTCCTTTAACTCACTCTAACTGGCAGTCTTGGATTAATGAGGCATCAAACTGGTCTCAATCTCGAAACCACCATTTTTGGCGCACTAGTTTTCCCTCCTGCCATCGCCTCCCTGGTTTCTCACCGAATCTACTCTGATCTTCCGTTCATATTCCACCCAAGATTTGCTAGCCTTCGTAACTGCTTACCCCTAACTATCTCCTTCTCTTATTGCATGTATTCTCGATTGCCCAGACACTTCGTTTGGGATCTTACAGAGTCCTTACCTCTTGAGCTTTCATCAGGTCGTCGCGGGATCTCTGGATGCTCAGTGATATTGTTCCGACCTCCGCTCTTTTATTTCTATCTAAGTACTTATGCCGATGTTACAACTATTTATACCTCGGTCACCTAATACTTTTGTATCAGTTTCACTTATCGGGGTATGCTCCAGGTATTTGTATGAACTTTCAATTTACTTAAATGTTTTTTATCCACCTAAAAAAGTCGATTTGAATATGTTTTTTTATATATAAGAATAATAGTTATTAAAAAATCTTATTAAAAAATATATTTTTTTTTCGGAAGGAATCCGCAGCCGCTACTCATAGTGCAATGAGTGCGCACAGGGTAAACCCTCAGTCTGACGCGATAGCCTGCAAACCAACGCCAGAAGGTAAACCACACAAGGTGACAGGCTCAGCCGAGAAAGCGTATGTAGAGGGACTCGAACTCATAACCTTTTTGGTCATAAGAATGCCATACTCAACCAACTCGGCTACCCCCTTGGAGCCTTATTAAAAAATCTTATTTTAAGGTTTGGTGGATAAAATATTTTATTTTTCTAATCGAAGTATTATAATTCTCAATAAATAATTTCCACGTGTCATATTTTATGTTATATTTTAGTAAATCATAAGTTTACCTATTTGTAATATATTAACTACAACTAATAATAATTAAATCACTAATAATAATTAGTAATAATTTTGTATTATACTTTTTAATACATTTTTAAATTTAATGTAAAAAACATATTCTTCAAAGTGAATATGTTATTTATTTTTAGAACTTTTTATTTATCCAAAATTTTATAGAATCTTCGATATTTTATTTTAACTCTAAAATATTATAATAGAATATTATTCTATTTATGATTTGTAACTTGAGTCATATTAGTTGATTGTTTATATTATTAAAAACATTATATTTAATAAAAATTATTAAGTATATGTTAAAAAAACTTTGTGTTAACTAGGAATGTTAATAACTAATAATAATAGTTTATTTAAAAACTAGAAAATGATAATAAAAAATTATTGAGCAAAAGTATAATATATTTAATAGAAAGCTAATTAATTTAAAAATTAATAATGTGTTTTAAATAAATATTGGTGTAATATTTGACGACAAATATTTTCGGATTTGTGTATTTTTTAAGTTGTGAATAAAATATAAAAAAATAATATATATATATATATATATATATATATATATATATATATATATATATGATATGAAAAATATATTATTTGATTTTTAATAATTCATTATTTTTATTTTTGGTAAAATAAATTATATATGTATATGCTATCACTTTCTTCTATTCATATAACATTTGAGCTAAGTTGATACATTTTTTAAATGATTATAAATGATTGGGAATTTATGAAAAAATTAAACCACCATGATGTATTTATACAATTATATAAGTGTGAGTTTATTATATGTTACCTCGTTTAATATAAGATGACTATTGTCTCGTTTGGTCTCATTATGATATAAATAACTTTAGATGTTATATTATGAGTAAACTAAGATCAATTATTTATACTAAATATCTCAAAATCAATATTTGTTTTTTTATATTTTTTTAATAAAAATTTGAGCATTTGGTGTAGATCGTTCCAGTATTGTCTATATTGAGTTATTAGTCCATAAACAATTTTTATCCATTTATTTTTCTATTATAAACCCTAGATTTATATATACTATTTATGTATCTAACTCTTTGAGATGTAGTACATACTGATGAGAAAATTTTACTCTCGTCTTTATAATCTATACTAATATAAAATGGGGGCTCTAAAGTGGAAACACGAAGGTGAGCGTGTTTTTGTAAACATATCAATAATCCTTATAACGAATGAACAAATTACAATGTAATATTGCATATATGTAGGTGGTGACAAGTGACATGATTATCAATCTTGATATTATTGGTTCTCTCATCAAAATTAAATTTTGTGCAACATAAATAACACTTTTATCATTATAATGTAGCCGAATAGAATGAAAAATAAAAATATTCATATCAACAAGTAGTCGATGTAACAAAAAAAATTGACAATCAACTAAGGCCATGACATGTTTATTAACTTTTATGGTATATCGAGAAATGACATATTATTTCTTGATCTTTTATGAAATAAGCGAGTCGTCAAGGAAAATAAAAAATCAAGTGGTCGACTTATGGTTTGTAAGGTCACCAGTCGAATTTGCATAAGAGTAAGCACGCAACTCTAATAAAACTATAAATATAAATAACTATAAACTTGAGTACCCTAAAGCAATTTGAAAACATAAAGAAAACAAATATAACCAAATGAATTGTATTTGCAACAATTGAAAATAGATATCGCGAGACACACATTAAGGACAATAAAATTTAAAACCTTAAGTCATCCAAGACATAAATTACCCATTGTTTACGATATATAACAATCATATTTTAAGGTTGTGGGTCTGAAATACAACAATTGACAGAAGTAAAAAAAGAATTAAGAGACTAGAATCAGACAATTGAGAAAATATATACAAGATTTTAATGTTATATTAAGAATATAGTACATATTTTAAAAAGATAAACAAGATGTGCGAACAAACTCATTTCATGTTGATGCATCCAAGTATCATTGAGGTCATAAAAGACAAAAATGGTGAGGTATGGTGAGGTATGGTGAGGTATTATAAGACAAAAAATAATAAATATCAAGAGACATATGATAAGAAGCATATAAATACAAACCTTAATGAAGCCAATTTATTTGAATTACCAGATAAATAAATAAATAAATATCTTTATAACAATAGGGTGACATGGCATGCAGTTGTGAAACAAAGAACTATTGAAAATGATCGAACATATATACGTCTAACGACATGGAAAAAACTATGTTGTTAAGCTAAGATGGGTTCATAAATTAGTTTGTGGGGATGTTGTTGTTGATATTTTTCACTTTGCTTAGAAATTTTGGACATTGAGCATTTCACTAACCATTTTTGTTTGCAAAGAACACATTTTATACGCGATTATTTTCCGATTGGTGCAAGTAATTCTTGAATGATCGAATATATCATGATCCGTGTTTGGTGTTTTCAATAAGTTCAAGTGTTTTCAAGCAATCCAATATCTTATAAAAAGATGTCATCAACGACGGTTATGATACGTTTCATTTTAGTGCTGCTCAAGTTTGTATTTTAAGTATTTTTAGAATTTTAATGGGAGTGGTATTGTCAAGCTTAAATATATTTACACAAGTATTAAGAGGGGTGTTATTATCAAACATTCAGCTTTAAGTACGTTCGAATGCGTGTGATGGGGATTGTTAAATTTATGATAATATTAATTAGAACTCAAATTTTCACCTCATGTTCTTAGGATGCTGCTTAGCTAAATTAAATTTACTAGCCTACAGTATATTAAATTTCTTCATATTGTTGGTTGTTGTATATGTTATCTTTTTTACCATATTTATAATGAGATAAAAATACGTAATTGATTCGACTATGCAATTATCATACATTATGGAGTTTGGATGTTACTTCATGATATTTTATTCTATTTTTATTATCGATTTATTCAATTATCTTTTGAATGATTAAATAAATATATTTTAAGATTTTCATCATTTTAATATAATCAAATTATCATTTTTTTTATTAAACCATGTGTAAATCTATGTAATTAACAACTCGCCTTCTATATGAATATATATTTTTCTTTATTAAAGTCTATTTTTTGTTTATGTAATCAATTTATTTACACACACACGTTGCATTGTAGATTACAACACAATATTTATATGATCAAATTTATTATACATATTTAAAGTCTTTGATTATTTATTGTATAAGTTTGATGTTTTAAAATCAATATGATCTTAATTCATGGTTCAACTATATTATATAATTTTTTTATTTTTAAGTAAAAGTTTTTGAAAATTTCTTATACTCCCATTAAATTATTGAACTAATGGTATAAAATCAAAAATTGTATCTTCATTCATTTTATGTTATAAGATAACTATAAATAATATACCTATATCTATATGTATTTTAGTAATTCCACACAAACTAAAGGAGTTACAAATATTTTAAATAATCGTACAAAATATATTGTTCAAGTTAGTCTTTATCGTTATATAAGTGATGTTGTAATATTTTTATACCTAATGACCTATTTTTTTTAAATTAGATTGTATGTTAACTATTCAAAACTCATCGTAATATATGTATAATTTGACCAATAAATATAATTTTCTATATTGTGATCATAACATAAATTCTATCAGAACAAATTTTATAAATATTTTTTCTTCTCTACCGTCTTTTTTCTCTAACCCTAATTTATCTCTATGTCGCCTCCTTTTTTTTGTCTTCAACACCATCACCCAAAATGTCGCATCTTATTTTTGTCTTCAACACCATCACTCCCAAATAAAAGTATAATCAGCGGCGCTCTTTTTTTTCTCTTTAACCGGTTAGAGAGAGCAGCATCCCCTTTTCTCTCTCATCTATCGTCCTCGTTTCTTATTTCTCTGGATTTATAGATTTTTTTATGAATTGTATTTTCGGCTCGACGTGATTATTATCTATAGGTGTGTCGCTAAGTATCTATGTTTTTTGGTGTCTATGTTTTTATCTAGATGAAGTTTTCGTGTATTATTATGTTGTGAGTTACGGGGCCTGGGATGATGGTTTCAGTCAGATCTGGTTCATATGTATTTGGTATGTTTTCTTCACATTTGGTCTGTTTGTTGCTGGTATTACTAGATCATTCTTATTCTAAAGTAAGATCTGGATTGATTGATTCGGTGATGGATGTTGTTTTTTTTTCTTTTTTTTCTTTTTTTTCGGAGGGAACCCGCAGCCGCTACTCAGAGTGCAATGAGTGCGCACAGGGTAAACCCTCAGTCTGACGCGATAGCCTGCAAACCAACGCCAGAAGGTAAACCACACAAGGTGACAGGCTCAACTGAGAAAGTATATGTAGAGGGACTCGAACTCATGACCTTTTGGTCATAAGAATGCCATACTCAACCAACTCGGCTACCCCTTGGGGGCTTATGGATGTTGTGTTTACCTGCAAGATTGATCCTCTTTTTACATTTCGATTTAAATTGATTTTTTGTATTTCTCTTGTAATTGAATTTTTGTTTTCAGTTGTATTTAGATGTTTTAGGATGAGCTCTACTATTTTGTAACTTTATTTATTATATATTTAATATTTTTAAAACTATTTTTAATAAATATTCGAGTATAAAATTGAATATTTTAAATAAATTTTGTTTAAAATTTTAATAATAAAAGTTTTGTGCTATATTTGTTTTTTGTATTCAAATATATTTTAATTATGTTTTAGTATGAAAATATTGCATTTTTTAATCATAATATTATGCATGATTTGTCTTTAATTATGATCATATACACATATATACTATTTATATAGATTCATAAAAAAAGGATAGATAACTAGATAAAAAAATGCACATTATTTCGATAATTGTTTTTCCTTGATTTTTTTATTTTCTGTCATTTAGGACAAAAGTTTCTCATATTGCTAAAAAATACATCTTAATTTATCTAATCAATATTCTTGATATAAAATAATGATGATAACTCAAATTTTCTCTTTGATTCTAAATTACTATGCATCTCACCATTTTTTAAAATTCTTATAGTGAAATGATAGGGTGAAGGGATTCTCTAATTATTCTTATAATTTATTTTAGTGGTATTGAGCAAAAATAAGAAGAAAATATAATTATCTATTTTTTAAAAAATTATTTAAAAATATATAATCCATGTTCAATTTCAAACAAATAAATTAAATCAAAATTTTAAATTTCATAACTTAAAAATATATAAGTATATTCGTTTTGAAATAAAATTTTGAATAATTTATTTGGTTTGGTTTTTTAGCAAGTTTAAATTTTATTGAACCACTTCTATATGTTTTATAGGTTATCATAAATTTATGAAATCCATTTAATTTAAAGTAGTATTGAAATGAATATTTTTTGAAGTAAACGACATATGATATCGGTAAATAATATTTTATGAAAACCTCTTGTGTACATTTTGAGTGAATAATAAAGTTTCCTAAACTTAGAAAATGATAGACCTAATTCAAGATAATGAGACAAATTTTTAAAGTTTCATGTGCAATTTTTTTTATTAAAATATTACAATGTTTAGGATTATATTCTTACTTGTTATGTTTTATGTTATATTTCTATCAACCTAAACACTTATGGGTTCGTATATAAATTGACTCTAACACTCAAATATTGTATCATGTATAAGTCATATCATATAATTATAATTTTTAGTGTCAGTCTTATTATGTCATAGATTTTATTAAGATATGTGTAATGAGTATGAAAAATACATTACTATAATCTGACATGCTAATTATTTGTGTAGTTTTCTTATTGATTCAAAATTCCATAAGATCATATAAATTTTGATCTCAAATTTAAAATATCATACGAGGATCTTGATGGATTTAAGGTCTGTATCATATATTAGCAATTGACTCAATCATATATTTATATTATTTAAAAATAAAGTCAACTTGTTCAATTTTAATAACCAGAATTTAACAGGATATTAAATAATAATAATTTTTAAACTAAAAAAATTAAAAAAAATTGCACAAGTAATTTTTTTTTAAAATCTAAATAATATAAAAAGTAAAATTTGACAATTTTAGTATTACTTTTAAAAGTTGGTGTTTTAATTAGATAATTATATAACCCTTGTAAACTATTACAAAACATATTGATATGGAAACAAAACCAACTAGGTTATGAAATAAAAGTAAATTTTAAATTATGTGTAAAATATTTATTTTTATATCGAGAACATTATAATACGTATGTTGACTTGTTATGTTTTATGTTATATTTATATAGACTATAACACTAAAATATCACGTCACATTTAAATTTTATCATATGATAACAATTATTAATATCGATGTCATACCATCTTCCAGATTCGTTTATGATTTTTTTGGCTGAGTTTGAAAACACATTATTGTAATCTGACGTGTTAATTGTTTGTGTAATTTTTTTATTGATATAAAATTTCATCGAGTGGTAAATATCTCGATCTAAATTCGAAGGTTGAGATGTGATCATTATTTAAGACTGATGTATTCACATTATTTAGTGCTAAACACTAGCCATCATCCATGATTTTAATTTGTTAATGAAGTTTGATATTTAGCCTTAAAAATGAGCACACCTCAATTATCAAAGGTATAAACTAATTATTTTTGGAATAATACAACTTTCTCTCATCGATTCAGAGGGGTTTGGGCTTATGGTAGTCCATTTGGACCTCATAAGCTTGTTTATGAGCGTTGTCAATATTAAAAAGTTGTTCAGAGTGTAGATATATTGTGCATACGGATTTGCCGTTTGTTTTGGTAGGAATAACCAGACAATTATCATTTTCGGTCAAAGTATAATATAATCTTTTATTCGTAAGATCAAAACAATCAACGTGCGTAATTAATTTATGATTAAGTAAAGTACCATTTAGATTTCAAATGTTAACTAAATTATATAATTATGATGACATGCTTTTCATATTTTTCTCTGAAGTTCTTAATACGTAAAGCAAAGGTTGACATTAATAGTGATGTTGAGGTTGAGACTCTGAAGGTGATCTTATTCTTCAATAATGAGGCACGCATCTTACTTGAGCATTAGATATATTTATTGGTAATTCTAAGACGTGCTCATTCTATAAAACTGAAGTGAGATTATTTTTTAATGCAAAGGTGCATTCACTTTTTTCATGTTGAAATGCACTTATTTGTTTTTAATATTGGTGCATATTTATTTTTTTAAGTTGACACACGATCATTTTTTAAAGTTAAGGTGTGTTTTTTCTATGTTTGGCTTTTTTTATAAGATTGAGACACTTATTTTAAGTTGATGCAAGCTTCTTTTAACTTGTAAGGTTAATATATGTTTTTATGTTTATTTTTTAAAACTAAAACACACTTTTTAAATTGATACATACTATTTTAAAAAACCAAAATTGATCACGGATTGCTCGTGACTTACTTGATGGAAAAACCGTATTATAATAATAATAATAATAATATCCATAATGAACCCAATTGATTATATGCTTTTTAATTTAACATTAATTAACATTTAATATATTTATAAGTGAGTTACACTTAAATACCGAACTAAGAATTCAATAACGACATGTTTTCAAAACATTCAAAGTTACTGATAACTACCTATACTATATTTTCTACACAAAACACCCTCTTATGCAAAATCCTCAAACATCTATACCTTCTTTTTTTTTTTTTGTGATTCAAAAAATTAAAAGTCTGTATCTTTTGAACCGTAACTCGGAAAAATCTGAAAGTACCATTGATCTTATTTTTTTAAGATGAACAAAACTAGATATGTTTATTTTGTGAAATGATATACTTATACAAAATAATAAAACTGAAGTTTGTTAATTTATTCATTACTTTGATGGAAAAATAACAAACTCATCCCTTGACAATGAGGGGCGCTCCAAGAAAGGAAAACAGAGTAATGTCGGGTTGATTTCTCTGGCTTCCTTCTTCTAATTTCTCCGGCTTTCTTCTTCTAATTTTCTCCGGCCATGGAGATCTACAACAATGATACGTTTGAAGAAGACGAATTCCCTGTTCTCTCTTCTAATTACAAAGTTCAAAAAGATTAACAGTTCAAATCTTATGCTGATGTTCTAACAAAAAATCATCTTCAAAGCCTGAGTTGAAGTCGGAAAAGATAAGTTTCAAAGATGACCACATGTCATTTCAATACTCGCAAGTGATCAAATATTTGCTTGATGAAAACTTAAAGATAACCTTGATTGGCAAACTTTAAAAAAGGATTCCCAAAAAGAAGCACTTTGTTGCAGTTCTTGGGCACTTTTAAATTCAAAGGTCAATACAGTATGGAGATTTTCGATTCCAGACATATACTCCTTGAATTCAGTCTCAATGAAGACATTTTTCTAAACTGGGCGAGAAATGTTTGGATCTTCGGGGAAAATGAGATGAGAATATTATGTTGGACTCATGAGTTTAACGTTAAGAAAGAATATCCTCTGTCTCTTGTTTGGGTTACATTCGAAAGGATTCATGAATTATTTTTCAACTCAAATATTATCAATGATACGACCTCTTCTATTGGTGTTCCATACAAATTTGTAATACCAGATATTAACAGAGCTTACAAGAACTTCTACTCTGCTCTCATTAAGTTAGACGTTACTCTAAAGCTTCAAAACAAGATTTCGATGGGATTTGGAGACAACAATAGTTGTTGGACTTCTATTTCTTACAAAAATCTGCCATTCTACTGCAAATTTTGTAATAATAAATGTCATAAGGATATAAACTGCGAGAAAAGGAAAAATGAAACAAAGCAGGATCTAACAGAGGAAGAAAATACCGAAGAACCAGTTTGAAGAACTATCAAAGCTCTATTCAGAACATAGTACAAGTTTATGTTCCAAAGATAAGATCGATCGTAACGCAAAATGTTCAAAAGGATATTGAAATAAATAACAATATCATACAAGTAAATTTGATACATAATGAAAAAGAGAGGTTATCGAAGCCATAAAGATTTTAGATCATGTATTTGTGCAGAATGAATCCCCTGAATTCGATAATCTAAATGAAGAAAGCACTTCTTTTGCAAGAACTTTTTGCTATAGTACTCCTGGTGATCAAATAATGAATCCTTAATCCCCTGAATTCAAAGAGATACTTGTGAAAAAACTGAAAACGACAAGGAGAGTCTAGAAACCAAGCAAAAATGTGATCAAGTCTTTGAATGATACAGAGACAAACAAGAAACAAAAATCATATTCTGATAATGATAAATCTAATTAGTTGGACTTTTAGAGGTATCTACAACGATCCTACAATTCGGAGACTCAAGGACATGATTATCAAAAACAATATCAAAGTTCTCGCTATTCAGGATCCTATGGTGAATAATGATACGATGAAGGAGATTACTTTAAAATTGCTAACTATATTGCTAACTACTCGAATAAGATTTTGTGTTTCTGGAATGAGGATATAAAGATTGATTTACTAATCAATCATGACTAGTGTTTGCACCTTGAAGTTTATAACATTGATTCTGATCTAAGTTTTAATCTTTCGATCATTTACGCTAAGTGTAATAGAGCTCGGAGGAAGGACCTGTGGAGTCTTCTCAGAACTATTGATGTTGCTGATAAATCTTCGATGAATGTAGGTGATTTTAACATTATCACCAGCTCAGAGGATCATATAGGATGTACTTCTCTATACCGGAATATTATTAAAGACTTAAATGACTGCATCAGAGACTGTCTGCTCGAAGATGCTGGCTATGGAGGAACTAAGTATACATGGAATAGAGGAATGAGATGGAAAAGTCTTGACAGAGCGATGATCAACAATAACTGGCAAGCTATCTTCAAAGATACCCAGGTTCTTCACATGGTCAAAACATGTTCTGACCATGCTCCCCTCTTAATAACTGCTAGAACAACTTATAACCTGCAAACTAATAATAAAAAAGCTTCAAATTGATGAACATGTGGTCTAATACTGAATCTTTTATGAGTGTTTTTGAAAATAACTGGAATTAAAGTATTACATGAGACTTAAACGTTTCCTTAAAGCTTGGAACATCAACTACTTTGGAAATGTTTTCAACAAGCTTCAAGAGGCTGAGGAAAATGTGAAAAGAATGGAGGAGCTTCAAATTGGTAATAACAATGCTATCACTAAAGCTGAACTGGATAAAGCTAACAATTTATATATTAAAGCTACGAGGATTCAAGATGATTATTGGAAACAAAAATGCTATAATAACTGACTGAAAGATGGGGAGCGCAATACAAATATTTATCATTCTTATGTTAACAAGAAAATAAGAAGAAGTAAAATAAAAAGCATAAAAGAGGGAGATACATGGCTCACTGAAGATGAAAGCATTGGGAAGTCTGCTAAGAAGTTCTTTAAGGACATTCTTTCTTCTGATCCTTATGGCAATAAGGAGGAAGAGACCAACATGATGAATGATGATATATTCAATATCATTTCTATCTGGTGACGAATAATAAAAATAATTCTTTAATGAAGTATGCTACTGAAGAGGAAATTTGGAATACTATATCTAGTATGAATAGTGACAGCGCAACTGGGATTGATGGTTTCAATATTCATTTTTATATATCTTGCTGCAATATTATCAAAAGAGACTTATGTATCTCTATTAATTCCTTCATTCAAGGCCAGTATATCCCAAAGGGCATCTTTGCAACTGGTTTATGCCTTATTCCTAAGACAAACAATCCCACCAATTGGCATGATTACAAACCCATAGGTCTCTATACAAAGCTCAATAGGATTCTGTCAAAGCTTATCAACTCTAGGCTCTTTGTTATTCTCCCAAATATAATCTCTTAATAGCAGGGAGATTTTGTTTTGGGAAGGTCTATCCATGAAAATATATGGTGGCTAAAGATTTGATATATGACCTGAACAAAAAACCCATAACTGGAAATATCATGATTCAATTAGACATGTCAAAAGCTTTTGACAGAATGTCTTTTTCATTTATAACTAATGTTTTGCTCAGGTTTGGTTTCTCTAATGATTTCGTTAATCTTATATGCAGATTGACAAGAGACATCAACATCTCTTTACTGATCAATAGGGGCACTTTTAGTTTCTTCAACCCCAAGAGAGGCTTGAGACAGGGAGATCCCCTATCTCCAAGTCTCTTCATAATTGGGGAGGAGGTTCTCTTAAGAGATCTTCATAATCTTTTTAATACCAACAACAGAATGAAGTTTAATTCAAGATCTAACCTATTAATCCCATGTATGGCTTTCGCAGACGACATTCTTGTTTTTACTAATAGTTTACAGGACTCAATTAACAAACTCAGTGTATTTCTGGACAAGTATCAGGCTGTATTTGGGCAAGCCATCAACAAAAAGAAGACTAAACTGATCTCTTCTACTTCTCTTCACCGGAGCAGAATCACTTGTCTTGAGACTCAAACTGGATTCAAAATTGACAATCTTCCCACAAATTATTTAGGTATCACTTAACATAACAATAACAGAGCAATCAATTACAACAAGATTATTGAAAAGATGAATGGAAATATAACTGAGTGGGACTGCAAGCACCTTTCATTTGGTGGCAGACTTGTTATAATCTCTAATTTTTTAAATAAAAATTCCATGTTACTAGATGCAGAACATCATGTTACATACTAGTATTATCAACAGAATTGAGAAAATGTTAAATAAATTTCTTTAGAGATCCAAGTTCAATGAAAAAACAATTCACTGGACTAATTGGAAATCTCTTTGTAAGCCATTTGAGAAGGGGGGCTGAATATTAGAAGTATTTCTGGTATTCAGCATACCTACTCCCACAAACTTTGGTTCATATTCAAGAACAAAAAATCCTTTTGGGATAACATGATGTATAATAATTACTCTAACAATGTTCATCATCTCTATACTAACTTTAACAGGCCTGGTTCCCTCACTTTGAAGAGAATTACTAGTATTAGAAAGGAAGCAAAGCCCAATATTAGATGTATCATGGGGAAAGGGGAGATGGATTTCTAGAGAGACGATTGGCATAATCATCCTCCCATTGTTGAGAATCAGTCTGAGTCTCATTACCTTGAATATAAAGTTAAGTCTTTCTGGATGAATAATGCTAGGGACTCTGATTCTTTAGCTTATTTCTTGTCACCTGCAAGATTGAGTTTGATTCAGAATCATTACATAGATAGTAGTAAAGATGATCTTATGATTTGGAAATGTTCAAATAATACAAAGTTTAATACTAAAATGACCTGGAACATGATCAAAAATCAAGAAAAATTCTCTAGTTTGTTCATAAAAAATTGGAACAATCTCACGCTAATGAAGTATACATTCGTCTTTGGAAGCTTATTATGAAATATATTCTTATTGATTCTGTTCTTCAAATTCGACACTTACAACTTGATTTGAAGTGCCAATTTTTCAGTAACTATGAGGATATTTATCATGTCTTTGTGAGTTGCAGTCAAGCTTAGCAAATTTAGACTCATTTCAGTGGCATTTTCAAGATCAAAATCGAGAGATATATGGTTATAACTCATGTCATCAATATTTGGCAAGATTTATTTTAAGAACAACTCAAACTCTTTCTCCAATAAGCACTGGTCTAAAACTAAGAAGACTATTTTGATTATTGACTGCTAAATCGTTAAAAATAAGCCTGCTTACCTTGTTTGGAAGGCTCCAATGGAGGGGAGGATTAAATTGAATATCGATGCTTTTGTATTTAGGAATGCTGAGTCTAGTGGGAGATGTATTTTTAGGAATTCTCATGGGGAGGTGATTCAGTGTTTTAGGAAAACTTATGGGAAGATTTCTCCTTTTTTAGCCGAAGCTCGAACTTTGCTCGATGACTTGCTGATTTGTAAGCGTAATCATTGGACTAATATCAATATTGAGTTTGATTGTTAGACTCTAATCAATCTCCTTGTAAATGGAAGCTCTCATTGGTTCTTGAATCCGTTTTTGAAAATCTGTAGAAACTCTTTAGCTTCCTCCATGGTTATCAAGCACATCTCAAGAGTCCAAAACCAAGCCGCTGATTGGCTTGCGAAATGGACTATGAGATGTAAAAAGAAACCAAACTTTAATTCTTTCAAATTATCAATTAAGGTTCAGTCTATTATCTTCCTGGAAAGTTTGGGCTTGGGTCACTTCTCTCAGCATAATACCTAATTTTGCAGGTAAGCTTCTGGTTTCTCTTTTCTTTTCTCTTTATTTTGTAGGAAAATGTCGAAGAGCTAAAAGGTTATTGATTGGAGGTCACTACGTATTAGCTTCTCAATCAAATGGAATGTTGATGGATACTTGAAGGATGAATAAATTTTGACCCGAAGCTAGAGCTAGAGTATACGTGAAGGAGGCTCTATTCTAGATTTCATGAATTTTGGGAGGGAAGACTTTGGCGCTTTGTCTAATTTCTAAAAGCAAAATTGTAATCTAGTTCTTATATTTTGTAAACTCTTTGACACAAATCCTTTCTTTTAATAAAGGTTATTTTGATTAAAAAAACGAACAAAACTAGATCTATAAATTTTTATTCTTTATTATTATTATTTCATATTTTTTCGTGATCCTAGTTAACCCTCATCTCACATCTAGTATTTAGGTTTCACGTCTATCATTTAACATCTATGTATTGCATATAGCATTTATATTTTACATTGATCTCATATCTACCATCTAGCATTTAAGTCTCACATACATCATCTGGAATCTAAGCCTTGCATCTAGCATTTTTATTTTACATTGGTCTCGTATCTAGTATTTAGGTCTTGCATCTAGCATATACAATTTAACATCTAGCAGTTAGGTCTCGCATCTAAGATTTAGGTTTTGCATCTAGCATCTAACATATAAGTCTCGCATCTAGAGTCTAGATATCACATCTATTGTAGTATAGTATTTATATCTCGCATCTATCCTAGTCTTGTATCTAGCATTTGGGTCTCACATCTACCAAGATACTAGATGTGAGATACGAGATACATGATACATGATACATAATTCATATTCTTCACAAAAAACGCAGTAGATCTCACTTGAAAACATATAATCGTTTTATTTCTGTAATAATCTCTAGTCCTAAACCTTAAAACACATTTTAATTATAATCATAGTTCAAATACCAATTTCAACAAAAATGTTGATTTCAACGATTGTGGTTCATAAAAATTGGCAGTAGAAAACTATAATAGACAATAGCAATAATAAATCGGCAACCAAATCACGATAACATAGAGAATGCCGATTTTAATTTATTGATTTACATGGAGAAAAAAAAAGAAGATAAAAAATATGGAATACCCCTCATGTCAATTTACGAAAAATAAGAAGAAAAGAGAAAAATCTAATTTGTATTTAATGAAAAAAAATCTAATTTCGTAAAAAAAACATTAGTCTTATGTAGTGAGTAAAGATATTTGAGGTATTAAAAAATGGATAATATGTAGTAAATACCAAAATTAATTGAGTATTTGGTATAAATAAATGATAATTAGGGTAACAAGTGGAGAATATATTTATGTTAGGTAGTTATTGTTACTAAACCCTATACTTAATACATAATATAAATATTTGTAAAATATAAATTATATAATATATTTTAGAACTATAAAAAAAGTTACCAATAAATACCATACTGATACTAATACAAATATTAGTTACTAATAAATCTAATAAAATTAAAAAGTATAATATTACCCTGAACTGAACCGACTCGACTTGTGTTTAATTTAAAAAAATTAAATATCGATTATATACTATGTTATCTCTCACAAAATTTATATTTGGATAAAATTACTTTTTTCAAATTTGAATCTTGATATTGTGATCTAGTCAGTCTCACCTTCAGACCACTCTCCGTTGGCATTTGACGATGGTGTGTCACTGATATTTCTCTTTCATATTTTTTATCTTTCAAACTCTAGAACTTTCACTTGCATATGATTTAATTTAATACACGGAGATAATAAAAATGACAACAATAAGACAAATTTCTTGCAAGTACTAATTGATTTCACATTACTTCTTTATTGATTTTAAGTGATTTTCTTATGCAAATTATTTTTTGATATTGTGATATGTTGATGTAGATATCAACGCAACAAAAGTGGAAATAAGAAAAAGTTAAGCTTTATAGAATTCAGAAATATCCATGTAGGGATTGATCAAAGCTTCAAGCTTTGAATTCAATTCGAAAAAGAGTCATTGCGTGTTTTTGTTACCTCACAAAATTTATTCATAAATAAATATTAGTAGGCCATGTGTGGGTTTGGAAGATTTGGTGAATGAATTTTAATTTTATTGTGCAAGAACTCATGATTATATTACAATTTATTTTCATTATATATATGGTTCATATGTAACTAACATATATATATATATATCATGTTTGTGAAGATTGATTCCTAAGTCCTAATCAACGTGTTATTCTAGCTCATCATAATATTTCATACACCGGTATCAGATGAGTACCCAAAAGCATATCAGTAAAAGTAAAAGAAACTCAAAACATTTTTATTTTTCGAACCTCATATTTGACTATACCAGCCAACGATAATAAGATTTTTTTTGTCTTTCTGAAACGAGTTCTATGATCATCGTCTTTAAAATGATATAAAACTCGAAACCCGAGGTCCATCATCAGAATAACTTCCTCAAACAAACAGACAATCTAGTTACTCACAGAGAACACATACCTAATCAACCTCACATAACTGATTCTTTAGAATAGAGGTTTGTAAGAGTATAACAAATGTTAAACTATTTAAACAATATATTAGCTGAATGGAGAATGCGACCTAAAGTCGGACCTATATAGTTATGTTTCAAGTGCTGATTTAATATTATTGACTGAGATTATTTTGGGTCATTACATGTGATGTAACGCTTGTTTTCACGTTAACTGAAACTTTCTAGCTATAAATAATAACATTTTATTTTGTTAATTCATTATCTAACCTAAAAATTGAAGCTTTCTGCACAAATCAAAGTACTATAGATGATTTTCGTAGATATGTATTATAATATACAAATTCAATGGAATGATAAACTAAAAAAATATAATGAATTTTAATCATGTTACTATTAATTATTCAATATTAGTATTAATGTTATTATTATTTGTCTTAAACACGAGTAACTTTAATAACTATAGATATGTTATACTTCACTTTTTGCGTTTGGTCTTTTCAAATCGGTCAACAATTTTCAAATTAATCAATAAATATTTTTTTACAAAGTTGAGTATGTTTATTAATATATATTCATGATAGAATAACAAGAATAGTCATCCATGACAGTATATAACATGAATAGTCATGTTATTCCTGAAAATATAACAAAAATATTTATGTTATTCACGATAATATAACATGTATACTCCCATTATTCATGATAGTGTATTAGGAATAGTCATGTTATTCCGAACAATACAACATGAATAATATTATTATATTATGTTAACTAACAATCGTTAAACTAAACAAAAATTATCATAAATTATTAGAATTATTTAGTGATATTTATGTTATTCATCTCTTGAACAACATGCATAGTCGTGTTATTCTTTACAATATAACACGGATATTCTTGTTATTCATGTCTGTATAATATGAACAGCCTTGTTATATTTATTTAACTAACAATCATCGAACAAAATAAAGACTATCATAAACTATTAAAATTACTTACTTATATCTTAAAAACAATCTTAATAAAAGAAAACATGACAATTTACAAACATGTAAATTCCTAAGATAAAAGATTGTACTAGCTATTGTTTCAATAAAGAGGCATAGTAGGAAAAATAAATAATGAACCCAATAAATTCCATATAATATCTTGGTGTAGCCCTATTTTTTTCATGTCACTAATGAATTTAGAATGCTACAAATGCACTTGAAACTCCAATCCAAATACATACCCAGCATTAATGACATATTATACTTCCAAACCTAAACTTTAATGATGCTCATATTTTGAAGTTGAAAACAAACTGCATTTTATATCCTTGTGATATCAAACATATTTCAACAACAATATACTTCTGCAAAATCATGTATATGTATAAAGAACAAATACAACACTATAAGTTTTTTTTTTCTCGAGTTAGTCTTAGAATATGTGATATTTGCCTATAATAAATACAACATTTTAGAAAAATAAGTCGTACATTCCATTACGTTATTTATGTATAAATTTTACCTTACGATATTAGACTAACAATATCATAACCTAATAAAAAATATCTTAACTCTGCTTTAAATACCTCTAGTAAAAAAAAAGTTCCAAACGAATGTTATTCCATACTAAGATATTCCTATCTAACAATTAGACAAGTTCTTTTAGAGACTATGCATAACATTGTATGAATAACTATACAAATTTTTTTGTGAGATTCACCATGCTCATGATATTTGTGTATTCATGTTAACGCATCGAGCAAAAAAAGACAAAACATATTATTTGACAACTCAAGTATTTACCCGAAAGACAAAAATATTTTTAGGTTACTAAAAACACTTATTAAACATAAAGTAAAATAAAATAAAATGACTTTATACTTTTACTTGTTGGAAGCACATCACAAAAGATAATAAAGATCGGACTTAAGTATCAACAAGAGCTATAACGAGCAATCATCAAATTATTTGTTAACTGATGCATATGCAATTATAATATTTTTTGGATACATTTAATTTTGAACCTGAATAATTTTGGGCAATGCTTGGATTTGCTTCTTATAGTAGTTGATAAGGATTATAGTTTTATTGTAGACATTAATTTATTTATTTTAGTGAGAGACTATTATTAAGCTTTAAATAATATCTCAAATCATGTTTACAAAACTTCTTACTACGAACAACACCAACACAATGCTCTTAAAATGTAAGGTATCTAACATATAACATAAACACGACATACACATAATGTTATTACACATGTAATGTATCAACTTATGAAAGAAACTTGAAGGCAAGATTCACAAGAACATGTAATGAGCTTCACCAAAAACATATAGTTTGCGGTATAAGGTTGGAAAAGGAAAACTAGACAACAAAAATCACTTAAACTATTATTAAATGAACGTGTTAAGATGGTAATGATCAAATTTCACTACAAACCAATTCAAACTTTAGTTTTTCTTCACAAAAAGTTTGAACCTGAGTCGGATAAAATAGTCTCAAAACAATGATAATTACGAGAAACAACAGTTGTATCTAGCAATAATACTCCATCATAATTTCAAGAACCCAGGTTTACCATACATGAAGAAAAATAAACCAAAATCCATATGTAAAAAAATATTATATAAACAATTAAGATGTATAGATAAAATAAAGAAAAATGCATGAAATTTGAACATGTTTTGGATTTCTTCCGACCGTTATTCCCGTTCAAGGCATTGTTGGGTCTCCTTTTTTTGTGTTTTGCCAAAATTCATAACTTAAGAACGAGACCTATTATAATAGTAAAAACACATACTATAAAAAAATCTATAAGAAAACCTAAAAAGAAACCAAAAAATACCTAAAGAGAAAATCTGAATTAGCTAGCAAGAGGAGAAGACAAAGATAGAGAAATTGAGTGACAAAACTCAAAAATAGAGTTAAATCGGTTGAAAAAAAAAATAGATTTTGATTATCTCTAAGTTATGTTTCATGATCTTAGTTATAAATATCTTTGTATTAAAAAAAATTAAATTAGACTTATATATGTTAATAATATGCCTACGTAATTATGATAGTCCATACGACTAGATTTATAGGTGAGGTAATATTAGTTTTGTATATTTATTGGTAGAAAACTTTATATATTTTTCACAATAAACCAATATTCACATGTATATTTTTTATTTTATTTAAGTTGTTTATGGTTACATTACGTAAATAAATAGTTTAACGAGCTTCCCAAATTCTATGGCCGACTTAGTTGCATATGGACACGAATAAATGCTCAAAAAATATTTTAATCAAAATTACAAATGAAAATCTACAATTTATCAATTAACTCATTTTTTTTTTCAATAACTTTTTCAATTGCACGGTTCTCATCCGTTACTCTAATAACAAAAACATCAGATGTCGAAGCAAATATCTCAAGACCAAAATCTACGATTGAAAACTATTTTCTTCCCATTTCGTCATTTTACCAAGGTGATCCATAAAAATAAACATAGATATTCAAATTAACTAAATATTAGACTCATCCACAGAAAGAATTAACTTGAGAAGATGATCAAAATTTAAATGATACAAAACACAATGCTACCTTATACCCCAACTATCAAGAATAACCATCTAGTATCCAGATGTGGAACTTGACTCTCTTTAATACCCAACATTTTTCATAATATATCAAGTACCCATGCTTCATCACATGTGATAACATTTTTTATTTATTAACATTTCGTATATTTGAAAATGTAAATCGAGAAAAAATCCAAAGTACTATCGACTTTATTACTACTTAGGTCGGTCTCGCACTACGTTTGTCTGGTCTTGCTTTTTTACCTAGACATGTCATGGTCTGACATGATGTAACGGAGAGAGCGAGTCAATGCATGATGTAATAGAGATGCGGGACCAGGGTTAACATTGATTTTTGTTGGCGTAAATGCGAGGTGCGAGACCACTCTTACAGGATATGAGGATGCGAAATGAGAGATGCGAGACGAGAGTTATTCTTTTCGCTTTAAATGCGAGACTATGGTTAATATTGACCAAAATGGTAGACAAGAGGTGCGAGACCAGACTTATAGAGAATGCGAGATGCGAGACCGTAGTTATTTTTCTCCCTTAAGTGTGATACGAAGCTATACCAGTGTTAAATTTATTTTTTTCTTTAAGTGCAAGGTCCGAGACTAAACTTATAAAAAATTGAGATGCGAGACCAAATTTAAATTTATATCTTGTCTATAATAATTATGACAAAATGTGAGATACGATACGAAAACACAACGAAAGATGAAATGCGAGACTAAAACAATAGATGCAACATAACTGAATTCGTCGAATTTTAATTTTTTTTTTATTTATAAATCTACTTTTGTATGTTTTAAAAAGACGAACCTAATGAAACCTTTAACTTCTTTTAAAAACAAAATATTATCTTAATGATCATCAATAAAAAATAGTTGGCCAAATATTTGTACCAAAGAGAGTGACCATACCATCCCATGCTACAAATTTTACTGTCACTGACAAAATAAAAAAGAAAAAAACGGTTCAAAAAAGCAAAGCTGGTTAAAAAGGTGTGAGCCCCCAAGCTCTGCCTCTTGTACCTGCACATGACTTTCTCTCTCTACCAATTTTCACACTTCCATTAATTTAACGAAGCCTCCCTCAATTCTCACACCAGAACTGGTGGCTATTAACTTCTCCATCACCATTAACCTTTCTCTACCTTTTTCCTTTTTTCCTTCACTTTAATCGAATTCATCAATCACATATTTCTCTGATCGCAAGTAAGTAATTTTAATTTAGTACTAGTGTTTATTAATTTTTGAATCGGTATCTGTTCTCTATTTCAATTTGGTGCAAGAATCTGCTTTGTTTTTCAGATTTCCGAGGTTAATCACCTTGGTGTTTTGACTATGGAGTGTTTTTGATTTGAATTTGTAGAAGTGTGTTAACTTAGTAAAAATGATTATGAGCTCCGATATTTTCCAAAAATGGCGAAACATATTTGGTTGTTTTGCGGCTGAAATCAATACGCGCATCAGTTTCTCTCTCTACATTATTTGTGTCTTCGTTTGGATTTTTATCTTTTTCAAAAGGGAAACTGGTTTTATCTCTCTTACTGTTTCTCTTTCCCTTTTTAATTTTTCTTTTTCCCCGAATTTTCTCGGGAAAGTTGAGCCAAACACGGCACGTTTTCGTGATAGTAGTAAAAATGTATCCGATTATTAACTGTTTTAGGAGAGATGGTAATGGGGGACCATAACTATAGCTTTCCCTGGCTTATGAAACCCTAGATAGAGGGGACCATGAGCTACCTTCAGTCCCTGTTTGCTCCAAATCTATGTAACTACTTTAATTTTTGCTCTTCTCAAAAGGACAATCATGGGTTTCTCTCTTCGTTCTTTCTTTTGTACGAGAAAAATGATGGGATTGAATGACGATAAATCGGTAAATGATGATTTTTTTTTTGGTATGTGATCAATTCATGATTAGTGTTGTTTGGTGAGTCTGTGTGCTTTTAGTTATTTAAATTCTTTTGATTAGGTTTGGAGATTGGAAGTAGTTGGCATGGATCTTTCGGTGACTACAAAGATAGGTGTGGGGTTTAGTTGGAAGTAAAAGTATTGAATTTCTTGTCTGTTTTTAAAGTTTCTTTTATGAATTCGTTGATTAGATGTTTGTGGGTCTCTCTTACTGGAGGCCCTTGCTTGTTTGTGACTTTTCCAAATGTGAATTATTGGTGTCCCATAGATTTTATACGACAGGAAAATTAGCTAAGTACAAGCTTCTTTCTTTGTGATGTTGATATGGTAAAGAGCATGAGTTACTGCTTCATAGACATTATTGAAGTGAGAGAGAGAGTGAGAAAGAGATAGTTTTGTTGATTGTTTTGAAAGGGAGTTAGTAATTTAGCCGGTAGTGTGAGGAAAGGAAAGGGGTTGGTGTGGTGACATAAAGTTAATAGGACCTCAAAAACTTAGCAGGGGTAATTTGACAAAAAGGCATAGTTGGGGGAATAGAGCATAAGTTTCTCACCCAAGAAGTAGACAAATGGTTACAGTAGACTGTTAGTGCAGTGAAAAGTGGATGGACTAGATAGGGAGTGGTGATAAATGAATAGATTGATGGGTAGACAGTAAACTTTTCTAGATGGGTAATCAACTTGTTGGGAATATGGAGACCATTCTCTATTTATTACGAATGAAGTTGATTGGATAGGTTAAGTTTGGATATTTGCCAAAATTTTGTGGCTCAAAATACTCCTTATAACATAAGTGTTTCAGTAATATATCTGTTCTTATTTAGCAAGTGTCTTGGGGTTCTCTGTTATCTGGCTCTTCAGTGAAGTAACGTATTCAGTTAGGTTCCTTATAAGGTGGTTAAAGATCTTTGCTTTGGTTGGCTTACATTTTCATGATATGAGTTATTCTCTTTTTTCCGCCTGTAATTACCACTGTTTTTAAAACTGCTGTTCATTTGTTATGATCAAGATTTTTTCAATTTTTGTGGTAATTTCTTTTACTTATCCATTTACTTGTCATGAACTCGTTGTCTTGCAGGATTTCTTGCCTAAACACATTAAGAAGAGAGTTTTGTGGTAACTTCATGAATCATCTGCCTTTAATGGAGTGTAATGGGAAGTCTTCTTTGCAATGGGATTGGGAAAGTTTAATCATGTTCAATGCAGCAGCAAATGAAATCCCTAGAAAGCTTCAACAGACAGAATGGGAACTCGACGGAGAAGGAGGGGTTGGTTCTAGTTCTCTCTGCTCCTCTGGTTTCGCTGAAGGCAGTGGAGGTTCTGTGTCTGACTGGGGACCCACAACTTTATCAAAGAGTTCCAAATCAGGTTCCAATAATTCTTCTTCAGTCGAAGTGAAAACTTCTAAATTTACATTGGAGGCATCCGAAGGCATTCCCAAAGATTTCAGTAGTAATGAAGAATTTACCAAGACTTTTGAGGCTTCTGTTGCCTCTGGTGAGCCACTGCTTGGTTTAAAGCTTGGTAAACGGACATACTTTGAAGATATCTGTCCCAGCAATGCCAAGAGTTCAACGCTTTCCGTGAACCTTGCGTCATCTGTTGCTCCATTGAAGAGATCTAAGTCAATTTCTCAGAGCTTACAAACACCACGATGTCAAGTTGAAGGGTGTAACCTTGATCTCTCATCAGCTAAAGATTATCATCGTAAACACAGAGTCTGCGCAAGCCATTCAAAGTGCCCGAAGGTTGTTGTGGCTGGTGTGGAACGCCGGTTTTGCCAACAATGTAGTAGGTAAACCTCAACATTAGCTGCAATTCCAATCAATTAGTTTATTTTTAAAGATGATCTTTGTTTAGGCGTTAATTTAACTGAAGAAGGGACCGAGAGAAGCTAAACAAGAAAGAAATGGAAGTTAGAAATTATAGAATTATATTCAGTGCATTTAATTTACTATATCTCAAAGATTACTGTTGAATTCCAAATAGAACCTAACCAGAACTAAGCCACATTGCAATTCTTCCTTGACCTAAGTAATGTGAAATTTGGCACTTCTTTCTTTGGTTGTAAATAACTCTTACGATTCTATTGTGATATCAAAGGTTCCACGGTCTCTCTGAGTTCGACGAGAAGAAGCGAAGCTGCAGGAGACGTCTTGGTGACCACAATGCAAGGCGCCGCAAGCCGCAACCAGAAACACTTCAATTAAATCCATCAAGGATCTACGGTATTTTCTAAGTCGAGACAAAATGTCTTTTCTGCATAAATAATGTGAAAGCAAAATTTAATAAAAAGTTGATTTGGCACTACTTGTTATGTTAATATATTTTGAAATAATTCACATTAGATAAGCATTCAGTGTCTTCTTCTTAACTCCTGCTACAATTTCCACACGGCTTCACATCGATAGAATTGTACTTTAAAATGCTCCACTCACTTGCTGAAATCACCGGTATCAATTGTCATTTTATTGAGTTCGATATTCTAATTAATTCACCAACATTATATTTTTAATACAAAGTCATGATTTCCGTGATTATTATCTGCAGATGAAAAGCAACAGATGGGTCTTGTGTGGAACAGATTTTCCCTTATCCACAGCAGGGCTGAAGAAAAATTTCAATGGGAAAGCATAGATAGCGAAAAGCCGACACAAACCAAAGGGTTGAAGTTTAACCCTACAAAATATGAGGCTAATGATGGGCAGATGCTTTTCGATAACAATAGGCTCTCAAATTCGGTGACACCAACACATCCGGATGCCGGTGGAATCTTGCTATCAAAAGCCAAGGTCACTACAGCCAATGTCTTCCACAAAGGTTTGTCTCTCTGTATTTGTTTCAGACTTCAGATTAAACATTGATTGAGCCTTTTGTTTGGATCTTTTAGAATATTCACAGGATAATGAAATAGAAATAAAAATATATTTAATTTGGTGTCTAATAACATTAATTAAAAAGGGAGAAGTATGAAAGTTAGTTTTCAAGAAAACCATAAAAGTCCTAGAGGCAACTGGCTTTGTAGAATTCATTATTGATAAATGAATCAAATCATATTAGTAGTGATTTTGATACCACGTCTTCATATCGATGCAAGGAAATATAAGAAATTATGAAGAATTACATTCTCGACTCTTGGCTGATATGTTCATCAGATAACTGTAAACTATTACATAATTGATACCACACCATAGCATTATTAGGCTTTTAGTGCTAATTTGTCCTTCTACTAGTCAAGAAATCACTCCCCTTTTTATCAGACATAACACTAATAGTCCTCTATTATCACCACACACAGCTAATCCTGGGATACTGGTGATAGTAAGAGTAATATTCAATGAACTAATTTCTCAAAATTCAGGTTGTCGTTGTACTAATGATTTTAAGCAGCGTTTTTTTTATACGTGTGACAAAAAAACCCGGTTATATGTCAGATTTTGGTCGGGCAAAGCTTTTATAGTAGCCGATAGTCTGATTGACTCATCCCGGACCTGGAGCAAAGCTTTTATAGTAGCCGATAGTCTGATTGACATCTACAACTTAGAACTGGTCAAGTTGTTGGATATTACATGTTTTGTTTCTTATTTTCCAAGTAATTTAATTTTATTAGTATTCAACTTGATTGTCCTGCTCGGATTGAATCATTTTTCGATCTTGGAACCTGGCTGGTTGTCAGAGTGTCCGAACTCACCCCAAGGCAGATTTCAAATCGCACAATAGTCTGAACTCGGAATGTGGACATCTGTATCTGATTATTTCTGTATCGGATGAAATCAGTCAATAGGAATGGACAAAATTTTGTCAACCCAAAAATTCATAACTCAGAACTCAGAAGGCTAATTTTTTTTCCATTTTGCAGATATAGAAGAATTCACAATCTCATCTAATTTTAATGGCACACAAGATTTCCATCGTGCTCTCTCTCTTCTGTCAACTCCATCCTGGGGATCATGTGAACCAAAACACGTTTCTCTCAACAACGATCATCCTGAAAGCGCCCTCCAATCCGATCTGGTGTCTGATTACTGGAGAAATGAACAACCAGACACCTTAACTTCAAACCGAGACGGACACAATCAGTTTCAAGAGTTTCAGCTGTTTCGAGCACCGTACGATAGTTACTTCTGTCCGAGTCAGCTGAACTGAACTGGACATCATTGCGTTTTACCTAGCTGTAGATCATTAGTATTTGTTCTGACTTAGTCCGTGGAAGAAAAGACTTGGGTTCTTACTTCTCTACTGTTTTATGTATTTGAAACCCTGCCACCGAAGCAAAAAAAATACAACATGGGCGTATGTATAACTTCCGAAGAGGGGTCTCGCATTCTGTTATGCGTTTTTTTTTTCTTCTCAATTTGTATTGACATTAACCTGGAAGTTATTTTTTGGTCTTAATGTTGCACTATGCTATATGTCATTGAACTTCTATATTATGTTTAGCGGTAAGAACTTTTTTTTTTCCAGGTGCATCGTTAAATTCGGAAATCGATATCCCTGGTTGAAGTTATATGCGGCCTGTGTTCTTTTGGGGACTTTTACGATATAAAGTCACTATTTTGTCAAAAGCAACTAACATTGGCTGAGTTGATCGATATTTAGTTGAAAAATAAAACTGATGCCCATTCTATAAATTCTACGAGACGGTCGTATCTAAACTATATTCAATTTGTCGCTGTTAACAAAAGTAGTTCGAAATCTATTTTCATAAATTTAATCTATAGTATAAATTATTCTTTTCGTCGGATATAATCCTTCGTTCTTTTTAGATATAGTTCACATCTTAATTTATTAATTATGCTTTAAACATTATATTGTCTATAGACTATCAAATTTGGTGACAAATAGTTTTTTTATTTTCAAAAATTCGTTAGTAGTCTTCGGTCTATCAGCTTCGAATAAAGTATCTTCGATTTTCAAAAATTCGTTAATAGTCTCTCGTCTATCAGCTTTGGATAAAGTTAGTCTCCGAAATTCTTTGATCCATGTGAACCTGTCACTGTAGTCATCAGAATTTTGTATCACCACTAGTGATCATTTAACTTGAAGTCACATGTTTTAGACTGCATTTTGGCTTTGATCTAACTTTACATGTTGTAGGTTACATTTTGGCTTTGACCTAAACTTACAAGACTAGTGGTGATACAATATTCTGGTAATTATGGTATCTCTTATCAAATGTGATAGTTGATTCAAAACCTATTAACTATCTATTTTCAAATGAGGTTCGTTTTTGTCTATAACTATTTATAAACTTTTGTTTATTTGTCACGAAAATATAATCAATAGACATATATTTGGGGTGAAACTTTTTCCCCCATAAATTCAAAAAGACCTATCTTGATATTTCCTCCATAAAAAAATACCAAGAGTAACCCTTCATTCACCAAACTCCACCAAACACCATAGATTCAAACGTTCAACTCTACCAATCTATAATGTTCTTGACCAAACATTATAGATCCAAACGTTCATTAATTAATCTACGGTGTTCTTGACCAAACAACATAGATTCAAACACCATAAATTCGCGTCCGAAACAATGTTTTTAGAGAAAATCTCGATTTCTGCAACTTTAGCGGCAGGCAACTGATTTCGAGACGGTATCTCGGAATGAGTTGTTTTGTTAAAAAACAATTGATTTCGATATGACATCTCGGAATTAGGTGCTTTAAATTTAAAAAACGATACCTGATTCTGAGATGCCATCTCAGAATCATGTGTTTTGTTTAAAAAAAATTACACCTAATTCCGAGGTAACATCTCAGAATGAGTTGGTTTTGAACAAAACAACTGATTCCGAGATACCGTCTCGGAATCAGTTGTTTGTCGCTAAAAACTGCATAAATCAAGATTTTCTTTAGAAAAAGTTGTTTCAAACGCGAATTTTCAAGTTATATTAATGTAAAACGTAAAAATAAGATTAAATTACGTTGTTCGTTGATTGAGTGTTGTTCTCCGGTTTGGTTTGAGATTCTTCATTTTACATGATTAATCTTTGACAAAATTGAAGTTTTTTGTTTTAGGTTTAATTTTATAGGATAAAATCATATATGTTGGATTAAATTTGAGTTAATGATATGTTTCTTGCTATATAAGGGTTTGTATTTGGTTAATGACATTTATTTATAAATTAGAAAATAAAATGTGGACGATCTTGCAAAAGTAACTGACAAGTGTTTTTGAAGAGTTTGAATTATGAAAAAAATTATGGGCACGGCTAAAACGAGACTCCTTTTCTTTATAGTGAGACCTATTTTTTATTTTTATTTTGTGAACTTGAAATTACCAAAATACCCCCACATATAAAAAGCATCATTTTTTCCAACTATCTATTTTTTTTCTTCTTCTCCTCTCTTTCCCTGCCACTTCCCTCTCCAAAATTAAAAAAAAACACAAAATCTAACAAACCCAAACTCACACTCAAACATTTAATAAACTTTAATTATTAAAAGTAAAAACCCAACTACTCCAAGAATGGATTTAAGTGACTATAACAATGATTTCAGCTGCAACATTGATGATTTCCTTTCGGACGAGGAAGAGCCGCTTACTGACCATATGAAGAGTATCCTTGAGGTAAAATTTAAATTTTTTCTGCACAGAACACATTTTCGCACGAAATCGTGCTTTGAATTGTACACTTCCACGCAAAAACACGCGTGGAAGATGCACAATCTTCGCATGAACATACGAAGATTGTTGTAAATCTTCGCATGAACATACGAAGATTGTTGTAAATATTCGCATAATAATGCGCAGATTGTGCATAATCTTCGCATGTTCATGCAAAGATTTGAATTGTCTTTGTTTTATATGCCCGTTTTTTGCTGAAGATTGCGTTTGTCTTCATTTTTTGAAGTGTGAATACATGTTTACAATTGACAGAGTTATATTTGTTGTTGGTCACATGAAATAATTGTGATTTTTTGTGAGTGAAATGATATTTGTTTGTGTAGGAACGGGCACAAACACCATGTAAGATGGCCGATTTAGCCAAATTTTTACTACGGATAATTTCTACACCAAGGCGGAATTGATACAATGGGTTGATAATGAAAGAAAGAGTATATGATTCATTATTATGGTCGATAAAGATGACGATGGTAGTAAAAACGTTAAAACTCTGCGGCTATATTTCAAGTGTGAGAGGCACGGTGTTTACAAGACGAGGCCGAAACCGGGGATTTTGAAGAAGCGACGAAATTATCCATCCAAAAAATGTGGATGTATGTTCATGCTCAGGGCCAATACGGTGTTAGAACTACTCGATTATTAGAAATTGGTAGTTAAAGATGGAAAACACAACCACCAACCCTTCTTGCACTTGGATGGTCATTCACGGGTCGCGAAGTTAAAAGCGGAAGAGGAGGAGAATGTTCGTAAACTCACAACATCCCGTTCTTGGACAAGAAATATATACCATGGATTGAAGTTAAAAGGTCCGGAAAATGTATCTAGTATGCGTACCATCTACAACATGCAGCACACGCATCAATTGGTTGATAAACCGGGCAAGTCCCAAATGCAATACTTGTTCGGTAAGTTGAAGGAGCCCGAGTACTATGCGTGGGAGCGCACAAACAAAGAAACGGACGAGATCCTTGAATTGTTTTCTGCACATCGCACAAGCATCGATTAGTTGCGCACTTTTCCTCAAGTGCCTACAATGGATAGCACGTACAAGACTACAAGGTATAAAATGCCTTTGCTAGAAATAGTTGGCCGAACTTCGACGAAAAAAAAACCTTTTGTATAGCTTTTGTTTTTATGAGCTCGGAGAAAGAAGAGAACTACACGTGGGCAATGAGCGTTCTAAGAAGAGTGATGGTGAACAACATGTGTGCATTACCAAATATTATCGTCCCGGATAGGGAGTTAGCTTTAATGAATGCTATCGATGAGGTATTTCTGGATGCAAGTCATATGTTATGCACTTGGCATATAAATAGGAACATTAGCTCATACTCTAAGAAAGTTTTGCCTAAAGCGGACATGGGTGAGGAGTTCTTAGAATTTTATGACGTGGTTCAACATTCGGTGACGATCAAAGAGTATAACAAAAACCTCGCCGAGTTGCACCAAGCCTACGCATATTGTCACAAGGTTCTCGAGTACGTGATGAAACAATGGATAGATCCTTACGGACACAAATTCCTTAATATATACACGAATAAAATTAAACATTTGGACAACCACACTAGTAACCTGTGAGTTATATTATCATATATGTATAATACTTTATTTAATTAATTGTTAGACTTGTAACTAATTTAAGTTTATGGTTTAGGGCAAAGAGTGCTCACTCTAGTCTAAAACGGGAAATCGGCTGAAACCTATGCACATTTGAGCAATTTTGGGATAAAGTTCATGCGTTGCTTTGCATTCAACACTCTACTATCTTCGAAACATTCGAAAGAAATTTGTTTCGTCATAGACAAGCATCTAGGGGAGCTATCTTTAGCGATATCAAAGGTAAACTTTCATGTACGACCATTCAAATATTATAGGAAACTATTAAAAAGGCCGCGGATTTATGGTTCACTCCCGCAAAGTGTGGTTGTGTAATTAGGACAACACACGATTTACCTTGTGCGTGTGAGTGTGCTATGATTGCGAGAGAAGGTAGGTCGATTCAAAAAAGTGAATGTGATGTTTATTGGAGTACTTTAGTGATCAAGCATAGGGAAAACGTTGGTACCAAAGATGATCTTACAAGAAAGCTATCCTTAATTGATAGTACCATCTGTGATTACGGTCCATAAGTGCAAGATCACATAATAAATAAGATGATGCAAATCCTAGATCCCACTAGAAGCCATGTTTTGGAACCTAAGGAACCGATTGTCATGAAAGGTCGGAAAAAAGCCAGTCCCGACAAGTCAACTAAGCGGAACCCATTTGAGTGGGAATTCAGTGATAGTTTAGACGTTAGTGCTCCCAATACGATAGGTAGCACGGCCGCGTCGGCAGTTAAGGAATTTTTAGTACCCAAATCCAAGTCCAATTCTAAAGCCCCACCGAAAAAGGAGAAAACGACTCGATCTAGAAAATCGAATAAAAGAAAAGGATTGAGCGCCTACGAGAGTTGTTTTCCCGAGTACTTGCACAACTACATAACTAACGTTGAAGACGTTGCTCCTGACGGTAATTGTGGATTTAGGGTCGTAACTTTGACGATTAAAGACAATGTTGATTCATGGGATAAAGTGAGAAGGGATTTGATGTATGAACTTTCAAGTCAACATGATCTTTGGGAGAGGGTTTTTGATGGTGCACGTGTTGATAACCTATTGCAAAGATTGAATTGTTTCAAAACGTACGAGAGCATTCGTAGGCACTGGATGACATTACCCGACTTTGGGCTGGTGATAGCCACCCGGTATCAATGTATAGTATACCATGTATCTCTCCAACTATCATACACGTATCTTCCTTTGCGTGGCGTGTCTCCAAGATCATGTCATATTGTAGAAGTTGGAATTGGTTTTTTACACGGTAATCATTTTGTGAAAGTAAGTAAACTAGTATATTATATTACTTCAGTTTCATTTTATCATTAATTCCGCTAGGTATTTAATTCTTCCATATTATGGAAATTTGCAGATTGTCTTAGATGGACCGCTGCCGGATATATACCCAAGCTGTTTTGCGTTCCGCACTACCGATGACGTTACAAATTGGGCCATACCACTAGGCGAACGTCTCAACAAGTATCACCAAATTAAACCAGCACAATCACCAAAATTACCGGATGGGGATGATCAGTCCTATGATTTGTCCGGGGATGCATAATGCGATGTTGTCGTTTTATTATTTTGTGTTGCTTGTTTTCTTTTTTAATCCTTTCCAAACACATTTCGCTACCTCCGACTACTATTGTTTTGGTTTCTATTAATTAAGACTTTTATTTATGTTTGATCTAAATTTTGTTTGATCTAAATTATGTTTTGTAGTTCGGCATAAAATTTTGGGGTTAAAAGGGTTGAAAACCCATTTTAAAAAAAAACAGTACCATTTTTGGCACTTGCACGTGTGTGCATGTACAGATCCACGCGTACGAGTGCGTGGATTTGTACATGCACACACGTGCGAGTGCCAAAAACGGCTTTGTTTTAAAAAAGGGTTTAAGCTTACTTATTAATTGTTGAGAGGGCGTTTAGTGTTGGTAATGGTTATAAAACATAATTTTAACAACATTTAGAGTAAAAAATCATAAAAAGAAGGAATTTTTTTTGGACTTTAACACAAAATCATGGTAAATGAGTACCAAATAAAAACTACAACATGGAAACTGTAAATACATAAAAACTAAAACAACAAGTTCAAACATTAACTTAAACAAACAAATAACAAGTTGAAACATTAACTTTAACAAACAAACAACAAGTTCAAACATTAACTTAAAGAAACAAACAATACGTAAACTACAAGATGCAAACAATTAAAAGATATCGTAATGCTCAATCGTCGAAGTCATATCCCAAGTTGTTGTCAGAGTCAATCCCCTCTTCCTTTTCCGTAATCCTCGCATGTTCATTCGCACAACTAAACCTCCCGTTCCTAAACAACCGTAGTTGTAGTACATCTTACTCAGGACTCGCTCGAAAAACGCATCGCTAGTATCTTCCCCCAAGTCTCAGCGGGAAAGTTTCACCGCCTCAAGCAAATGGTAGTCTTCATGAGGGGTAAAATCCATCTGTTACACTGTTTATCTTTAAGGAGTGTTTAAGAATGTTTGGTTTTTGTCTTGTTGATGCTGTGCTTAACGTCTATTTATAGGCTCGTGGATGTTTGGGTGGGAAATTTTTAAAGCGGGAGTTTTTGGCGGGAAATTCTTTAGGGGTCTCGTTATAGCGAGACACCTAATAATAGAAGTTCTGCTATAATGAGACCCATATTATTGCACTGCAACATTTGCGTACTTTTGTAAGTATTAGGTGTCACAAAATCATTCGTCAACTTGGATTACGTTATCCTTATCTTACAAGTGTTGTTTATTGATATGTCTACTTGGATTACGTTATTTGAAGCATAAAAGTGGTATAAAAAGACGTTTTTGAGGCACTAAAAATTATAGCAAATATATCAATTGCAAAAATGTGTCCATGGACTGAGTTGGAAGATTAATATCTGATGAGGGCATCAGTTGAAGTTGGTAACACGAACATGTTACAGGGGGTAAAATGTACTACAAGGCATTGCTATGCCTGATGTACTTCCTGATGAGTCCGTATTCTGCACGCTCCCCGGACAAGGACAGATCGGTCCAGAGTCTCCAGACCGGACAGATCACACGGACCGGATAGATCACTTTAAGCACAATGACCATAGGACTGTTCGAACTATGATAAAAGTACTAAAAAACCTAAACACTTCTTGACTAAGCTACTTGCTCTCCTACTTAGAGCTCATGGGTCTTTGAACATGACTCAGGTCCATTAAACATGACCCGAAAGCCCATAAGGGCCCAGACATCAGGGTATAAATACCCAACCACCTACATTAAGTGTAAGTAATGAGAATTAACTGCTACCAGGCTGCTTAATTATCTCTCTACTCTCTACTCTAAATACATAACACCCACACACTACTATAAAACACCAAAACAAATTACTAGCCTACCCTCAGGCTATTATTATCCTCACCAAATTGGCGACCACAGTGGGAGCACGAAGGTGCCTGAATCAAGCATTCAAAACCAGCTAAGAAAATCTGTCCGTATGAATCTGGACAATCCAGAAGTACCACCAGCTCTGTTCGAAGTGGTGGGAGAGAACGATGAGTACACTATCGAAGAGCGTGATAGGCTCAAGGGTGAAATAGAAGCTCTGAGGGTTGAAAAGGCCAAGATGGGCGTGAAAGAAAAGTCCAAAGCATCGGTTGCTCATCACACTGATAACCCCAGAGAGCACGAGTCTTCAAAGACTCATGTGAGCACTAAAAAGACTCATGCCAGTTCTAAAAAGTCTCACCGGTCTAAGCCAGTGGAGAGTTCTGACTCAAGCTCAGAGTCTTCTGATAGCTCTTCGGACAGTGAGGGAGTTGAAAAATCCCTATCCTCTAGCAGCGATGAGGGTCGAACTAGAAAGAAGGAAAATTAGATTAAAAAATACTCAAGAAAAAGGGATAGACAAGGAAAGATGAAAAGGCATATTGGTAAGGGATCATCTCATAGCCGGAAGCATGTAGACCGGATGCTGATGGATCCCTTCGCTTTTCACGATGAGCCAGGTATCTCTGCAACTCCCAATGAGGGTACTATGTTCAGTCGTGGAAGGAATTGGAAGCAATCTCCATTGTCTTCTAAAATTCTGTCCGGAAACCTCCCTAAGAGGTTTGATAGCACCAAAATAGAGAAGTACGATGGCAGTACCGATCCGGACAACCATCTGGAGCAATTTAAGAACTTCACGATGAACTTTGACGACGACGATAAACTAATCTGTAGGGCATTCTCCCAATCATTCACGGGGAGTGCTCTAAAATGGTACAACAGCCTGCCTCAGGTTTGTATTAAAGATTTCGATACCTTTTGGGTAGCCTTTCGAAGGCAGTTCGTAGGAAGTAAAGAACTAAAGGGCAATGGAGACACAATAATCCATTGTGCCCATGAGCCAAATGATTCCTTGAAAGAATATATAAGCCGTTTTGTGAACACCAAGAATGGGTTGGTTGATTGCTTCGAACAGGTAGCAATAGCATCCCTGAGACAGGGTTTGAACCCAGGCAATCTAGCTGATTCAGTGACCAGAAAGAAGGCCATGACATGGGGAGGGTTGCTGAATCAGGTTGGCAAACAAATAAACGTAGATGAAACAAAGAAAACCAGGGTGCACAGGCAGGTGAGGTCTACCCCGGTGGCACCAAATCCCAATCAGAATCAGTCCGGGAACAAAGCAAGAGAAACCGGACAGGGGTATGGTAGGGCAAAAGCTCAGTCTCAGCCAGTTGCTCCTGCTCAAAGTCAACAATCCAGAAACAAGAGAGGGCCATGGGTCCAACCGGAGTGGTTCGCAGAGTTAAAAGAAAGTGTGGCCACTATCTTTGATAAAACGAAGGAAGAGGTGCATTACCGGAGACCGGCGACACTGCAGTCTCCCAGAGAACATCGCAATAATTATTTTGCCAATATCACAACGATGTTGGTCATACCACTGATGACTGCATATCATTGAAACAAGAAGTTCAAAACTTGATTGAAAGGGGAAAGATGGGGGCCTACGTGAAAAGAAGAGGGGGTAACAGGCTTGATAACACTCACCGGGTTGGTCCAAGTAATGCTGCTCCGGAGGGAGCCATGGTTATAGTTGAAAGGTTTGACGTAGAATCTGAGTACTTGGATCCTGATCCAACTCGAAACAGAGTGGGTACAATTGAGGAATGCTCTAGGTCGGTCTCCGGGCTCATTAAGTTTTTCGAGTCACTTACAATTTTCGGAGGGGACACTATGACAGCTCCTACTGCTTCTTCGAGGAAGAGGCATGTTCATACTTTAGCCTCCCAGGTAGAAGGAGGCATGACTTCCTATCAGTCACAAAACTCGTTCCCCTTCATTGTTTTTGATGAAGATGATTTAAGAAACATTGATAGCCCTGAGGAGGATGATGTTGTCATAGGAGCATCTATAGGGGGCAATGACATAAGACGAATCCTGGTGGATACTGGAAGCTCAGCCAATATCCTTTTCCTAATAACATACAAGAGAATGAAGAATCCAGTTGTAATTCAGAGTTCGGATAGATCAATTGTGGGCTTTACAGGCAGCTCAGCAGATGTGATCGGAGAGTTCGAAGAAGAAGTTCTATTGGGCAAGGGCCCTTTCAAGAAAATGGTCAGAATACTCTTTATTATGGTGGATTGTCCCACTTGCTATAATGCTATTCTAGGGAGGTCTTGGCTCTCTAGGATGCATGCAGTAGCTTCAACAGTCCACCAGTGCTTGAAGTATGCTGTTCAGGGACAGGTTGGAGTCGTCCGGAGCAGCCAAAAGATTGCAAGAGAATGTTATGCCACTGCCCTGGCTCCTCGAACGCTGGGGGCAGTCTGTATCAATGAACAATAGCAGTTTGAGGGCCTTTCTGGGGGTGAGGGTGAAATTGATGACCCCAGAGAGACCCCTGGAGTATTAATACCGATTGAAGAAGTAGAAACACACTGTTTGGAAGATGGGAAAAGTGTCAAGATAGGGTCTAAGATGCCACCTGTGTTGAAAGATGCCACCATCAGCACGTTTTTGCTTGGTGCAATGCTGATGTTATTGGAGTTCCATCAGAAGTGATATCACATCACCTATCCGTCCGGAGAGACGTAGCTCCAGTGGTTCAAAAAAGAAGAGCTTTTTCCAAAGAAAAGGCTGATGTCATTGTGCAAGAGGTTGACAGGCTCACAAAGATGGGGCACATCAAGGAGTCTCAATACCATTTGTGGACTGCCAATCCTGTCTTGGTGAAAAAGAAGAATGGCAAGTGACGCATGTGCATTGACTTCACAGATCTCAATAGAGCCTGCCCAAAAGATTTGTATCCGGTCCCCCGGATTGATCAGTTAGTAGACTCTACCTCTGGGAACAAGCTGCTTTCCTTTATGGATGCCTTCTCCGGATACAATCAGATTCAAGTAGATCCAAAGGATCAAGAGCATACCACATTTGTCACTGACAGAGGTCTTCATTTCTACAAGGTAATGCCATTTGGTCTGAAAAATGTTGGGGCTACTTATCAGAGATTAGTCAACAAGGCATTTGCTGATCAAATTGGAAGAAATATGGAAGTGTACATTGATGACATGATGATGAAGAGTGTGGATGAGCAGTTGCACTTATCCGATCTCCGAGAAACTTTGCCAACTTGGTAAAGGTGAATTTGAAATTAAACCCAGAAAAGTGTGTGTTCGGAGTGCAGTCCGGGAAGTTTCTAGGCTATATCATAAGTGAGCATGGAATACAGCCCGATCCGGACCAACTAAATGCTCTTTTCCAAATGGAGCCTCCTCGAAACATTAAAGAAGTACAACGGTTAACGGGGAGATTAGCTGCTTTAAACAGATTTATCTCAAGGTCTTCGGACAGGTGTGCACCTTTCTTTCAAACTTTGAAGGGTGCAAAGGGATTCGATTGGAGCCCGCAGTGTGATGAGGCTTTCAATGAGATCAAGAAGCACCTGTCCTCTCCTAAGACTTTGTTTAAACCAGTTGATGGGGAGACCCTCTTCGTATATTTGGCAGTTTCAAGTTATGCCATCAGTGCTGTGTTGGTAAGAGAGGTTGGTGGTCATCCCCATCCAGTATACTACATCAGCAAAAGTTTGATAGATGCAGAAATGCGTTACTTGAAACTCGAAAAGTTAGCATTGGCCCTGGTGATAGCAGCCAGGAAGATGAGGCCTTATTTCCAGGCTCATCCCATTATCGTTCGGACTTCTTTTCCCCTGAAGAATGTCTTCCAAAAAGCAGACATTTCAAGCAGGATGACTAAGTGGTCAGTAGAATTGGGGGACTTCGACATAGATTTTGCTCCCCGAACAGCAGTCAAGGCCCAAGCTGTGGCAGACTTTTTGGTTGAATTCCACTCCGACAGGGATTTAGAGCAAACTACTGACATAAAAGATAAAAAGGTATGGGTCGTCCGAACAGATGGTGGATCTAGCACTATGGGGTGTGGTGCAGGGGTGTGTTTGACTTCCCCGTATGGAGACAAAATGTACCAGGCTATTTGTTTTGCTTTCAGGGCATCTAATAATGAGTCAGAATACGAAGTAGCTATAGCTGGTTTAAAGTTAGCCTACATTTGTGGGGCTAAGAGGGTCAAGCTGCTAAGTGACTCCCAACTACTTATCCACCATGCCCAAGGCCAATCTGAGGCTAAGAAGGAACAACTTGTGAAATATTTACTCCTCCTAAAAAATGAAGCACTTAAGTTTAAAAGTGTTGTCTATGAACATATTCCCCGGGCAGAAAATGAGCTAGCAGACTCACTGGCAACCATAGCATATACAAAATTATATCCATGGATCCATGTGCTTGAAAGCCCCTCCATCCAACTTTGTAAAGGTAAAGAAGAGGAAATTTTTGAAATACAAGCAAAACAACCTCAAGACTGGAGATTTCCTCTCCTGCAATATCTCTCCGATGGTGTCGTGCCTCCAGATAAGTCACTAGCCAGAACATTGAAACACAAGGCTCGTGGTTTCATCATATTGAGAGAAGTGTTATACAAAAAGTCTTACAGTAAGCCTCTCCTGCGCTGTTTGGGGGATGAAGAATCACAAGTGGTTCTCTCCGAATTGCACGATAGTGAGGGATCAGCCCATTGTGGGTTTAGAGCTTTTGACAAGAAGAGTTTTACTCTCTGGTTATTATTGGCCATCAATCATGAAAGATGCTAAGGAATTGGTGAGAAGGTGTGACCCATGCCAGAGGTACAGCAATGAAATTCATGTGCCAGCCATTCCTTTAGAGTCAATTTCTGAGCCTATTCCTTTTGCTCGATGGGGATTGGATTTAGTAGGGCCTCTCCCTGTGGTGTCCAGAGGACGCAAAACTATAATTGTGGCCATAGATTACTTCTCGAAGTGGATAGAAGCAGCCCCTCTAGCAGGGACAACATCAAAAGCTGTTATAAAATTCATTCCATCCAACATTTGTTGTAGATTTGGTGTCCCACAAAAGCTAACCACAGACAATGGGCCACATTCGACAATAGGGAAATGGAGAGCTTCTGTGCCTCAAGGGGTATACAACATTGTTTTTCTTCACCTTTCCACCCACAAGCAAATGGGCAGGTTGAAGTGGCTAATAGGACTATACTGTCCGGTTTAAATAAGAATTTGGAAGGGGCTGCTGGGAAGTGGCCTAGTTATCTACAAGAGGTCTAGTGGGCCTACCGGACAACTCCTGGGGCTGCAACACAAGAATCACCCTTTGCTTTGGTCTATGGGATGGATGCAGTAGCTCCCACAGAGGCAACTCTCCCCTCCTTTCGTGTTCGTAACTTCTCCGAACACGCTAACGAGGTGGCAATCAGAGGTCAACTTGATCTGATAGAAGAAAAACGAGTTAAAGCTCACCTTAGAGTTGCACACTATCAAGGCCTGATGAGAAGCAGGTTTGCTTCTAAAGTGAAAAGAAGAGATTTCCAACCAGGGGAAAAAGTATTAAGGAAGGTCTTCTTACACACTAAAGAAAAGCTGTTCGGGAAGCTGGCCTCAACTTGGGAGGGTCCGTATATGGTTGTTGAAAGAATTAAACCTGGAACGTATTGGTTGGAAGACAAAGATGGCAGAGTTTTAACTCATCCTTGGAATATCGAGCATCTCCGGATCTACTTGGAGTAACACTTGTGTAAATATTTACTTGTTTAAACAGCCATGTAAATATTTGGGGGCATACTCTTCCCTCCCCGGTGGCACGATGAGGTTTTAATGAGGTGTCCGGGCTTTTGAATGAAATTTGATGTCTTTTTAAAAATTTTCTAAGTATTTTTAAAGTTTTGTCCCTTGTCATACTATCCGGATTGAAATAACTAAGGGCTATTTAAACTCTAGCCGGAGAACTTAAACACTCTCACTATGAAACAACTAAGGGCTATTTAAACTTTAGCCAGAGAGCTTAAACACTCTCACTATGAAACAACTAAAGGCTACTTAGACTATGGCTGTCAAAATTAAAACAAACAAACAGTGAAAGAAGATGATAGTTGCACGGAACAGAAATATTCATTGAAATAAATAACTTAAAATTGCCTTGGCCTTCCAAGGACTTTTAAAGATCAAAGTAGAACACAAAAAATCTATCCGGTCAGATACCGGACACCATTACAAAAAAGAGTGCCTTGGCCTTCCAAGGACTTTTAAAGATCAAAGTAGAACACAAAAAATCTATCCGGTCAGATACCGGACACCATTACAAAAAAGAGTGCCTTGGCCTTCCAAGGACTTTAGTCTGGATATAAAATAAACAAAGTAGATCATAAGTTAAGGTTGAGCCTTTGAAGATGGCTCACCTTCATCTACCTTCTTTCCCTTAGGATTGTCTTTCTCTTCATTTGGGCTCTCCCCAGTCTTTTCTTCATCACCTGAGGAATCACTAGAGTAGCCATACCTATCGCCTTCGGCCATCGTGTGGTATGTGAGGTCTTCAGGCTCAACATAAAGCCATAAGTCCCCTAGGTTCTTCTTCGGAAACTTTTCATGGAAAAGTAGAACCATGTCAGACCTCACTTTCTCAAGTAGTTTCTCTTCGCTTTTGATCATCTGGTTGGCATAGGCATTGATCTTGGCTTGGATCTTGGCCTCTTGCTCCTTTAACAAAGTGTTTTTCTCCTCGACAGCCTTGGATGTTGCATTCTCAAGAGAAACCTTGTCAGTAGTTAAATTGGTGATGATTTTGTCCTTTGCCTTGGTTTCTTCCTTTGAGGCAGTAAGGTCTTTCTCCACACCGGACAGCTTTTCCCGGAGACCTCTGATGGTTTCTTCTAAAGTGGCGACTTTTGTGGTGCTTTCCTCCTGATTTCTCTTCAACTCCTCGTTTGCTTCCTTTAACATGTCAGCATTGGAAGTGGCAGTGCGGAGGTCTTCGGACTGCTTCTCCTTGTCAGACTTAAGGTCTTTAATGATGTCTGCCTGACTCCGAACTTGTCTCTCCAACGTAATTACAGGCTGCACGTTGCTTAACAAGGAATGGGCTATAGTATCCCTTTCACTAGAGACAATAAAAGTCTTACCATTAAAATTGACTGTATTGGAGCTGCTCGGAGGAATGTAAGGCCCTACAAAGTCATCTCTGGGGAGGTTGAGGAAGTATTCACCAAGCTCACCAAGGCCGGTGATGTCTACTCCATCAATGTTGAGATCTCCTCCCTCAACCTCATCAGTGTGAAAGTCCCCCGGAATCTCTTCGGCATGCGTTGGGTCAGAAGGCTCAGCTTGGAAAGAAGGCTCCAGAGCCCAGATAGAAAGCTCGTTTCCCTTAAAAGTCTTTTTACTTTTCGCCTTCCGGTCTGCGCCTTCGCTTCCCTGTTTGCGATTTCTCTTGGAAGCCCTTGAAGGTTTTGGGAGATTCGTTTCCTGCCTTTCAGTTTCTTGCTCCACTACTTGCAAGAGAGCGGCATCGATTTGGCTCTGGGCTGGCTCCTTTGGGACTGTTGGAGCATCCTTCTCAGCATCAGCAAGGTTGGCTTCACCCACCACCCTTTTTCCCTTCTTCTTCTTGCCTTTCATCTTACTCGGGGCTTTGGCCCGGCCTGGCAGGAAGAGTGTCCCATCTGGTTCATGGGTCCTCTTGAGCACAACATCTGGAGAAGGCTGGGTGGTGAGCTCCTCCCAGGTCAAGTCTCTCCGACCTGTGGTGTTCCACAGGTGAGACCTTGCCAAATTTCCACTGGTGAAAGCATCGTGGAATCGGTTCCCCCAGTTCTCAGCAGCCCATGCATTAATTGTGCCACAAGTGACCTGCCCGGATTTCAAGTGTTCACTAAACTCCTTGGGCAGTTCTGCTAAGACAAAAGTAAGACAAATTAGTATAAACTAAGTCCAAAAAGAATGACAAGAGAGACAAAAATATAAAGGCAAGATGTTTACGGTTACTCCTCCATCTGCTTCTGAGGAGGCTTGGGTTCTCTCCGGATTTTATCTTCTTGCCATTCTCCCAGACACCACTAAAAAATAGGAACTGGGTCCTCCAGTTCCTCTCCGCCTCCAGCAGATCGTCCACAGCCTTGAAGCCATCCCCCATATTGAAATGGTAAAAGGGGATGTGGTGGTTTTTGCACAAGCTGACCACTGCAGCGAACTCCTCCATTGGCAGAGGAATCCCGGACAGCCTTGATGCCATGATGCATAACATAAGGGTATACCAAGCGTTGGGGCTCAACTGGCTCGGACAGAGTTTGATCAGATGGAAATATCTGACAATCTCTGGGTCTAGTGGGAACCTAAGCCCCCAGTTGAACAGCTCCGTGAACATGACCACCTCACTCAACTTGCAGTCCATGGGGGTCTCCGGATGTATAGGAATCCTGATCTTTACATTCTCTGGAATGCCCCATTTCGAACGCATCCTGCCCAACTCAGCAGTGTGGATGAATGCATAGTTGATTTTTTGTAAGGAAAGTAGATAATTAACGTTGACCTTGTGAAAACAAGGCCCTACTTTTCCTTCTAGGCTCTCCGGCAGATCCGGATGCCTCAAGAACAACTTCTCCTTGCCCTTGTCCTTCTTGGCAACTATTTCTTTGCTGGTCTGACCGGAGGGCTCAGACTCAAACGGGGCCTTTTCAACAGAGTCCTCCATCACTTCCTCCATGATTGTTGAAGGGATTTCAGAAGCTGTAGTGGGGGGAGGGTTCAAACTTGACTCAGCCTTATCTCCGGACTGATGGGCCTCAGTGCCCCTTTGATTTCTGCTCTCCGGCAGAGTGTTTGGAACAGAAGTTTCTGGTTGAAGGTTTGGATTGGAGCCCTCCGGTCCGGACAACTTGTCCTTAGGGGCTTTAATAGGCACCTCTGATCCGGTGCTGCTGTCCTTTGCCCCAGACCTAGAGGGAGTATTTTTTATCCCCAGACCTTTAACCAACCGGCCTTTCCTCTTGTCAACCAGCTTCTCAGGAGAGTGCTCCGTATCCGATCCCATGGCAATAAAGGGAAAAGGTTTCTAAGGCTAGTGACTGTAATTCCTGGCTCGACAGCAGGTACCGATTCCTGAACTGAGGAACCAGAGATTATGGGGGAGAGGTTGGTTTGAAATAATTTCCTAGGCTTAGTACCTTTGGAAGAGGACGAGCCTCGATCTGAATCAGTAGCAGAAGTATTTAGTCTCTCAACAGGAGAGGTGGGTAACCCTGCTGCAATCCGTCTTTCTCTTTCAACTTTTTGAGCTTTCTCTAACTCTGAAAGGTTGAGCCACCCGCCTTTGACAAGAGCGTTCCTCGCTGTAAACATAAACTATTGAACTAAACTTTTGCTTTAGAGAGAGAAAGCTTTGAGAGTTTTTGCAGAAGTAAATTTGAAGGAGATGGTAAAACAGTAGAAATGAGTTTATATTTATAGTAAATCTGAAAAGGGAAGTTGATTCCTAGGAGAATTCGAAAAGTTTGGCAATGATTAAAAGACGGCGCTGATGTCACCACCTGTAATCAAAGAGGTTGCTTTTCGAATAAGGAGGGTTCGAAATTCAAGGTGAAAAAACGGCTGAAGCAACCAATCAGAAAGCGACACGTGTCCCACGAACTCTGGCAAAAACCGTTTTGAATTCGTGAAGCTTTATCTGTCCGGATAAACCCATAGACCTGTCTGGATTAAAACTGCCCTTGACGTCGGACTGTTTTTCAGGTCTTTGGCAAGCGTATTTACACAAACACCTAAAAAAGGGGCTCCTGATGAGTCCGTATTCTGCACGCTCCCCGGACAAGGACAGATCGGTCCAAGGTCTCCAGACCGGACAGATCACACGGACCGGACAGATCACTTTGAGCACAATGACCATAGGACTGTTCGAACTATGACAAAAGTACTAAAAAACCTAAACACTTCTTGACTAAGCTACTTGCTCTCCTACTTAGAGCTCATGGGTCTTTGAACATGACCCGGGTCCATTAAACATGACCCGAAAGCCCATAAGGGCCCAGACATCAGGGTATAAATACCCAACCACCTGCATTAAGTGTAAGTAATGAGAATTAACTGCTACCAGGCTGCTTAATTATCTCTCTACTCTCTACTCTAAATACATAACACCCACACACTACTATAAAACACCAAAACAAATTACTAGCCTACCCTCAGGCTATTATTATCCTCACCACTTCCTATACGGAAGGGATGGTGTTCAGTCGCCTAAAATTTCAAGGCGTGTTGATGAGGTGAAAGCTAGGTGGTGAGTCTTAGTCACATTCCGTCTACATCCAGTTTCTGGCCTCACCGAAAACTGGTACTGCCTACTGTGTACCTATGGTGCACAGTGGAGTGTACCTATGGTGCACGAAGGTTGCACCATAGGTACACAGTTTGAGGCACCATCGGTGCACACTACTGTGTACCCATGGTGCCATGCACCGGCCGGTACATGGCATGCCGACCGGTGCATGGTACCATCGGTAAAAGGGGGTGGTACCATCGGTACATGCCCCTTTTACCGATGGTACAACGCACCATGGGTACGCATTCTACAGTACTCATGGTGCACACACTGTTGTACCATTGGTACGCAGTAGTGTGCACCATAGGTATTACTACCTGCGTACCAATGGTGCACAATAACTTGTAATTTTTTGGATTTTTTTTGTTTTGGTTTAAAAAGTTAAGCCTTAGGGCATGGATTGGAGTGGGTTTGATGGTGTTAATTTTTTATAACGGTTGAAGCATTTTGTTAAATTATTGTTATGGTTTAAAGGTTGGATGGTAACAATGGTACGATTTAGGTGTTTTGCGGATTCTAAATTGTAAATAAGAATTCAAATAAAGTTTAACAAATCTAAAGGAAACGATAGAAATAACATAGTAGATGTCATAATACAAAATACGATAGTTTAACAAATCCTACGATTGGATAAACAGCTACAACGTCCATGAAAAAGATAGATCACAACAAAGCTAAAACAAGTCCAATAATGAGGACAAACAACCAAGGAGAGAAGAGCTGCAAGACTTGATCTCTCCACCTAAGCGCATCTGCTTCCCCACGATCTACAGGCATAGTAACAATCGAGCGAACAACGTCTAGCAATCTGTCGTCCGTAGTACGTGGTGGTGGAGTAATAGTATGCCAACCATACTCAGCCAGGTACCTCCATTAGGTGTTCGTTGCAGACTGTCTATATGTGGCAATGGTAACGGTCAACCGATCCTCATAAAGCAAGTGCTGACGCCAATCTAGCCATGTGCTCTCTCGCCACATGTACGTCGCCAAATCTCCTTTCTTGTAACCCGGTTAGATTACAAATGGGAGTTCGGGCTCATCCTGAACCCGTCCGAACTGGCACATAACCCGATCACGCATGTAATCCTCGACCGTGCTCATCATCCGCAAAGGATAAACGATGGTGCGGATCTCCTGCACAGGGAACTGGACTCTAATATCCTGGTATGGCTCTAATATGACCTGTTCCAAAAAAGTAAAACACTTAGACTGTTTAAAAAAATAAAAACTTAATATTAAAATGTTCATGACTGCTAAAATTCAAACACTTACATCTATCTCCTTCTGATCTGCAAGGAGAGTACGAACAACAGATTTAGGGCAGATGTTTTGGCCAACAATCCGCTTCGGTAGACACTTCACAATCCCAGGCTCCCTTGCTACATGGTCCGCATTCTTTGAGGCTCTAAACGCGAGGAAGTGGTCATAAATCTAGCAATCAAGCATAGCTACAAATCCATAAAGGTTATGCTTCGATGCTTTCGAAGCATCACCCAAACCACGGAACAGGAATACCAATGCACTCGTACCCCATGCGATGTCCCATAACCCAGAATCCATATTCGCCAACCCGTACAAGTAGTCAGCTTTGACATTTTTCTGACTAGTATCCGCAAAAATAGTGCAACCAAATAATAACATAAGGTATGCTCGTGATACCTGGCGGATAGTCTCAGCATCAGTCTGCTCGACGTAGCGACCCCTGGTAAAAGTCTCCTGCAGCCACTTGATCTTGAAGCCAACGCCTCTAGTGGATTGTATCTCTGCACGGACCTCATCCACTGTCAAACCTAACATACTAGCATAGTAGCTGTATGCCTCATCACGTGGAGTCGTGAGTACATCCAAGGTCCGGCCAACTACAGGGAGACCTGTAATGTAGCTAACATCGTCGAGGGTAATCGTCATCTCCCCAAATGAGAAATGGAACGTGTTGGTTTCCTGATGCCAACGCTCAACAAATACCTCATCAAGTACGAAGTGCGTGAATTACTGAGGCAAATGGGCTATAAGAGGACCGAAAGGAGTCCGCGCCAAATGTCGCTGCACCTCTGGCTGAGCACTGATGTCCCACATACGAAGCACATTATAATGTGCCTGTATGCCTAATGTAGTGTGACCTTGTAAATAAAAAACTAAGTCTAAAAATAATATTAGTAAAACCTTAGACTAGACGTTTACTAGTTTGGTACTTACCTGTCCTATAAAGACGTGATACGCCTCATACTCATTGTAGTCAGGAAACAAAGGTATCTTGTTGCATTTGAGAAATGCAAACGTCTTCCGCTGCTCCTCTGTGTGGATCGCATCGATATGCTCCTCATCGATGGTGTCCTGCTCAGGGTCCCCAGTGGCATCCACCCTGTCACTAACAGGTGGTGGATGTGTACTAGTATGCGCAGGGGACGGAGCTTTGCGAGCGGGAGATGGAGGTGGTGGATCACTAGCAGTGGGAGGTGGTGATCGGTGTGATGAAGACGTCTCTCGTCGTGAGGAGCCTCCGCCTCTAGTATCATCGACTGCAATCCTTGTGGATTTTTCTTCCCTCTTCCCATGGTTGATTCGGCGCAAACACCGATCACTCCTTATCCCGTCCTCCTCCTCCCTAAGACGAATAGTCTTAGGATCCTGAGCTAAATCTCGTCCGCGCTTGGCATCGCGGACCCGCTCATCCTCGATGGCCCGTACAGTCTTTAGACTCTTCCCCGGGGGTGACACCCGTGACCCAGGGGGATACGCCCTAGATCGAGGAAGACGTCGCTCCTCAACCGCATCTGACCTACAAAAATACAAAACAAATCACGAAATTAATAACAGTAACATATGATGTAACCCACAAAATTAAAAAAACAACACTCTAATTCGCAACCGAACTCCTTATAGAAAGTAATTTCTTATAAATTTCAATTTTTTTTTTAAAAATGCAAAAGTAAAACCTTTAAAACTCTATTTCGGCAATTTTTTTAAAAAAAAAAAACTGCGCACCATAGATGCACAGCAAGCCGTACCGAGCGGCACATGCACCTGTGCCGAGCGACACAGCTGCTCACACCGATGGTGCTGCCCAAGGCGCACCATCGGTGCCGGCTGCCGGCTATTTTCCAGCCGGCAACTTGGCTGTAAAATGGTCACTAAACCCTACTTTTTTGCCTAATTCAAACCCTAATTCTATACTAAACCCTAAGTTCTACCCTAAATCTAACCTAAATCTAACCTAAATCTAACCTAAATCCTAAATTCATACCTAAAACTAACAAAAATAACAAACAAATTTAGATTAGGGAACTTACGTAGGTGGTGGTGGGGGGTTTTTGTTCTTCACCATGATGAACGATGAGGAGGAGGAGTGGTGGTGGCTCGCCGGAAAAATTGAGAGAGAAGTGAGAGTGTTTGAGAGAAGAGAATTTGAGAGTTAGAGAGAAGTGAAAGAAGTAAGGGAAGTGAGAGAAAGTGTAAGGAAAAAGTTGCGGATGGAAGTTAGTAAAAAAAAATAGTTTATACACTTAGAAAATGATATTTTTGGAAAAAAAATGGGTATACTTAAATCAACATTAAGTATACTCAAAATTGGGTATACTTAAACCTGAATTTGATATATATAGCTCGACCCTTTTATAAATTACCGTCAATAGATAGTAAATAGTAAGTAGACTGATTAGTAAAACCCAAATTTGTCACAAAAATAGGTGAATAGAGTAATTACTGATCTTAAATTTGTTTATCAATTTGACTTTGAAAACGAAATGGCTTGCAGTTATTGAATTTTAATAAAGTTTGATAGTGATTTTACAATATACATATAAACACACGGCCACACGGGCATAATCGAATGATATACAGGTATAAAGAGAATGTAACATAATGTCATAATATTTACAGATAGATATACTCGCGAGAATTGAATTGAATTGAATTGCGATTATCATCACCATCATCATCTCACCAGCCCCAATGCATCATCCAAACAGAAACTTCTTCTAATTTCTATCCACTATGTACCCTAAACCCACTTTCTCTCTCTAGTTTGAATGTTATCCATCCATCTGCTACCAATTTTTCACTGATAAACTGATCGATACTCAACTTACTCTTCTGCACCAATCCGACTTTATTCGCGAGTGATCGTATTCTGTTTTCCGAACCTAAGCGGCCAGAGTTTCGATCGGTTTCCTTTCACCGCTACGCCGAAAAAGTAAGATTTTGATTTCTTTTATGTCGTCGTTGCTGCTATTTTTGGAGTGAAATATGAATTTTAACCGTGCGTCGTTTGACTTCGGTTTGTTACCTATGGGCTTGCATGAGAATCAATGTATATTAGATTGATAAACGATGGAACGAACTCTTAAACAAAACAGAAGAGGGAATAGCGTAGACTAGTAAGAGTTAAGAGTTTGTTCGTTTGGTTCCTGATTCATATCTGTGTTTTTCACTAGAATCAATGTGTTTTTTGAGGGCTATAAAGGCGGAAATCTACACTAGATTGATCAATTAAGAAGCTCTTTACGTATTTTCAGTTTCTGTTGATTTCCAAAGTTTTCATGAGAATCGTTGCTGTGTTTTTTGTGTTTGATAAGGGCGATTAAAGCAAGCTGCTTCCTTATTTTGGGAGCAAAACAGTCAAATTTCTTCTGTGTACATGGTTTTTTCTTTGGTTTCTGATTGATTTCTATGGGATGGTGTTTAATTTTGTTATTTCTCTCCTGTTTTAGAAAGTATTTAGGTCCATAGCTAGTAGATTGATCAAAGAAGACCCTATATCAGTTTTTAAAATTTTGTTCTTGGAGCAGAAGGATGATAGTAAGAGTTACAAATTTATTATTTTAGATTTTGTTGATTTATGTGTTCTAAAGATATTCAATGTTATTTCTTAAGAAGATTAAATACTATATATATATATATATATATATGCATTTAGATTAATGAATGAAGCAATGCTGTTGTTATTATTGTTGTTGTGGCTTATGTTTTCTATCTAGATAGATAGAGCTCAATGCATAGAGTCTTGAGAGTGATATATATTCAAATCTGGCACCCGTATATAATATATACACATGCATATATTATATATACAATTGTAAATATAAAAGCTGAAGTGGCATGATGCTCTTGATAGTAGACGAAGTACTGGTTTATGGCAAGATAATACGCTATATTCATCTATTGTCATTCTTGCACTTTTGATTTCCGTATTTTTTACTTAAGAAAGTTTAGATCAATATGTTTCTTAGTGTATTAGTTGCGAATTTGCAATGTATATTACGTATCTGTTTAAAGGTAACCAAATATGGTTTTATGTGTTTTTGTTCTTCAGATGGTTGATTGAATTTGGATTTATTTCTTAATTTGTAGACTCCGCTGAAGCTGTGAATCAAATTAATCTTTGATAAAATGGAAAAGCCAGCTAACAGAAAGATGCTGGTCGATCAGGTTTCTGTATGCAGCACTTATTGTTTTTGCTATATATATGATAGATAATCTGCTTTTGAGCTCCTGCTTTGGATATATATAGCCAAATTCTCAATGCCAACATTTTGGTGCAAATATATTGTTATTCACAGGATGGGATTAACATTGGTTCTTTGAGAAATAATGCTTATCCTGCCAATGCGTATAGCTACAGTGTGCAGCCAGAGTATAATGGCAGTAAGTTACTTACATTTATTCTATTACAATGCTGTGTTTGCATGTTGGGAACTTCGAGGGAAAGGAAGTTGTAGTGGCCAAAAAGGAAAATTATACATGTTTGGCCTTCTCCACTCCCATTTTATAATGATAAGACCCCGAAGTTTGTGTTTTCTTTTCTGTAGTTCGTTAGAAGAATCAAGCCGAAACTCTGGTTTGCGTTGCCACCGGTATACTAATAGGGATTGGACAGATGGGAGACAAATGAAAAAAAGAAATATTATGTACTATCGTTGTAGTCATAAATGAAGTTTAAGTGTAAACCTATGAGAGCGAAATATAAAATTAATAAACGCTAGTATTATGCAATAAAGACCTAATCTTCAAGTAATATATAGTCTTATTTCAAGGTTGGGCGGTTTTGTACAGTTGACATAGCTGACTGTTTTTATTTATTTATAAATTTCTATATTTAAGTTTCTAATCTTGGGTAATTCAATTTATGATTCCTTGTTCTTATTTGTCAACTTCTTATCTTTGCTTATATGAAGTATTGGCTGTTCTCAGGCTATGAAAATGGATCCCACATGCAACGTGTGTATCCATATGTCAGTACTGCAGGATTGGAAACTGCCTCTCATGTATGTAAATCCTTTTAGTCCTGACTTTTAAAGGCCTGTTTGAATATATTAGAGGAAAAATTTAAGTAGGTTCTTAGGTGTAGTATAGTTTCACACATTATCTGCTCTACGAGAGTTTTTTAAGAAAAGAGGTTTTGGCTCAACGTTTTGTAGTTATGCTGTTTGAATCACCAGAAAATTACAGGGAAAAGATAAAAAGAGATTCAGGCAAATGTGGCACACTTCAGTTGTTTTTATATTATATTTTCTTTCATTTGCATAATGGGTAGAAGGGTATATAACTTCTCCTCAGTCAAGTTTTCTTGAATTTTCTATTCTCGTAGATTCTATTCTCAGCATTGTCTCCGCCTTCTGCCCTTAGATTATATCACCAAAATTGGAAAGAAATATCGTTATTTATTTACAGGCATCACTAAAATCCGCACAGATACTTCAAATAATCAAAGGGAACTTGTTTTGAATATGTTCTTAATTTTATGTCGCAACAAAACATGTCTTCTTCCCAAATGCAACCTCCTCTTCCTAGTAGATTTATTGTGTCCTAGTTGTCATCATCCCGATATGTATCTTTATATTGAAGAATATGTGTTATTTTCAAGCCTAGAAGATACATATCTTGCCGTGTATCTTATAATTTGCTGTGTCATATACATTACAATTTAGGCTTTGTGTAACCAAAATGAGTCTAACCAATAGCTGTATTTCTTTATGGTGTTTATCTGATATTGTCTACTTTCACGATTATTCTAAACCTTTTTCAAAGTTTTTCACCACAACGTCTGCTATCTAAAATTCAAAGGCTTAATTTCAGTTTTGTTAGACGGTCTGATTTAGTACGACTACTATATTTATGATATGTTTTGCCTTTTGTCCTTTAATGAAATTTACATATCATGATTTCATGGATTATTCTTACATTCTTGTTGATTTTTAGGTATGTAGATATATTTCTAAGTTACATACCAAAGGGTTAGCGTATCTTACGATACACAGTACACTTATATAGAAATCCGGTATACGAAAATTTGACAACCATGCGCAGCAGTTATATTCATGATCTTTTCCTCCTATTGTAGGGTATGCTCGGAGAACTCTCCTCTTTACCTTTCGATGTTAATGGGTTCAGGCCTGAAACTTCACATAGACCATTTGCTCCCCTCTCAACGCGGCCACGTGCTGTGTGGGGCAGTGGTCATATGTCCGATAACAATGCAAGACACTTCTGTACCGACAACTCAGATAGTCACCAGCGAACTATTCCTCCAAATGATCTGTTTACTTCACCGAATCAGTTTTCTCTCATAAAATCGACAGAACATGATTCGCTAGCAGATGAATATCAATTTGGACAGAGGGCAAATATCTCGTCTTCTTTTGGCTCTTATGGCAGATGCAATGACGTATCAGGGGACCATGGTCGGCATGGTATGTTACCTTTCGGGGTCGATGACTTTGGTGTTACTGGTTTCCAGTCTGAGTGGACAAAAAGGTTACAAAGGAAGTGCCTTTTTTCTCAGTTGTCCTCTCAAGTTGCTTCTGCGGGATCAATGAATACACTTGCGTTGTCTAGTGATGATTTTGGAAGGGTTAGTCTTCTTAACTGTGGAAACTTATCGATCACTTAATACGATGTCATTAACATGTTTACTTATTATCGACTTGCACTTCATTTGTCTGGTGAGGTGGTGGGGTTTACTACACTATTTGGAATGTGAAATTGTGATCGAGAGCACGAGCAGGTGGGAATATTATGTCTCAGTAGGGCATAAATATATAAATTTAACATAGAAACGAATAAATATCCTATTTTTCGAGATTTTTTTTCAGAATTGTGATTGAAGATAATTGAGTTTAGATAAATAAAAGTTTGGGTGTTTATGAAATCCAGCACAAATTGGGTTAATTTTGTACAATGGTCCTCCGCTCCTGGTTGTGAAGATATTTGTGCTTGTTACCTTTATTATAAATTTCTGATTTATTTTATACCTTTAGTGCTATGTAGTTCAGAAGCTGCGAGGGTTATGAATACATTACACATGACTTGTAAACCCGATATTATTAGGGTTGTGGTCGAGGTATTCACAACCCAGGTCGACTCAAATGCAATACGGGAAAAAACGGGTCTGGTTTGGGTCTAATAATTTGAGCAAACCCATGACAGGAATTTGATACCCATAGCTCTCAATATCTAAGCCATCCTGTAAACCCCACACTAACCCGACACAATATTTTAAGGTTAAGGTCAAGATATTGACAACCTGATGGGATTTCAGGTCTACCCAGACACAAAACAAAGAAAAAAGAGAGCTGGGTTTGGTCATGTATATTAACTAACCCAACGTAAACCCGACCCGCCCTCTATGTATACCGAAAATCAACTTTCTATTATTTAACGTTGATCTTAATGAAGTAAAGATAAATTTGAACCTGTGCAGGGTTCTCAGAGAAAAGGCTCATGTAATGCTCTTGAATCTGGCTTTAGTTATAGGGGCTATCCCTATAATCAAAGTGATCGTGGCTCAAACTGGCAAACTATTTTTCGCTCTGGTTTGGGAACGAATAACCACACCTGGCCAACACTCGATGAAGCAAGCCAAGGAGGGAGATACGGTGAGTTTTCTTGTAGTTATCTCTTGCGACTTGATACACAAGGCGAGCGAAATAGAGGTCCAAGGGCGTCCAGATCAAAATGTCAGACAACAAACCAGGGTTGTGAAGTTAACACTGAGCCATACAACGGGCATGAACTTTTGACAAACTACGAAAACGCGAAGTTCTATGTTATCAAATCATATAGTGAAGATAATATTCATAGAAGTATAAAGTATGGTGTTTGGGCAAGCACTCCAAATGGCAACAAGAAGTTAGATGCTGCTTATAGTGAAGTAAAGGAGAAAGAAGAGACATGCCCAATCTTTCTGCTATTTTCGGTAATCTGAATAATTTAAATTCGTGCAACTTTGCTCTGAAGTTGATTAGGCTCAAGTTTGGATAAGGCATATAAATGCAGTAAATGTTTATTTTAATGTTACTTGAAACAATTTTAAATTATTTGGCGGATCTTTGAAATGTTTTATGGCGTATTCTCCTGCCTATATTCAGGGTCAGCCTTAGCATGTTGACTGTCAAGTCAATTAAGTAATTACTGCTTATTATTTACATTCAAGTTCTAACACTTATGTAACAATATTAAAATAGAGACAAAGGTGCATCTGTGCCTTCTAATTTTGCTACCATAAGTTTTTGAGTATAATTATTAATTCTACTTTCTTGATAAAGCTCTCAAAACCTGTCTAGATTTCGGCAGTGTTTCTGATATAATGATTAACAAGTGATTATCATTATTTAAACTCTAGTGAAGAGCGGAAAATTAGGGGATACATATATATATATATATATTCGTTTTAAGTGATATCTTGAAGACATTGCTTCCTCGGATTTTAGCCTAAATTTTTAGTAAATGTAAATCTATTATATTTTTTACGGCTAGACCCCTATTCTCTTTTTTGCCACCCTACTAAATGATAGTATCTCCACCTTGTATCTTTTGACCTTTCTCTTTTCACCTTCATATGAAATCCCGACTTGGCTCTTGATGATTCTGATTCTGATTCTTATACTAATATGTAGGTAAATGCGAGTGCTCAGTTCTGTGGAGTAGCTGAAATGATTGGACCTGTAGATTTTGACAAGAATGTGGAGCATTGGCTGCAAAATAAGTGGTCCGGACATTTCCCTGTTAAGTGGCACATTATTAAGGATGTTCCCAACAGTCATTTTCGTCATATCTTACTCCAAAATAATGACAACAAGCCGGTGACTAATAGCAGAGATACTCAGGAGGTAAGTCAAGCTATGCTTATTGAAATCCATCCTAGTTATGTAGTGGCAAGGGAAAAGCCGCACAGAAAGTGTTATAGCACTAAAATTTGTTTTCTTAAGTAATAATAAATTTGTTAATTACTATTTTTTTTTTAATGTGTAAAATTTATATTTTTTGAAAATACCTTAAATGAATAAAATAAAATTTCAATGGGACGATACTTAACAATTGCCATACGAAGTATAAACCGTGCCCAGTGGACTTCTTAAGGGTGGTAAGCACTGAAGTATATAATAGTATAGTAAATTCAATATCTAATACAAATTTGTGCCGGGATCTAAACCCAGTTTTAATTCATACAACCTGGTTAACTGGTTATGTCCTGATTTCATTTATTTTTTTGTATACTTTTTATTTTAACCTTTCACTAGAATTATATTTACTGTGTGAACCAGACCTGTATGTGGCACCTGGATGGATCGGTCTTGTTATAACCAAATCTAGTTAATGTGTCAACGTGAATTTCAAGCTCGTTTGCTCTTTTTTCTTTTCTTTTCGAGATTAGATACAATGGATGAAGTCTAGTTTAGACAAGATTCAACCACCCCGAGTAATTCTACTTCATGTTCATTACAGGTGTGTTTAGACCAAGGTGTAGAGATATTAAACATATTTAAGACATACGAACAATGTACTTCCATCCTTGATGATTTTCACTTTTACGAAGAGCGACAAAAAGCCATGCAAGATAAAAAGGCAAAACAGCAACAGCATTCGAGTTCAGCTACTAAACCTGTGCCTGTTGTGGCTATTGAAAGACAAAAATTCGATCAATCCTTCAAAAAAATGACGAAAAGCTTTGCAGAAGCTCTAGTGTTTACCGACACGAACGATCACAAAAAATAAAGAAATGAGGTATAAACGAGTTTAAACAAACAGTAAAAAATGTTTTTATTTTACTGGTGTTTTCCTTCTGGTTATACAAATTGGATAAATTTTTATCATAGTGTTTTGTAGTTTTAATTGAACTTTTTGCTTACAAGAAATCACGAATTTTCGGATTTTGGTTGTGTGATGTAGTAATGATTGAATTGTAAAAACTTTAACGTAATTAAGTCTATAATACGACTTAGATTGAATTTATGTTGTTTTTTTCCTATTTTGTGTAGTTATTTTTATGACATGGTGTTTTTCAGCTCGCTTATGGCAAAGCCATTTTTACTAGTTGCAGTGACTCAGTTTGGGCGAGAATTGGTATTTCTTTATGTAAAATGGGTTCTCCTTAGCCCTCCCTGTTCCGAAATAAGTGTCCTTGAATTATTTGATTCTTTGGTTTGAAACAGAAAATTGGTGTAAAAACGTGTCAAAAATGATTTTTGTTTTTTAAAATGAAAAGTACTTATACATTTAGTTTACTTTTGTTTTAGTACTGGATATAACTTTCATAAATGTTAAATTTATCGCCTGATGAAAATATCTATTTTTGATTTAAAGAAGAAAAACAACTTATATAATTGGATAACTAATTTTCTATTCTTCTTTTACAAATCCGGAACCATGGAGCTAAGGTAATCTACTCTGTTGTAAATTTATGTTATTTATTGCTGTTTGAATGCAAATTATACTTTTTGTTTGTCATTGATTGTGTTGTTTATTAAAGCCGATATATTATTTTTTTTAATATATAAATTTGATATTTTATTTGGTTAGACTTTTTTTTTCTTTTTATAGAAATAATAATATAAATAAAAAAAATGTTTCCGTATACATTTGAGACGCTTAAACAAAAGCGAAATTTGTTATATTACAAAACAAATCATAATCGTAGCGGACAGGTTTGGTCGTTAAATTAAAACTACCACCAAGCATTTTGCTTGCCAATTCTATGGTATTCCAATATCACTATAGCGGAGAAATTTTGGTGAAAACTCTTGCATTTTTTTCTCAACATATAAATCACTACGCATAAGGCAGTGCGCTATAGGTGGCCATGTCCGCTGGCAATGAGCGTCCAAGAGCTGGCGGTGGTGAGCAAAGAGGACTAGTTTGTTGTATGGAAATACATGTATTTTTTCTCGAGATGATCTCCCAAACATGTTTTGGAAAGTTACAGTCAACTAGGATGTGGTTGATAGATTCAGAGGTGCTATTGCACATGGCCGTGATGCTTCCAACAGTCATGGAGTTGCAAACAGTATTAGAAGATAAATAAATGCTTGATTTACTTATCTCAATTTCTTTATCCATTCATGTTTTCATTTCATAAGATTCATATGAGGTAAAAGGTGCTAAGTTAATCTTCTTATTATTATACACAAATGAATAGAAGTTTGTGCGTCCATTGTAACATACTTCACGATCAAACTATCACGGTTTACCTAAAAATAGGTGTCCAACTTGCATATGCACTATATTACACATAACTTCATCTTTATATTTGCATATGCTGAATAAAATATTGACTTGATCCATGATGTGTAATTTAGCTTGATCATTGAGTCATCGTAGCTTGTATGGACTTTGATGTTTAGTCTTTGTAAGACCTAATTTGTCCATCATAAACTTGCTAGCCGCATTAGTATAAGAACCTCCATTTATGATCATATTACATACTTTTTTTTGTTGATAATACCTCTCGTGTAAAAATATATTCTCCACTTGGATGGTTCTGTCGGGTTGGATCATTGCACTTAAGACTTTTCTTGCAACCAATAAATCACTAACATTTAGTTTTTTATTCGAGGTTTGATTTTTAATCTTCACATTTATCTTGTGACTAATATTCTCCACTTTGAGTGATAATCATCACATGCTGGTTTGGGCACTCTCTAGTATAATTTTAAGATGGTGCACGTATCGGTAGATGAAATGTTGGTTTGACTTGTTTCCATTTGAGGAAGACTCACAAAAGAGATTAGATGGAAGGTGAATATAGATAAATGATGGATCGAGTTACATCGCAGAGGCGATGGAAATCCTTTGATAAAGTAGAACTTCGAACTGAATTTATCCCGATAAAAATAGAATGAATAATCAACTAAACTCACTTCTCACAAGAATAGTTTAAATATAGATTTGTCCTAATAAATATTTTAAATATAAACTTGTTTTTGTTCTTGATTACTTGATTTATTTTGAAAAATACAAGGACTATAAGGCTTTTTTTTATAGCTATACAAAGAAATATAAGGTACTTAGAAAACATATAAATGACTTTTAGGTTCCTAAAACAACATTAAATGAGCTTAAAGACTTAAAATGTGACTTTTGGATAATAAAAACAAAATAACTCTTAAATTTTATCACATTTACCTCTTCTAAATATCTCCTCATTTTGGCATTGATAAAATGGATTGATATTGCTAAAGTGACTCAGAGTGGATTTCTGGCCTTATCACTTAGTAATATTATATTGAAGTCATATAAGTGGTTGAGACGTTGTAGAATTATATTGAAGTCATAGAAGTGGTTGAGACGTTGTAGAGGCTGTTATAAACCGAAATAAATCACATTCTTTGCTTCAACCAAAAGCATTGAATTGATTGAACAACATCTAAATTATTCATTACGTAAGTTGGTTCATGTTCCATTGACTTATGAGACTCTTCACATTATTGTTGAACTTTAAGTGTGTTATAAGACCAATTTCAACAATTGACATTTTAATTATCTCATGTCGCTCTTCAATCAGATATGTTTCATCATCACACCGAGATGATAACAAGCTATATTTTGTCATATAAATTATGCAAAAAACAATCAGTTTTTATACAAATTATACGAAATTAATATTTAACAATACATACTTAATCTATCACGATTCATGCAAAATATTCAAGTTTGTGAAATTTTTATATTGAGTTCGAAAAAATCGATTTCCCAAATTTTGATTCTTTTAATATTTATATTATAAAATATCGTTTAAAAAAAATCTAGTGTATGCTATTCAAAATTTTCTGACCTAAAATTTATATAGGTTTTTTGTGTTACATATATTTTCCAAAAATTTAACTGTTGTCTGACTTGTAAGTTTTTGTATATATATTTTATTTATTTGTTTATGAAATGAAATTTAAAACGAAAGAGAAAGGAAACTATTATAAACCTAGGAATAATTTAACTAGGCATGTGCATTCGGTTCTTCGGTTTGGTTCGGTTATTTAAAACTGATACCCATTTAAGAACCAAATAAAATTTGGTTCGGTTCGGTTCTCATTGATTCGGTTCGGTATGGGTATTTAATTCGGTTCCAATCGGGTATTTTTAGATACTTTAAATACTCTACAATATCATCCGATATAAAACTCATTTTATAAATCAAAACTATAAATTATGTTAGATGGTAAGAAAAATAAATACTAAATATAAAAGAGATCCAAAATTAATATAACAGAAATGTTAGTAATATATATAAAAAAGAGAGATGATATCAAGTTTATTAGATTACATAAATGTTGTTATTTTGTTTGTAGGTGTAACCGTTTGTAAATATGTCGTAACTTTGAATTGACTGTGTTATCATTTATTAAAGAAAACATAATCAGAGGTTTCTCATAGACAATAGATTTAGGGAAATTTAATCTTGGGAAAGAGTTCACATAATGTTAATTTAGAGTTAATATATGAGTTCGGTTCCTAACAGGTACCTACGGTTCTTCGGTTCGGTTCTGTTCCTAATCGAAAACCGTGAGTAATTAAAAACTAGAACTATTTGGATATTATGAAAGAAGCGAATCCGCTTCGGTTCAGATATTTCGGTTCGGTTTGGGTTTTTTGGTTCCGGTTAAAATGCCATGCCTAACCTTGCAACTGGTCTCGGATATAAAGAGCGAATAGAATTATGTTGGTAAAACGAGCGGTTTTTTTAGTCTGGTTGCTATAGCTATAGGTTTAATTGATAGTTTATTGGATAAAGCCCATTACAACTGAGGCCTTACCGTACTAACCGAAACAGAAAACCATGAAAATTTAGTTAGGGTGATTGTAGATGGAAGTAGTAATAAGGATTAAATCAGGATATAGTGCATCGAACATTTAATTTTCTTTCATTTATTCATCGGATTTTAAAATTATTTGTGAAGGTTTTTGGATATGTCAAAATCTATAAATTTAATTATTAATTTGTAAAATTTATAAATTCAATTCTTTTATATCACAAAATTTATAAATTTAAATTTTGAATTGAAGAAAAAAAACACTCACCAAAAATTAAATTTATAAATTTTGTAAAACATGAACTAAATATATAAATTTCATCCCATCCAAAAAAAACTCACCAATAATATTAAAATTGATCAACTAACAAACAAAAAATAGTACCAAACACACCCGACTAACTACTATTTAAACCCACCAACATTTTCTAGAAGATATAAATAAATAAATATTAGAAATATACGAGTAAGAAATTAAATTTTCCCTAGACAGCTGAAATGATTACATACAAACTTAATCATTACTACTAAACTTTCAATTTTAATCTTCTCTCCTCTCTCTAAGCTTTCAATTTTAATCATGACTTATAATGACTAGGGATGGAAGCAAAGAAAAGAAATAAACGATAGTGAATCATTCCTTTTACAACTAGAAACGTTAAACCTCGCCCCGAAACTAAAAAAAAATAAAGTAGCATCCTTTAGAGTTTAGAGTAGTTGCACGAAACTAAAAAATGTTACGATTAAGTTTTCTAATAAAATGTAAATGTATATATATTTATTTATTTTAGCCCCAAAAAATTCCTAACATATATTTAATCTTATATAAAACGATTATCCTAATAAATACCCAAAACAAATTATATTTAATGATGGTTTTTAATTGGGGTAAAACACTAGCACATACTCAACTATTGGCTTATAAATTCGATTCTAAAAACAGGGTAGTGTTTTTTTTACCTTAATTTAAAAATTAGATAAAATACTCGAGAGCTATATATATGTCCGTTTTCTTTTCATATCATTTTTTTTCCTTTTTCTCATACCCCTTTTACTTTTATCTTTTTTCTCTTTTACTTCACAAACCGTCCATATTCCCGAGGCCAACAAACCCTTCTTTTCCGAAATCTTTTCACACCGTTCTCGTCTGAAATCCGACCGGCGACTGTCGAACACTAACCACTTAGCACTAAGCACGAAGCTGTTGAGTCTACGCCGACCGATAAAAAAACCCACAGTCGAGTTTACAAGTACATAGTTCTCTCTAAAATCTATCTCATTTTGCGTTTTTATTGAGTTTGAAGTGCATGTTAATGTTTATTCACGATCGACATTGGTTAGTTATACTAAAATTACATAGTTAAGATCGTTAGTAGGATCCTAGTTACTGGGTTTATCATGCTCGAAATTAAGGTTTTGAACTTGCATGTATTGTGTATCGGTTTCTGCGTGTTGTGATGTCTATTAGATGAAGTTTATTAAGTTGTTTGTTGGTTTAGCTTTTGTTTACATATTTTCCAGTTTCTGTGAACGTGCATGTGAAAAGTAGGCACAACTCGCATTTGAGTATCATGTACACTAGAAACAACTCGCACCCTCATCGTAGAGTTATGCAAACAACTCGCATTTTGATAGTTGTTGGACATAACACTCGTTTGGTGGTGTTTCAACGCAATTCGCGTTCTTAAGGTTGCATAGAATTCAATATATGATCCTATAACAAACAAGTCACGATACAATGATACAAACAATTCGTGATTTTAATGTTTCCCATACAACTCGCTGTATATTTTAACAAACAAACTGCATTATTAAATACCACCACCCCAAGAATTCTGTTGGTGTTATTGATTAAGATAGTTGTGTTGTAGTTACCTCATGGAAGTTATTTGTTATTTACAATTCCATATTCATGTATTTGCAGACAATATGATTACAAAAGTAGGCTTCTACATATCCGGATTGGTGAGCCTTATAAATCTGATGAAAAAGGACCTTATTACCTCTGCCCACATCGAAGTTGCGAGAAACACACCCTTCTATGTCCTTTTGAAGGAATCATTCGACCTCTGCCATGAGAAGATCACGAAGAAAAAGTTTTATAAGCTAGTTTAGCGGATGATAGAGACGTTCTCGGTCGAGAAAGACGCATTCCATTTTAAGTCCAAGCTAGTGGAGCTAATGACCGACGATGTAAAGACCATTTTTGGCCTTAAGCACAACACAGAGAAAATGACTTTAACAAATCAAAAGCATTCTTCAGCAAATATGTAGACGGGTAGAGAATGATTCAAAGACGATGAAAACATACTTCATAAGTGAAACATCAAAGAAAAATAGACTAAAAATACAAAAACCATATCCAACAACATTATAAAGGTACCTCTAAATCTAATTTATGTTATAAGCATGATGTTATTTTCAGATGTAATACTATATCATGTTGTGACGTGTTTTATAGGCAGGTATAGCCACAACCATCAACGGGGGGGGGGGGGGGAGAGCATGAATTGTAGGACATTGCTTGACTGTCGATATCGTTTCTTTGCTCAGCCTTATTCTACTCACTCTCGGGAAATGTAATGGGTTGGAATATGTTGTATTTTTTCGAAGACTTCGACAAAATAAACGACTATGACTGGTCCAGATCAGTACTGTTGAAATTTCTCCAGTCGATCAAGTTTTGTATTGCGGAGGGAAAACCTGATAGAGTTATTGGATGCATCGCACTTGTATTCGTAAGATTGGCTTGTCTTGATTAAATATTAGTTAACTTAAATATTATGAAAATAATAATTTTCGCGATGCATTCGTCATAGAGCATACAACAATTAGGCTAAACCTTACAAAGCCAAACGTGATCCTAAGGTTTTTCAAATGGTAGGGATTGAAGTCCAGACCAATGAACATGAAGATGATTAGAAGGCTAAATCAGGTGTGAGATGATGAGGTATGATATATATATATATATATACATATATATATAAAACAAATTTCATAGTTAAGTATAAAACAACTCTCAACCTTGTAGTAACATATTATTGAACAACTCACATAATATAAAAATAGAATAACTCTTAGAATCTAACATATTTTAGAATAACTCACAAACAATTCGCACTCTTTGTTTTAACACATTATAGAAGAACTCTCAGAGTCTAACTTATTATTGAAGAACTATCAGAATCTGACGATTCACAATTGATATTAGGCAAAAAATTCACACTCTTTGTTATAACACAACTCGCAATCATGTTGGTAACATGGAACTCCCATGTTGTGTGACCACTAACAATTCATGCTACTTGTTTATAGTAATAAAAAACTCGCGTGCATGTATAAACTTGAATGTTCTTCACCTGATAGGTTATGGAGGTTGCCTTATGTTTGATAATGGCTGAAAGAGTAGCATTCAGAGGATTTGAAGGAAATCGAGATCCAGATGCTGCACTGGTTTTACCTGAAGAAAGACCTAGGAAAAGGCAAAAAAGCACAACCAAAAAACAAAGAAAAAGGAAACATACACACACACACGACAAGAATCTAATCCGGAACCAAACTACCAAACACCAAAAGGCCTGACACCAATGATTCCACCAACGCCAACCCAGACATCCTAATCAGAGACCTATGATGTATAAGATGATGGTATGGATGAAACGCTCGGTCGTTTTGTGTTGCAATGCAGACATACTACTTTAAAGAAGACTGGAGGTGAAGAAATTATAATGCGTTTGGTATTCTTGTCACAAATTAAAGACTTATGAAAAAAATAAGGCACTTGAACAACAACAACTTGACAATGTTGTCTCCCTGCCATTTTTCTCCATCGGATACCATGCCAAGGAAAAGTAAGTGGTGTTACTGGTACTACCAACAGAAGCGGGTTCCTCTGCAATACATGCACTTGTGCCATCTGAAATGCAGGAACAGGTCCCGAATTAGGACGGGAAAATACAGGAGGCTGAAAAGATTAATGAAGTACTGCTAGAGGAGGAGGACGATGATAGAAACCATTTACCTGCACCGGTAATATATGTAGTACCGGAGCCGGTCGTAGACAATACAACTCATTATCCTGCGGAACTGGTAGAAGCTGAAAAAATTGTAGACGTACCAATTGTGGAAAGACTGGAAGATATAATGGAAACAACAGAGAAAGATAGACTAGAGACAGACAGACTAATTTCTTCCTCCAAACGAGGCAGTGACAGGTCTTAGTCCTCCAAAGGATAAATATACAGACGAGTCCCTAACGAATAAGACACGGACAAATGACCCTCCGCAAGAGGAAAGAGGTAGAAGCTCGTGAGAAAGAAGTGGCAACATAAGAATCTAGACTAACTAATGCAGAAGGTCGTGAAGATGTAAGTGGATCCGAAGTACATTAAGATAAAACTATGTGAACATGTGTTATGATATACTCTTTCTTAAGTGATATTTTGTAGGGGTAGCAAAGTATTGGGTTGTTAATCTTTGTTATGTTTTTTTGGAAAAAACTAGCATGGTTAGTGTTTTAAAAGAATTTGAATAAATGTATTTAAAAAACAACTCGCAAAACCTGCTTGTAAATAATTATCGTTCATACAACTTACATTATATATTTTAGTTATACTTGTACTTGGGTATCTAATTTTTAAACATCTAGCATGATAAATGTTTAAAAAACTCACGTTAGTCTCATACTAAGAAACTCGCAAAATATGCATTTTTAGCAACTCTCAATTCATGATAGCTAGAAAGGAGGAAGAAAACAAAAATTTAACCTTATATAGTTGGTAGAGGGTAGTGTGGGTATTAAAAAAGGTTGGGTATTAAGTGTGAGTTATATAGTTGAGATGGATATTAAGTAGTAATAAAAAGAAAGTTGGGTATTAAATGTAAGTATAATAGTTGAGTAGGTACTTTAGGTGCAATTTATCTTTTAATTAACTATAACTCTAGATATTTTAGGCATATAGTAATTTGTTTTAAATATTATATTTGAATATCATATATTTTTTATTTATTGATAACAACCATTTATATAAATTATAAACTATATAAAAAACATCCATAACTTTTTTTTATTTGATAAAAAATTTACCAAAATTATTATTTGTAAGTAAAAGACCATATGTATTGATAAAAGGGTTGGGTTACAAATAAGTACAATAATGATGGGCCTTGGATATTATTTTTGGACTTTCCTCTAAACAAATAACAAGAAGTCTTTATGGAATTAAGATACCAATGTTGAATTTAATTCCCCTCCTTGAGTTTGGACTCAATTCACATAGTTTAGAATGGACAAGATATGTAAGTTGTGCATTTAAGGATTAACTCATGCTTTTTAACAAATTTTAGAGAGACTTAAGCTCAATTCATTCCCTAAATCAAGGTATATGTTCTTTTATTATATCTTAAACTTTTGGTATTTTGGATTCAGATTGTTGAGTTGTAGACTGAACTATTTTACTTCTTATGATTCTTTTAACAAAGAGATGTACATGAAGGTCTTGATGGAGCTAAAACTGATACAAGTCTTCAAGAGAAGAATTAATTTTGATCTACAATATAGTTTTGTCAGGTAATACTACCTAAATATGTAAAATATGATCCCAGTTTTCTAGTTTTTGAATCGTAAACCATCGTTCCAGCAAACCTAAATCTGATATGAGATGTTAGCAATGCTACTGTGATAAAGAGAGTTAATATTTGATTTGATGATGAGTTTTAGTCATGCTTCGAGTAAATTTTTAGCAATTGCTTTTGATTTTCCAACATAGGATTTTTAGTATCATTTAGAGGAGCCAGAGTGAAATCTGACAAGCCTTTATTAACAATACCACTGATATTCCAGCGAATGATTGTTAATGTCAGTGTATAAAGTCAGTTTTAGGTCTACCAGGTCTTTTGAGATGAAATCTTTAGTTGTGATAAGACTTTTGGATGATTTATGTTTAACCTTTTTCATTTACTTCATCAACATTACCTTGAACTCTTTGATTTACTCTCTTTCTTCTGCAAGCAATGAAGGAAGACTACCCATAAATTTTAGTTGAGGTGAGACAAGGGCTGTTGTAGAAGAGCAAAGGTTATTGTTTGCTGTCAGCGTAAGACCAGTTGCCAAGATGTGAAGAGCTTCTCTAATTTCTTCTTTTCTTATCACAAGTAAAATAATATTGATTTTTTATTACTTGAAGTTGATAATTATTGATTTTGTGCTGGTCAAAGTTGTTGAATAAAGAGGGATGTGTGCATCATAGAGTCTGTAGATATAGCTATATTGGCTTGATTGATATCCTCTTGACTGTACTTGCTACCATCTTCTTGAATATATTCTGAATTGACATGATTTAGATTTTTAACTACTATTTACTTTAGTTTAGTGGCCATTTTCTCTGAACTCATCAAGGTATCTGGATTGATTATAATATTTTGGTCTTTTATTGGGATATAGTCTTTATGAACTTTGCTTGGCTGGGTTTTCCTACAGTCTTGTTGTTTATGCCCTAAGTGAAAGTATATTGGCAATAACTTGACAAATATTTGTATAAAATATCATGCCAGTATCCTTCTTATGTACCAAAGCATACCCATCATTTGTTGATTAGTAGCCTAGTTATGTTCAATTCTATCTAGGCTTTACAACAGTTATACATGGCCTGGTTTTTTGTTGGTATTTATATAGAAAGAGTATTTCCTAGAGCCTTCGCAAGAGTCTTGATAGTGTCAGCATTATTCATATGTGTTGGCATATTGGAGGATGAGATCCACATCGATGTTATAGAGGAATTTTTCTTAGGGTTAAATAAAAGAGTCCATTTGAGAATTCTCATAGAATATTGACCCAAAGCTCACAAACTCATGCGCCATACTTTTTTAATATCATATAATATATCAAACTCTATTATTAGGTGTCTGAACTTTCAGAAAACCAGGCTGACTTGGCCAACAAACCCACATATCCAATGAACTTCTAAATTTATATCATTGTAGGCATGCCTTTTGTGAATTTACCAATGATAGTAGACTTTTATCTAGATTCTAGAATTCTTTTGTCTTTCTTAGAAAAGTGAACATATAATGATTTATTGTTATTATTGATTTGCACATGTTCATGGGTGTAATATTTTATTGATGGTCTTGTGGCTTCAACATAAATTTGAATGGAACTTTAGGTTCATTGGGTTGTGGAAGGATATGAGGGTAATGACGGGTTTTGATATTCGAATGCTGGATTATATTTAAGAGTGGGTATATGTGTTGAATTAGAGATTCCAACATTGCTAATTCTTGAGTACATCAAATTTAACGTCTGGTTTTTCTTGAAGGATGCAACCTGTTGCTAGTGGATTCTTTGACAAATATTGATGATTAGCAGGTCTTGCTGATGAAGAGGAGATGACAGATTTTTCCAATTGTTGTGTTGTCTTCTTTGATTTCACTATGGCAGAGGTTGTTGATGATCATTGGAGATGATGATTATAGAAGATATTCATTAAATTGGCTTCCAAGAAAGTAATTTTTTGTGCTTTTGGATCAAGCTTCTATTATCAATCGTCAATATTGCACCACTTTTTACCAATATATTTAAAATAAAAAATAGAAAAACATTAATAACTTTTATCAAATTAAAAAATTTGATTAGTGAAAGGGTTATCTATATACTTATAAATAATTTAAGAATGAGTTAAGCAAATCTTTTAGTCCATTTTTTTATTCTTCATCCCAAAAATATTTTTTGGTTGGTTAAAACAAGATGTATCATTTTATGTGCAACCTAGGTACACCTTTATATGTACCGCTGGTTTACGAGTGACAGACACAATCATAGTCTTAAGTTAAAATCGAAAAAATTCGATAGTCGTTCGGTAAATATTGTTATTATATTTTCGAAACGGTTTCCAACCCAACTCTTAATCCTACTTTAACATATTTATAAATAAATGTAATTTAGATATCAATGACTTATAAGAGTTAGAAAGAACTAAGAGAATAAGGTTTATGAAATGATAGAAGGTTTCGACGGGAATATAAATTCAGTTTTTAATATCAAACCACATACTTTTGGATGCTTATGATGATGCAGTTGTATTCTTCACCTACATCCCAAAGATAGATCTTTGATTTTCCTTAGATCCAAACTTATTAAAGTTATTTGACGATATCCAAATCCATCTCAGCGTTCTTGTGTCGGATAACTTAAAAAGTTTAATGGCAATCATCAGTATGTTCTGAAAAGTGTATAATCGTCAGCGTTATTTGACGATACCCAAATACATTAGTGTAAATAAGTTATTGGCGATAAATTTAGTTGTTGGAGACCTTTCATATTATAATACAATTTGGAATATATAATTTATATACGTTTTGGACAACTAGGAGATCGGGGTGAAATAAGATATACGACTATGATCTCATTCCAGACATCAAGAAATAAATCATCCACATTATCTTATTTTTGAATTGTTAATGTTTTTATTGGACATTATTTTTATCTTTAATTATATTTCATGTGGGTTAGGTCAAAATTTCAAATGAAGCTTTTGTATGCTAGTTTGGTGAGAGAAGTTGCACAATGAAGTTATTTGTATCAATCCATTCTGGTGCTTGAAAATTTTGTTTCCAATGGCCTGCGACTTTATATTATGTGATTAGTAGGTTTTCAATCAACATAAATAAGATATACATCGAAGTTTATAATTAATAGACTCCCCCAAAGTAATTTCAAAGTTGTTACTACCTCCAAAAATAAAAAATAGTTATTTGCCAATGAAGGTTGTATTTAGGTGAGCTTCAACAATAATAGTTGTTGTGAAGCCTGTAGTGATGAGAACATAGGAAACCGAAGGTACCAAAGTGAAAGTGGAAAATAGTTGAGCTGCTAAAAAAGGCATCATGATGGGCATAACCAAATTTGTAGAGAGGAATGCAATCTATCAAATATCCTAAAACCTCTAATATTGCATCTAGAGGCCCAAATGATGCTGAAGTTAGTAGTAAATTAGTGGGGAAATATTTACTTATTATGTTGATGCTTTAATGGAAAACTCTTTTGTTCGACAAGTATATTTCATTGTTAGATATGATGGATGAGAGCCATAATGATATGAAACTCATAACCATGCATGAGACCGGAGCAATTGCTCTTTTTAGGATCATATGGTAAAGAGCTCTAGTGATGAGGATGATGGTCGTATTCATGTGATTCTAAGTATATCTTCCCAAAGTGAGAATATTGGGTCCATATTTGATGTCATAGGGAAAGATATTGTATATACAGAGGATGAGCTGGTTTTTTCAGTGATGTGCATTTGACCCCTATAAAAAAGGTTGTGACTTCTGAGGGATAGCCAACCACTAAACGAAATTCATGTATATGAAGCAAAATGGAAAGCCCTTATAGAGCAGACGTAGCTAAAGATAAAACTCAAAGTTATAAGGAAGAAGACATCCGTTCAGACTGATTCTGAGGCTACTCACTTGTTAGGGGAAGTTTGTGAGTAAAAAATGAATGAAAGCAACAAATGAGGGATTTTTAGTGTATTAAAGGCCAAAATTGATGATGGATCTTGTGTAAAAACCAACCAAACATTAGAAAAATATGTTGTAGTTTTACCTTTTAAGAAGCCAAATGATATAGGTGCAGCTGAGCAGCCGAATAAAGATTATACAATTATAACAGCGGCTAATGAACCCAATGCCTTAGATATTATAGTTGTTGTATCCGAAGAGACAGATGTAGCTCATAACTTGGTTGTTACCACGAATAATACTAATATTTTAGGCATGAATGTACTTAAGCCAATGGCTGATGATGTATCTTTAATATTATAGGTTATAAGCTATCAGAGCTAAGTTATTTATCCTTCCAGTTAGTTGCCAGTTCTGTTGCTTCTGGGTAAATATTGATACACCAAATGAAATAAATCATGTGATAGATATGGTTGAGGAATCCAAACCACTATTTATTTTCCTTAGAGCAGATGTATGAGGTTTTGATTCGATCTATTGCTTCCCTAAGATGAATGGAAGACAACCTATAATAAGCCATATGTTATATGTGAAATTATAGAGACAATTGGATTCAGGAATAAGAGTAGATTAAAACTTCCATTTGCATTTGTTATTCTATGTGAATATATATTGATGTATTTGTATTTGTATTTTAGATTTTACTCAATGAGTTGACTATTATTCATCAATCATATAAGAATCCCGCAATCTTCATGTTTGACATTCTCCCAAATTTGAAAAGCTACCAATAAGCATTTGGAAGAGATTGCAGAGCTAAGTGTTGTCATTCAAGCTGAAAAGAGGGTGCAAACAAGCTAAAGGCTGAGCTTCATGCCAATATTGAAGTTGTGACTTGATTTGAAAATAAAGTGTATTGATCTAAAATATTTGTGGTGTGTTCAAGGGTATCTTCCAATAGTATTTTCCATTTGTTGGATTTAAAAGGTTCATTCATAGACCGAGTATTGTCCAGGCCAAATCCATTTCTTCAATTTCGATGCTGTTAATGCTACATTCGCCAAAATGTAAGACTATCGGGATGCCAAACATACCAAAACTCAATTTGAGTAGGATAGAGTAACGAGTAAAACTGGAGGAATCATTGGCTCAAAACACGAATATTGAAGATACCTTGGCGTTCGAACGTTCATAACGAGTTGAATTAGTGGCTTAGTTTGAGAGAAAAAAAACTTATATGGGCCAATGATTCCTTGCATAAAATTGAGAAAAGACTTGTGCTTTGTTCCATGAAGGATATCCGAACATTAATTTGGACTCCTTGTGGGACTATGTTACTAAAGAAGGAAGGCTAAAATATGAAACTGGTCCATTTCTCTTAGGAAAGAGCCTCTTATAACCACGTCAAAATTAGGGTATAAGGTTTTTTTAGCATATTATAGAAGTTCAAAGACAAGAGTTGACACAAATGACCTAAGAAGCTGAACGCTCAAGTGATGTTGTTAACCTAGTGATTGTAACTTTTAGCCAAGTTATTTTGCTGTCATCCCCTAAGTGGAGTTGGAGATGTTGTTGTTGAAAATAAAACATCTACAGGATCACCCGAAGGTGGAGCTTCGCCGCACAAGATGGATTGAATCTCTAGTAGGCATTTTATAACTTGTTTTTTGGTTTTACACTATTGTAAGCCCCCATTGTTGGGGAAGTTTTATGAAAAAATTCCCCTTAGTTAGGGCAAGTCGGTTGTATTATATATGTAATGCATTTTATCAAGTGAAATTTCGTACCAATTGTGCTTTAGTTTTTATTTTATTTTATTTATCATAAAATACACTATATTGTATGCTGCTCTGTTATTCTAATTAGAATGATCAATTCTAAAAGGTTGAGACATGAATAAAGACCACATGAGATCCTTATTTGGATTATATTTAAAAATAAGAAAAATTCATTTATTTTTTCTTATATGAACGGTGCATAACTTCATTTATGACTACTTTTAATAATAATGCTATTATGATTTGTTTAAATTAGGGGTACGTGAACTTCCTGAAATACTTTTATTTTATTGTTTTTTTCTAGTAATTTTTGTTCCTCTGTAGATAAGGGTCGAAGCTCCTGTAAGGACTGAAGATTACATTTAGCCTTATCATTTTCTTTTGTATTATTATTTGAATGAATGTCGAAGGTCTTCATGAGGGTGAATATTATGTTCAAACTTATCTTTCTTTCTTTTTTGTTTGGATGAATTTCGAAGCTTTTCATGGTGCTAAGTACTATTTTTAGACTTATCCATTGAATTTTTGTTGGAAGTGGGCCAAAGCTTCCCAATATATTGAAAATTACCCATTAAAAATCAACGATTTTCAAAATTGCAGTCAGTTATTAAATATTTACAAGTTAATTTAAAAGTTTGATAAAGATAAATAGATTTTATGCATTGGGTTGATGGGTTGCTCATATTAACATTTTTAAATAATTTAGGGGGTCAACTTCAATAGCAGAGTTGTGAACAATTGTGTTTCCTTGATCCTTATAAGTTAAATTTTTTTCTTCCTTAAAAAAATTATTATTACCCTTGTTACCTTAATCTTTTGAAGATTCAGTTAGAGGAATTGTAGGAACTTTATTGGTTGAAAATATAAGTCTACGAGGTCCTAAGTTTATCCCATGATTTCCCTTCAAAATACCAAGAATAATGTTCTTTTCAGTTTTCAAAAGACTCATTCAAAAGTTTGTAGTGCTTATTCTTTAAGTGAGATATTTTTACCAACAAGGAGAGCACAATTATAATAAATCTGAAAACATAAAAATATGTTAAGTCATATGAATAATAATATAAAACAATTGTGTAAAGTAATAAATTTACTTCAAGAGTGATCTCGGTTTGATATCGTAAAATATCCCCACAAGAGTCTTATGAGATGTATACAATTCATTTAGTCATAATGCTAGGTATGTATTTAGAATGAGTTTGGGATAAAGGAATGCAAATAATCCAACATAATCTCTTGGAGAAACGGAATTTGTTACGGGTAAAGATGGAGGTGTTGAAGGATTTTTACTTTTACATTTATCTACTAGTTTGGTGACGCGTTTTTTTGTTGAATTTGAGTACTTTGATTGTGGGTGACAATATAAGTATTTTTAGTAGGAGGAGGAGCATGATTGGTTTCTTTCTTAATATTGGAAATTCTAAAGGATTATTTTCTTGAAGGGGTTTCTCTAGGTAGTTTGGACGAGCCTTCCTTTTTGTTGGAAGAAAAATGTTTCTTTGATGAATTAATTTTGGCATGAACAGAAATATCTAGTCCATAAGCGTCTCCTGGTATTTGCACGACTTAGCATAATGGCTTCTATATCTTCAGTCGTAGCAGCAACCCTGGTTTCGGTGACAATAACAGTTCCCTTAATAGACATCTTTAGCTCAGTATGGTCCAATATCATGAAAGAAGAAACATTTATACTGTAAATAAGAGATGAAAAACATCTTTTCAAACTTCATATGTAGCCTCATATAATATTTTAACGCTAGTATGTAATGGTTAAATCTGATGACTTCCTAAAAAGCTCAACTGTTAAAATAGTCTAAGAATATTTCATATGAGAAACACATGAATTCTAGAGAGAGAATTTGCAAAAAATAGTAAATAGAATAATGATTGTTCATCACATTACTTTGTATAATAATAGTGGGGGGCCTTTGGGCCTACATGATTAGTCTATTTTTGGCTATTATGTTCCATTATCTTACTAACTTTAACTTATTTACTACTTATTACACAAAATACCCTTAATCTTAAACATTTTTTAGCATATTTTACCAAACAGACTTTGACCCAAAACTAACCTAATATTTCACTAGTCTAGTTATGGTTGGGATAAATCTTGTCCTTATCAGTATCTTCATAATCTTTGTGAAGAATTATGAGGAATGACTAGCTTCAATGCCGACCCGGATTGTAGCCTAGGTTTTTAGATGATGATGCCTCTGCGAACGGGACTTCGCCTAATTGTTTTACTGCAGATTATGCCTTACCTAGTAAGAATTTCAAAACGGGGCAACGGGTTGATTTATGTACACCACACGTGTCTTAGTACCGTACACGCGTCATGAGAACATTTGGATTGGATTCGTGGGCCTTGATGATGTTTTTTGAGAAATTAACTAAGACTTTATTCATCTTCCCAATGCTAGCATCTGTTGGAGTGTGAAGAGAAAGCTAGGTGTCATTTCCACGCCCCAAACAGGTGACCGTTGAGCCTTAATGACCTTATTTATAAAATTATTCATTTATCTCTTACAATTCTCACTTGTAGTTAGTTATAGAGATAGATATAGAAGCTCTCAAATTTCCATCACCATAAAAACCATTTCTCGGCAGAAAAACATCTGCAAAACTCGCTCTGCAACACTTTTAAGAGAAATTCCATCGAATCCCTCAGATAATGACCTTATATATTTTCCAAATTCAACGCTCTATATTGGTTATCAATGTCCGAACAATTAGAAGGAAAGAGAGCTGCAGGGATAATAGATGAGAGATCAGAACTCATTAAACAAGTGTTTACCTACGGACCTTCGACCCAAACAAGAAATTACCCAAATATGTTGCTCCATCCACTTATTATCCCCTTTTCCCCTTTTACCAAAGACCATTAATAATTCACCGAAGACCCTTAATTCTTCACTGAAGACTACGTACCCCTCTCGACAAACTTTCTCTAAAAATGATGTTCCCAATCACCGGTACATACCAATGGGTCAATAAAAATCTAAATAACTACCAACTTCTAAAAATATATCTCAGCAAGAGCAGAGAAAACCAACTCTCGCAGAGTCCGAACATAAAAAGTCAAAACATGTTAGGGTAAAATCCTCTGGCCACAATACTCCCCCAAGGAGATTGGTTTGAACCAAAGGGGAATTTTCTACACAAATCTAGGAAATTTATTATGCTCAACCAGTAAACTCTAAGGCATTCATTGGGCTTCAAAATATAAGATCCACTTCTGAAAGGATTCTAATGCAATTGGTCGATGTCCCTGACGTTGAATCTGAACAAAGTAAAAATAGTAAAGGCTACAGAGAAGTTCTTTAAAGTCTATGAAGAAGTTATTCACCGAGCTGAATTTTTTGGATTCAAATAAAATTAGTCAAGCGAGTTCCACATGTGTTTCACTCCGATGAACCTGATCTGGAGTCACTTCTGGTGTTGTATCGAAGGAACCGTGTCTGCAGACCAACTATTGACTCCTCTTGGTCTGTCTGATATGATAATATATATGGGCTCCCCTAATGCTCAAGTTTCCCTTCCGAATAGGAAAAGGGCTCCCAGTCACATAGTCAGGAAGGAAAATTCTGGTGGTCCAACCAAGAATAAAACTAATAAAAACACACTAAAAGTATAGGGGGTCACCGATGCTTGATTTAAGTGTATCCAGGAAGAAGGTTGAGGTTGCTGGCCTGAAATATAAAAAGCTAACAAGTGTTGTAAAAATGTTAAAGGGAATGGACAAAGTGATGGAAAGAAAAAATATCCGGTCCAAAAGACAACTACTGTTCGAAAAGATGTCATGGACTGGGACACTATCCCCTTGTTCTTCACGAATTATAAGGCTGATGGTCAGGAAGAATTGTTTCTAGTCTCCTGGAGGGTAATCAACAAGAGTTTGATGATCAACCCACCAACGATCAACTATGAGGCTCTTCGGGCGAAAAACAACTGGAATTCGATGTGCTAGATTATCTGGGTGAAATGCAACTAGATCTAGATATCCAAATTCCTGTGGGAGATAATCTGCTATCAAAATATACAGACAATACTTGGAGTGTATTAACGGTCCAGAATACTAATGATCAATCGGTCAACCCCTCAGATGAAGATCACCAGGGGCTAGGTGGGTAATACCCTTCTGATGACTCTATTAACTTTCAGTCATTTAAGCTCGTCGAAACATGATTCTCACACTATTTTTTTTTTCACCTTATAGCTCTCATTGATTTAGTTGAGAAGAAGGCAAAGAAAATGAGATAAGGATTTTCCAAAGCGAAGAGTACGATTTTGCAACTTGAAGAATAAAACAAGAGTCTCGTACAAAAATATGGAAAGCTTCTGTAATCTGCCTCAAACCAGAAATCCCTCTCCAACAAAGCTGAAAAATAGGTTTGATCTGCTTGAAGAGAACTTGAAGAGAAATGAGTAGCTCATTAAAGCTTGTTGAGTTTCGTTCATGCTGGAAAGGGAGGCGGAATACACTGTTCACACTGATATTTTCTTAAAAAGGGAAGAAAAGCTTCACGAAGCCACTAAAACCGTTGAAGAGGAAATGGACATAGCCCTTCAAGAACGAGGCAGTTGCACTTGATGCCTACACCCAAGGGTGTCTTGACATATTATCTGATCTTGAAGCTAGAATCAAATACATGTTTATTCTTGGCATACACGAGAGGTTCCAAGATTTGAACTAGGGTTCATATTGGCAGTTGGTTTCGGATGAGGATCGTCCTTCGAACATTTTGCTGGAAGATAATGAAGATACCTTAGACGATATACAAAGTGATCAAAGGCATATAAGTGGGGATTCTGAAGAGGAGTACTTTGAGAAAAGTATTGGAGGTGCAGTAGGATTTTCTCCATGTTTTTTTGTTTTCCAATTGAAAGACCCTGTATATTTAGGTCATTTTGTACTCAAAACAATTGTTAGTATGCCAATATTTTTTCTGCTATACTTTTTCTTTAAATTCATTCTTTGGATCTTTCCTCATTAGGGGTAATCACTCCCAAATAAGAATAAAACTCTGAGGGTCATTATATAGATACGTACTTACTGACGTTTTGGTATCGACCAACTAACATTGGAACCTTTAAAAATAAGCAACTCGGTCAGAAATTCCACGACTAGAGGAACACAAACACATAAAGCATAACCAATGTTTGAACCTTTAAAAATAAGGTAACTGGTTAGAAATTCCAAGACTCAAACAATATAAAAAGTAATAAGAACGCTTGTGTGAAATTCTAGGACTCGAAGCAATTATAAAAAGCAAATATTTTTATTTATTTAGCCGGTTATATGGGTACCTTGTTGAAAACCTTTTTGCGCCACCAGGGTAAGAAAGAGCATACCACCGGACATTACACCAACTGAAAGACTGTATTTTTTTACATATTCACTTTATAATTAAGTCTAAGCATAATTTAACATGCTCAATATTACAAGGGTTGCCAAAGAGTTTTTTCGTCGCGATCTTCCAAACGATAAGTTCATGGCGTTACCCTCTCGATTACTAAGTAAAGTTTTTTCTAATTTGGGCCAATTTTTTGAGCTCTTTATCTTTGGTTTGCAGGAACACCTTTCTTATCACCTTATCCCCCATTTTAAATTCCCTTCGTCGAACTTTGGACGCATAACTAGTGCGCATTAGTGTTTGATAGTGAAGGGTTATATAATGTTAATGTAACATTTCTCTTTGATCAGGGTAACTGCGTCCCTTCCACAAACTATGGCAAATTGTGACTCTTCGGTCGAGGTTTGAACCATCGTTCGGTATGCCCACAATAGTTCTTGAAGATAATTAGGTCATTTTCCCATAGTTCTCTCCAAACATTTTCACGAACCATCAAGTACAGTTCTATTCGATACTTCTACCTGCCCATTGGCTAGATGGCCTCGAAAATAACTTGTGGATTCTTTTAGATGAATAGAATGACTTCATATCTTTGCTGCTAAATTTGTAATTTGTGTTGATCATCCGTGGAATTCCAAACCTACAACATATATTAGACAAGATGAACTTTATTTTATTTTTTGCTATAGTTCTGGGAAATAGTTTGACTTACATCCAGTTTAAAAATTAATCAATCGTCACTATGATAGTCTGCGTACAACCACGTCTATCCCCGATCGATTAAATGACAAAATTTGAGAAATGCATTTCAAAAGTACGGTTGGTATATGTGTGATGTTGGCGAATTAAAGGTGAACAAAAACTAAAAAAAAAACCAAACCGACCGACCAAATCATACCAAAATAGATCTATTCGTTTGATTTTAAAAAAATAAAATCCGATTTCGATTTTTATACGCACCAAACTAATGGATATAAATATATCGCGGTTTTACCACATCTAGTGAAGATAGGTGGTTTATCCAGGTGGTTAAAAGTAAAAACTTAGCACCAATTACCTATAGTTGTACATGCGTTCAAAGGCTTAAATCGCTGTCTAGTCCCTCGACTATCACGTTTTCTGTCATTTAGTCACTCGACTAAAAAATCACTGGTGAGGGTCCCTCAACTATCCCATTTTCTTTCATTTAGTCCTTCGACTTTAAAATCACCGGTGAGAGTCCCTGGACTTTGAAAAATCTATATATTTAGTCCCTGAATCTAAGAAAAAAACCCCAAATCACGGACTAAATTTATAGATTTTTGCACAATCCAAGGACCCTCACTGGTGATTTTAAAGTCGAAGGACTAAATGAAAGAAAATGGGATAGTCGAAGGACCCTCACCGGTGATTTTTTAGCGAGAGACTAAATGAAAGAAAACGTGATAGTCGAGGGACTATTTCCTGATTTAAGCCTGCGTTCAAACCTATAGGTTACATTTATTTTAATTTTATTTATCGCTTCTTAGAGTACATGACTATATATATATATATATATATATATATATATATATATATATATATATATCTTTAATATTAGGGTTTCAAATTAATAATTTACAAATAAATTTATTTTACATTTACAAGTTACAGAAATAAATTTTTTATCAAAAAAATTATACAAGGGCGTTTATTTTATATTTATAAGTGAATAAAAAAATTAAAATCATTATTGTATTTTATAATATTATTATATCAAAACTATGACTATAAAAATTATTAATATTCTCTTATCATAGATATACAAAATTAATAATTAGTTTAATAGATTTAGTATAATTTATTTATTTGTTTTTTTTAAATTTTTTTATCAAATTCAAAAAAATCAAATAAATAATTCAAAACAAACCAAACAGAATCAAACCAAACCGAACCACAAACCGAATGACACCGATATTTAAATCGAAAACCGGCCGAAACCGAAAAAATTAAAGAAAAACCGATATTTTTAAGAAAATCGGTTAATAATTTATATACCGAATTATTTTGGTTTAGTTTAAATATATCTCTAAAAACCAACTGAATCTTCAACTAATTCTTTAACATCAACCATAATGATAGGCAGATATACAACCAATATGATTTGTATCGTCAAAATTTTAAAACCGCAATGGGCCAAACCTTGCTCATGTCATTTGTGACTCATCTTTTCCCAAAAATCCCAACAAAGGTCGGTTCAAATACTTTTTTTAAAGTATATCTCCGAAGACCGTGTATATATTCCCTTTAAACCTTAACTTTATAGGAAATACCTTATTCACCGATAAAATTCCTTTAACAATAATATTTTTAAATCGTATCTTCGACAAGCGTCGAGACATGTAACGCCTCATCTACATTCAAACTCTTTTCAGAACCCGTTGTTATCAAATGATTTTCCTATTCAATAATCCATGGATACCCTTCAAAATATGCTCTAATGGCCAGAGAATCAACAATTGAATTTTTGATCCTTTGAACATACTCGTACTGAATGTTTTTTTGAATAAGTTGGCCAATTCTTTAAACACCTTAAGGTATTTTACCATGTGGTCTTTTCACGCTTTTAGAAAACCCAAATACATGATTGATTAATATTTGAGAATCACTTACCAAGCGAATCTTTTTAGCAACACAAAATTGCGCAAGTCGCAACCCTACCAGGGAAGCTTCAAATTCCGCTGAGTTATTATATGCTTGGAAATTAAACTGCTTCCCCAGTTGGAGCTATCAGTTAGACCCCTACTCCACACCCTGAAACATATGAACCCTCATCAGTCGGAACAACCCATTCATCTGTAAATTGTTCCCTATTTTCTTCTAGATATGGTCGTTTTGAATAAAATTTTACTAGCAAATCTGCCAAAGTTTGGGCTTTTATCGTTGTTCGGGGCTCGACATCGATGTCATAATATCCCAACAGTACTAACCATTTGGTAATCTGCTCAGAAACATCAGGCCTCTGAAGAACATTTTTATTATGAAAGAAGTATGAACCACAATCGAGTATGCCTGAAAATATGGTCTCATTTTTTGAGCTGCTACAACCAACCCTAAGACCATCTTTTCCAACTTCATATATATATTTTTTTCCATCTAAGAGACTTTTTCTCACGTAGTATACCAGGCGATGATAACTTTCATGCTCTCTGACTAATAATATGCTTACTATATAATCCAGCACCGCAATATGAATTAACACATTTTCTCTCATACACAGCTTAGTTAGAATTTATGGATAAGAAATATGTTATTTTTTCTCTATAAAGGCTTTATAACCGTGTGGTGTTCAATCGAAACGGCTTGCATTTCTTAGGACTTGCCTATAACCTCAAGATAAATCTATTCAAAGTAGCCAACCTTCCAATCAAAATATGCACCTCTTTTATAGATCTTGGTAGGTCAATATCTGTTAATTCTTTTAACTATGTTGGGTTAGCTTCATTACCTTTCTCACTAACTATGTAGCCCAATAATTTCCCGGAGTGTACCCCGAAGGTATAATTTTCTAGATTAAACTTCAAATTTATGGCATTCAGGTTTTAAAGGTTTCTTCTAAATCCGAGAAATGATCCTCATTTTCAACGTTCTTTACCAGCACATCATTAATATAAACTTTGAAAATTCTTCCGATTGTCTAACAAAATCTTTTTTTCACTAACCATTGATAAGTTCCCAACATTATTCAACCCGAATGGCATTACTTTAATAGTGCAGCTGACCATTTATAAATGTAGTAATATCATGTGGCCAAAATAGAGTCTACTAACATCCATAAAAGATAATAGCATGTTTCTAAAATAGAGTCTACTAGCTTATAAATTCTTGGGACTCAAAAAGGATCTTCGGACAAGCCTTGTTTAGTTATATGAAATCAACACATATCTTCAATTTCTCATTCTTCTTTTTTACAAGGACCAAATTGTTGTCCATAATGGGTATCGAGAATTCTACCATAATTGCTTTGGATTTTTTAATAGAGAATGATCTTCTTTTTTTGAATTACTGGGTGCACGTTTAGTCTAACCACTAGTTTGGGACTAATGATATTCGCAAGCACGCCTGTTACATACTCGGGACATCAAGCGGACATATGTAGGTTTCTGGACAAAAGGTTATCAATTTTTCTTTCACCAGTGGAGGTAACAAAACACCAATGTTAAGACTCTTGTCATTTGAGAACTTATACACTTCTACATTCTCATCAGGAACCAATGAGCTAGGGGTCTTCCTCGGGTCGTAAACAACATCAAACTCTGAAGCGGACCTGTATCTGTTATTCTAGTTTTGTTCCGAGACTCTTGGTGTTTTCCAAAGCTAATGTCATCGTGTAGCACTATCTTTTCATTTTTTAACTTCTTCGGACTACTCCTACAGAACTAATTTTAAACAATGTTGGATTGTAGAAGCAACTAGATGTATTTATGACAACCATGATCTCTCGAAAATAGCATTATATTATGTTAGAGCATCTACCATTATGAATAGTACCTTGACTATTTTCTTAAATGACCCTCAGTCTTACATTCGAATTCCCCAACAACATCTGGGGTAGATCAAATAATTCCCATTATTATCCCCAACAACATCAGAGGTCTTCCATTTGTTTATAAGCTGACATAAATAAGATGTTGGCATAACTGTCTATATCGATTAGAACTCTCTGAATCTTAGTTCCTTCAATATCTGCCACAATCACCAACCACGTCTTCATGAGGCCCAACTAACTCTCTTAAATCATTGTCATCAAACTTTATTAAGCACAATGGGTTCATGTATAGATGGGTCGATATTTGCCTGGATAATTACGTCGCCAAACTCACGATGTGACTTTTCCAGAGCAATTTATGGTTCCTGAACCGGTATCTCCTCTAAAAATGATCAACGATTTGAAACACTCATACAAAATCTTTGCTCTTCCCTATTATTCAGGTTCGTCGATTATCATAATAATTCTTCGGTTAGGGTTCATCTCCAGATACTCAGTAGACATATCTAACTCGTTAAACGGTTTTTCAATGACCATGGTATCTTCTTGCTTTGGAGCATTATTTGCTACTTCCATCTGTATCGTTATTCGGTTTTCTTTCAAAGCTTGACGGTGAGCCCATACCTTCATCTAATTTTTTTTGTTAAGTTTCCATTATCGATTAGCGTTTGGATTTCTTGTTTTAGTCCTATGTAATCCCTCGTATCATGACCGATGCCATTGTGATACTTGCAAAACTTGTTGTTTTTTTCATATCTAGGCCTCAAGATGGGTATGGGCCTTTTGAACTGGATATGATTCTTAGTTCTGTCAAAGATAGTTACCATATTGTTTTGTCAATTTCGGAAATAATCGAGTTATACCCATTTATTTTCCCTCGGTTATTATTTTTGTTCCTGCGACGACTGACCCACTATTGGCTTGTGTGGCACTTGGCTAAGAACTTCTACTCGAATAGAAACTTGTCGTTGTTGGGAAACTTAAACGTATTGGTGAACCAGAGTTTGTGGGCGTCATTGAGTTTGTCTGTGGAGGGGGATGAGTTTCAATTTTTTAGACTCTTCCACTTTGATTTGCTACTCGATTTGAGCTAATAGGACGCAACAAATCATAACTTTTTTTCTTGGTAACTTCGTCAGCCAAAATTATGGGGAGCAATCCTTATCTAAAGACGACGAGTGCAATCTATTCATAACAATCCTCCAAATTCGTCTTTATGTATACAAAACACCTACTCTAATCTTTTATACTCTATTTCACTAGCTGTCTACACTAGATGCTAGTATCGCCATTTTATTGCATTTATTTTCTCGTTAAAACCTTTCGTCTGAAGGCACCCCAAAACATATCAATTTTTTTAACAGAACCCCGCGGGAGTCGGTTGTACCATTTTAATGTCATGTTTTTGAAGGTTTGAGAGAAATCATGACATAAAAACTTATTGCCATCATCAAAATTCATCATAAAACTATTGAATTGTTCAATATGATTATCATGATACCGGTTCCCTTCGAACTTTTCAAGTTTTAAAATGTCAAAATGCTTCGAAATATGCATAGCTAGGATTTTTTCTGATAAAGGATACCGTCTCTAGTTATCCGTTTGGCTATATTGACTGCTCCCAGACCTTTGGAAATCATGTTCTAATAACCCTGATCGGTGGGATTCGCAAACTCACTGTTGCAATTATAATCGAAACTCTAGTTTCTTGAACTCCCTGCTGGTATTATTGTTGGTTAACTATGGGGTTGCAAGCATTGGTACAAGGATTTGTTATACTTGAACTACTGCATGCTCTTGCTTAGCCGAAGATGTATGCAATTTCTTAAAGCCTCAAACGTTTCTAGATATCTTATACCGCGAAGAATGTTTCCTCGAATAATATTTTCCTTTAGAATGTTGTTTTTTCCACGTAAACTTCGCTCTAGAGACAAAGAATAATCCTTCCAACCGGTTGTGGTATAGTCACTTGCTTTCGAAAAGATATATCGATTTCTTATTCTACGCTCCTTTCTCTGAGAATGGTAGTCCCCGTAATTTTTTTTAACCAGTAATAAATCAGAGTTCAGATCATCACCTCATCATAGTCCATTTTATTACCATCCTTCAGGATTTTTTATTGGACCTTATTCGAATGATCTAAAAATATATATTTCTCAACATTTAGTTGAGCGATATCCTCTAACAATTGACCTCTCCGCTCCTCTAATTCCAACTTCTCCTAGTGTTTCTCGAATTGTTTTTTCTTGTTATATTGTTATTGTTTTTTGTCGCTACACTTTTTGTAGCTATTGCAAAATATGTATGCACTTTAGTGTTCATATCTCAAGGATTCAAAGTCAAACTTAGTAATTGTTTGGTTTTGGATGATGTATCCGGGTACCAATCTAAGCTCCCACTATGGTCACCACTGATGACTTCCATAAATATTCGAGTGTTAAAATGGTCTAAGAATATTTTAAACGTCACACGGATGTTTAAAGAGAGAAACACATGAATTCTAGAGAGAGAAATTTCCAAAAGTAGTAACAGAATAATGATTGTTCACCCTTTCCTAGAACAGAGACATTGCTTTATATAGTAATGGTGGTGGGACTTTGGACCTACATGGTTAGTCTATTTTTGGCTATTCCATCGTATTATCTTACTAAATTAAACCCATTTACTACTTATTACACAAAATACCCTCAACATTACACATATGTTGGGCCTATTTTACAAAACAGACTTTGGCCCTAAACTAACCCAATACTTCATTGGTTCGATCCATGGTTTAAATAAATCATGTCTTTATCAAAGTTCTTATAAATTTTGAGTAATAACAACAAGATTTTAAATGAATAGGTAGTATTAGAATATAAAAATATGATATATATAAAAAATAAGGATTTGAAAAAAGGTATATTTTGTTTTACATATTTGCATTTACCTTCTTTCAACTTGTCCAAATCCTTTATGAGTAATGAATTCTTAGTAGCCACTAGTATAGAAGAATCTTATCTTCCAAAAATTATATGAATAACAGAGTCTTACAATACGCTAAAATCTTCCGAGGGATAAATAATAGAAGTGGGTTATGAAGACTTTGAAAAATTTACATTCATTAAGAATATCTTTAATACTTTATAGGGTTTTTTAAGAGATTCAAAGCAATGATCATGTTGATTAGCGTTCTCCAACCATTAGAAGTAAGTTGAAATAAGAAAATGCTTACAAGCTTAAAAAATTCTGTGATTAGAGGATGAAGATGAAATTTATGTCCCAAATTTAGTATATTAATAAAAACACAGATTATGTCTCCTTTAACCCGATGAGGAAGTTCTCATTTTTTGGATCATGTAATTGATGAGAGAGTTTTCTTCCTTATAATATTGTCAAAGAGATAAAAGTAAAAATCATCAAAAATCCTTTTATTAATAAAAGAATCAACCATTTTTATAATGCTTGGATATCCTATTTATAACTGGTGTGGATTATTTTCAACTGAGGGTAATTTGGTCAGATGTTTTGTGGTGTTTCAAAGGTATTAAATGTTTAAGTGTTTTGTAGTGAGAGATTTAAGCTGTCTGGTTATATTAAATGTTTATTACCCTCATTAATGAAAGTGGTTGGGTATTTATACACTTGATTATGGGCCATATGGGCTTTCGGGTCAAACTTATGAAACCATGTCGAGTTCAAAAACTCATTAGTTTATTAAGCAGATTATCAATTAGCTTAGTCAAAAGGTGATTAGTTATTTAGTACTTTTGTCATGTTCGGATGGTTCAGTGGGTGATTATTGTATGGATTGCCCCTGTCCGGTTTCTACAGTGAGTGGTGAATATTTCCGGACTCATCAGTAGCCCCTTTTTTAGGTTTTGTCGAAGGCCTTTGGTAAGACTTAAAAAAAATCTTCTTAGGCACGGGTACCATTCTCCGGACTGTTTAAGTGTTTTGCTCAGGATTTATCCGGACTGAATACTTCTCATAAGTTCAAAAGTTCTGCTATGGATCGTGGGACACGTGTCATCTTTTGATTTGCCTCACCAGCCATTTTTCTCCTAGAACGACGCTCCCACTAATCCAAAAAATCAACCTCTTCATTTAATACTTATGACGTCATCGCCGCCTTCAATCATTACTTTTGTCTTTTCGTATTCTCCTAGGTATTTGGCAAATCTTTTTGTTTACGAGTATAAATTGCTTCTTTTCACTGTTTTACCATCTTCATCTCAAAGTTTTCACTTCTCTTCTCAAAATTATTTTGGTGTAGGTTTATGTTCACGATAATAAATGCATTGGTAAAAGGCGGGTGGCTTAATCTTTCGGAGTTAGAAAAAGCGCAAAGGGTTGAGCGAGAAAGGCGCATTGTTGCGGGTTTTCCAGTTTCTCCAAACAACAAGCCTGAAACACCATCTTCAGAGGTGGATCGAAGTTCATCTTCTGCTAGAAGTTCCAAACCCATGAGGTTATTTCAACCAAGTCTTTCGCCCATTGTATCAGGCTTCTCGGTTCATGAGTCACAGCCCACTGTCGAACGGGAAAAAGTTGTATCAAGCATAAGGAGACCTTCTCCATTTATAGCCATGGGGTCAGATGCTGAACAATCCCCCGAAAAGGTTACATTTCGCCGAACAAGCCGCTTAGTAAAAGACCAAGCTGGTGTTTCACAATCTAAGCCCGCGAAATCAGGGCCCCCTAAGTCTGGGGCCAATGACAAAGCTACATGATCAGGAGAATCTATCAGAGTCCCAAAGGATAAATCCTCCGGTCCGGAGGCCACTGGAACTAGCCTTCAGAATGAGCCCTCCGGACCCGAGCCCCAGCCGGACAACAGACCCGCATGAGAGGGTGCTGCTCAACAGTCCGGACAACTTATAGAGCCTGCCACCAGCACCCCTCCACCAATAACAACTGACAAACCTTCCAGAATAATGGAAGATGTGATAGAGGACAACATAGAAGAAGCCCCATATGAGACTGACGTCTCCGGACAGACAGGGGAAGCTGCCACTGACAAAAAAGGCAAGGGTAAAGAGAATCTGTGTTTGAAACATCCGGACCTGCCGGAGTCCCTGGAAGGCAAAGTGAGACCCTGCTTCCACAAGGTGAGCGTGAAGTAGTTGTTGGCCATACAGAACATCAATTATATCTACACTCACACAGCTGAGTTAGGCCGGATCCGGACGAAGTGGGGGATCCCTGAGTCTGTTAAGGTGAGGATACCGGTCACTCCGGAGACACCAATGGACTGCAAGCTGAGCGAGATAGTTATCTACACGGAGCTATTTAACTAGGGTCTCAGATTTCCCTTGGACCCAGAGATTGTCAGATACTTTCATTTGATTAAGCTTTGTCCAAGCCAGTTGAGCCCTAATGCTTGTTACACCCTCATGGCCTGCATTATGGCCTCTAGGCTCTCCGGAATACCGCTTCCAATGGAGCAATTCGTTGTTGTGGCCAGCCTCTGTAAGAACCACGTCATCCCTTTCTACCACTACAATATGGGAGATAACTTTAAGGTGGTGGATGATTTGCTTGAATTAGAGAAGAATTGGAAGACTCAATTCTTGTTCATTAGTGGGACTTGGGAGAACGGGAGAAATAACAAGGCTGGTGTCAACCCTAGCATGCTCACCAGCAGATGGAGAAGTTCAGGTAAACCTTTAACCATGTTTGTCTTTCTTTCCTTATAAAAAACTCTGTTTCTAAATTACTCTTCGTTTTCTTTGGGTAGTGCTGCCGAAGGAGTTCTCCGACTTCTTGGAGGAGGGGCAGACAACTTGTGCCAAGCTGAACGCTTGGGCTGCTGAAAAATGGGGAAATCAATTCCACAGTTGCTTCACTGCCGGGAATTTAATGAGGTCCCATCTCTGGAACACAACCGGCCGCAGAGACCTTACGTGGGAGGAATTGACCACTCCACCTCCTTCGGGTGTCATCTTCCAGAGAACAGAGGATAAGGATGGAAAGATGGCCTTTCCTGCTAGAGCAAAAGCCCCAAGTGAGATTAAGGGCAAAAAGGGCAAGAAGAAACATGATGCAACTGGGGTTTCTCAAGGTGGTGTTGAAGAGATTGCTCCAGCAAAACGGGAAGTGCTGGCTCAAGGGGGAATCAATGCTACTCTACTTCAAGTGGTTGAATATGAGAGTATCAAGGAGGCAGGCAGACCTCCAGATCTTTCAAAGGCCCCTAAGAAAGACCGCAAACGGGGAGAAGATGGTGAAGTTAGAGTTGCCAAGAAGAAGAAAATCTCCTTAGGAGATGAAGTCGCTCTCCGGACTTCGGAGTCTCTTCCTCCGGTTGACCCAACAGACCCCACAATGGCAGAGCAAATCCCAAGTGATTTACACACCGGAGAGGGTACCGGAGGGGATATCAATATTGATGGAGTTGACATCAGAGGCCTTCAAAATATTGGCCTTTACTTCAGAGACCTGGAAAAAGACGACTTTGCTGGCCCCTACCTTCCTCCAAGCTCCTCGAACATGGTTACCTTCAATGGTAAGTCTTTTTTCTGTTTCACGGGAGAATGACATGGTGACTCACTCCTTGCTGAGAAACATCCAACCGGTGCTCAACCTGGAAAGACAAGTGCGAAGCCAATCTACCCTTATCAACGCATTCAACGCAGACAATGAGAGCTCATTTAACAACCTCCTTAACGTCAATCAGAGTGTTGAGGCATTAAGGAGAGAGGCCGAGGAGTTGAATAAGGGGTAAGAGGACTTGGCCACCAGGCTGGCCACTTTGGAGGTGGTTAACACAGAACTCCAAACCAAGTGTTCTGGCTGTGAGAAGGATCTCTCTACTTCAAAGGAGGAAGTGAATGCCAAGGATATTGTCATCCAAACCTTGTCCAGTGATAAGACTTCTCTTGAAGAGGCTGTGTCCAAAATCACAAAGGAGAAAGAGGATTTGATAAAGGAGCATGAGAAGACAATTCAGGCCAAAATCGATGAATACACCAACAAGGTTATTGACTCCCAAGAAGAGAGGTATGCCGAAGTCAAATCTGATATGGTCTTGCTTTTCTACCGAACATTCCCGAAGAGGAAGCTTGGTTCTCTATGGCAGTGTGTAGAGTACGAAGATATCCCATTTCACACGATGGTGGATGGTGATAAGAAAAACTATTCCAGTGGTATTGATGATACTAATGATGAGGAACAAGGGACCGGAGAGAGTCCTAATGATGAGCCCAAAGACCCCAAGAAGAAAACAGATGAGGCAGGAACATCCATGAGAATCCAGCCCTGAAGTTTTAACTATCTTTTATTTTTCTTTTATCCTTATGTCAAACTAAAGTCCTTGGATGGCCAAGGAATATTTGTAATCGTGTCCGGCTCGTGTCAGACGAGCCTTTTCTTTTTAAAATTCAAAGTCCTTGGATGTCCAAGGCATTTTTACATGTTTTAATTTCATTCCCCGGTGCTAGCCGGGCAGTTTTATTTTGCACAATTCTTACCTTGTTTTATGTTTGCCTAATCTTGATGGCTGTTGTTTAAATAGCCCCTAATTATTTCACAAGTATTTTAAAGTGAGAGTGTTTAAGTTCTCCGATGACAAATGTTTAAATGGTCATCCTTCCACCAGATAATTCCAATCTGTCAATGACACTTAGAAGGTTTTACAGAAACTATCAAACAAACCACTCAGAATTTTTTAAGAAGGCATCAAATTTTATTAAAAAACCCGGACACCTCATTAAAACCTCCCCGCACCACCAGGGTAGGAAAGAGTATGCCCCCTAATATTTACATGGACCTTAAACAAGTAAATATTTACATAACTTTCATTCTAGATACAACCGGAGGTGTTCAATGTTCCAGGGGTGATTTAAGATCCTTCCATCTTTATCTTGAAGTCTATATGTCCCAAGCTTAAGCCTTTCAATGACCACATAGGGTCCTTCCCAATTTGGAGCTAGCTTGCCGAACTGCTTCTCCTTAGTATATAGGAAGAATTTTCTCAATACTTTATCCCCTGGTTGAATATCCCTTCTTCTGACTTTGGAAGCAAACCTGCTTCTCATTAATCCCTGATAATGGATGGATCTAAGGTGAGCATTGACTCTTCTCTCTTCTATCAAGTCGAGTTGACTTCTGATTTCCACTTCATTAGCTTGTTCGGAAAAATTGTGGACTCTGTATGATAGAAGGGTTGCCTCTATAGGAGCAACTGCATCCATACCATATACTAAGGCAAACGGGGATTCCTGTGTAGCAGCTCCAGGAGTAGTCTGGTAGGCCCATAGTACTTCTTGTAGGTAACTTGGCCACTTTCCTGTAGTCCCTTCTAAATTATTTTTAAGACCAGATAACATGGTTTTGTTCGCCACCTCTATCTGATCATTCGCTTGTGGGTGGAAATGAGAGGAGAAGCAGTGTTGAATGCCTCTAGAGTCGCAAAAAATCTCCATATCCTTGTTATCGAATTGGGGCCCATTGTCTGCGGTTATCTTCTGTGGAACCCTAGATCTGCAGCAAATATTAGATAAGATAAATTTTATAACAGCTTTTGAAGTAGTTCCTGCCAATGGGGCAGCTTCTATCCACTTTGAAGAATAATCAATGGCTACAATGATAGTTCTGCACCCTCCGGACGCTATAGGTAGAGGTCCCACCAAATCCAGTCCCCATCGAGCAAAATGTATTGGCTCAGAATTCGACTCCAAAGAGACAGCTGAGATATGAACTTTATTACCATATCTTTGGCATGGATCACACTTCTTTACCAATTCATTTGCATCTTCCATTATGGAGGGCCAGTAGTATCCGGCCAACAAGACTCTTTGGGTTAAAGTTCTATAAGCACAGTGTGCTGACCCTTCACCATCATGTAGTACAACACTATTTGGGACTCTTCAGTCCCCAAACATCGCAAGAGAGGTCTACTAAAAGACTTCTTGTAAAGGATGTCTCTTATGATAAAAATATCCACGAGCCCTATACTTCATTTTTCCTGCTACCGCTTTTTCCGGAGGCAAGATGCTATTTGAAATGTATTGAAGAAGAGGATACCTCCAGTCTTTAGGTTGACTCACTTGTATATTCAAACTTTCCTCCCCTTCCTTGCTCTGATTGAGTTGAATGGATGGGAATTCTTGCACATGAATCCATGGGTAGGACTCAGAATATGCTATGGTTTCCAATGAGTCTGCTAGTGTATTCTCTGTTCTGGGTATGTGCTCATAGGTGATGTCTTTGAAGTTAACTGCCACCTCTTTAAGAATGAATAAATATTTAATCAACTGCTCCTTCTTGGCCTCAGATTGACCTTGTGCATGATATGTATGCCTTTTGAAGAACATTTTTCAAGAGAAAAGATGTCCGGACGATAATAGAATGAGACTCAAAGTATGGCCTCATCTTTCTAGCAGCAATTACTAATGTCAGTGCTAGTTTTTCGAGTTTTAAATACCTTTTTTTAGCATCCATCAGACTTTTGCTAATGTAGTACACCGGACGAGGATAATTGTCTACCTCTCTCACTAGCACCGCACTTATGGCACATTCAAAGACTGCTAAATATATATACAACGTTTCTCCATCAACAGGTTTAAACAGAGTTTTGGGAGAGGATAAATAGTTTTTTATTTCATCAAAGGCCTGGTCGCACTGCGAAGACCAATTGAATTCTTTAGCACCGTTTAAAGTTTGGAAAAACGGGGCACACCTATCCGAGGACCTTGAGATAAAACGGTTTAGAGCAGCTAACCTCGATGTTAATCTTTGTACTTCTTTAATATTCCGAGGAGGATCCATCTGCAGTAAAGCATTAAGCTGGTCTAGATCAGGATGTATCCCTTTCTTACTTATCACATACCCTAAAAACTTTCCGGATTGCACTCCGAAGACACATTTTTCTGGATTCAACTTTAAATTAACTTGTACCAGGTTGGCAAAAGTCTCTTGCAAATCTGCCAAGTGTAACTCTTCTTCCACACTCTTTACCATCATGTCATCAATGTATACTTTCATGTTTCTTCCAATCTGATTAGCGAATGCTTTGTTCACCAACCTCTGATAAGTAGCCCCAGCATTCTTTAACCCAAAAGGAATCACCTTATAACACTGAAGGCCCATATCAGTAACAAAAGTAGTGTGTTCTTGGTCTTTCAGATCCACTTGAATCTGATTGTACCTGGAGAAGGCATCCATGAAGAACAACTTGTTCCCAGATGTAGAGTCCACTAACTGATCAATCTGGGGGACTGGATATAGGTCTTTTGAGCAAGCCCTATTAAGGTCAGTAAAGTCGATGCACATACGCCACTTCCCGTTTTTATTTTTTACTAATACTAGATTGGTTGTCCATAAAGGGTACTGAGATTCCTTTATGTGCCCCATCTTAGTAATTCGGTCAACCTCTTGAACTATTACATCAGCTTTCTCCTTAGAAAAAGATCTTCTCTTCTGCACAACGGGTGCTACATCTCTTCGGATGGAGCTGGTGTGATATAACGTCTGCTGGTACTTCGGTTACATCAGCATTGCACCAAGCAAAAACATGTTGATGGTCTGTTAAAACAGATAACACTTTGCTTTTTAGTTCTGATGTCATCTTAGATCCGATCTTGACATTTCTTCCTTCAGCCAGAGAGTGAGTTCCAACCTCTTCAATTGGTATTAAAACACCAGGGGTCTCTCTGGGGTCATCAATTTCACCCTCTCCCCCAGAGGGCCTCTTAAACTGCTAATCTTCAATGATCCGAACTACACCCAATGTTCTAGAGGCCAGTGTTGTTGCATAATATTCCCTTGCTATCTCCTGACTACTCCGGACAACTCCCACTTTCCCTTGCACAACATATTTTAAACATTGGTGAACTGTTGAAGCCACAACATGCATCCCGAAGAGCCAATACCTTTCCAAAATAGCATTATAGCACGTGGGAAAATCCACCACAATAAAAAGTACTCTGACCATCTTCTTAAAAGGACCCTTTCCCAACACAACCTCCTCCTCAAACTCCCCGATCACGTCGGCAGAGCTTCCAGTGAAACCCACAATCGACCTGTTCGAACGTTGAATTACTGCCGGATTTTTCATTTGTTTATAGGAAGTTAAAAAGAGGATATTGGCTGAGCTGCCAGTGTCCACCAAAATTCATCTAATGTCATTGCCCCCAATGGATGCTCCTATCACCACAGTATCTTCATGGGGACCAGCAATGTCCCTCAAATCATCTTCATAAAAAACAATGATGGAAAAGGAATTTGCGATTGATAGGAAGTCATGCCTCCTTCCAATTGAGTAGTCAGGGTATGAACATGCCTCTTCCTTGAAGAAGCAGTTGGTGCAGTCGTGGTGTCCCCTCCAAATATGGTAAGTGACGCAAAAAAACTTATGAGCCCGGACACAGTCTTGGTGTGTTCTGTGATAACGCCCACCTTATTCCGGGTTGGATCAGGATCCAATACTCTGACTTCACATCGAACCTTTCAATATCACCATAGCCCCGTCCGGAGCCGACGTCCCTGCATTGTTTGTTGGACCGGTCCGATGAGTATTATCAGGCCTATTCTCACTTCTTCATTTAATATAAGCACCCCATTTTCCTCTTTCAATCAAATTTTGCACCTCTCGTTTCAAAGCGATGTAGTCTTCTGTGTTATGACCAATATCATGATGATATTGGTAAAAACAAGTATTACGACTTTCCCTAGGAGATTCAAGCGCAGCTGGCTTCCTGAAATGTACTTCATCTTTTGTTTTGTCATAAATGGTTGCCATATTTTCTTTCAATTTAGCAAACCAGTCCGGTTGAACCCAAGGCCCTCGCTTGTTTCTAGATTGCTGGCTTTGAGCTGGTGCTAGGTGGGATTGAGCTTTGGCCCTGTTGGGACCCTTTCCGACCTCTTTAACCTTGTACCCGGACTGATTCTGGTTTTGGTTTGGTGCAGTTGGGGCCGACCTTACTTGCCTATGCACCCTAGTCTTCTTCATTTCATCCATATTGATTTGCTTCCCGACCTGATTCAGTAAACCTCCCCACGTCATGGCCTTCTTCCTGGTTACCGAATCGGCCAAATTGCCAGGGTTCAAACCCTGCCTTATAGAAGCTATTGCTACTTGTTCAAAGCAATCAGCTAATCCATTCTTGGTGTTCACAAAGCGACTTATATATTCTTTCAATGATTCATTCGGTTAATGGGCACAATGGATAATAGTGTCTCCATTGCCCTTCACCTCCTTACTTCCAACGAACTGCCTCCGGAAGGCAACCCAAAAGATATCAAATTTCTGATGCAACCCTGTGGCAGGCTATTATACCACTTCAGAGCACTCCCCATAAAATATTGGGAGAATGTTCTACAAAACAACTTATCATCATCGTCAAAATTCATCATAAATTTTTTAAACTGCTCCAGATGATTATCTGGATCTTTGCTCCCATCGTATTTTTCCATATTTGTACTCTCAAACCTCTTAGGAAAGTTTTCGGACAGTATCTTGGAAGACAATGGAGATTGTCTCCAATTCCGGCCACGACTAAACACAGTATCTTCATTGGGAGTTACAAAGATACATGTTTCATCATGAAAAGCGAAAGGATCCATCAACAGCTGGTCTATATGTCTCCGGCCATGGTTGTGGCTATGAGATGACCCTTTACCTAGATGTCTTTTCAGCCTTCCATGTCTGTCCCTCTTTCTTGAATACGTTTTTACCAACTTTTGCTTCTTATTAGATCGGACTTCATCACTGCTGGATGACAGGGACTCCTCAACTCCATATTCGTTCGAGGAGCTACTAGAAGATTCCGAATCTGAATCTGAGCTCTCCACCAGTTTAGACCGGTGAGACTTCTTTGAGCTAGCATGAGTCTTTTTAGTGCTTACATGGGTCTTTGCTGATGCGTCATGCTCCCTTGGATTGTGGATTGTCAGTGTGGTGAACGGCTGACACTTTTGATTTTTCTTTCAAGCAAATCTCTACCCTTTTAGCAGCCCTGAAGGCTTCTATCTCTGCTTTCAACCTGTCTCGATCTTCGATCGTATATTCATCGTTTTCTCCCACCACTTTTGCCAAAGTTGGTGGCACTTCCTGCTCGTCTGGATTCATCCGAACTGGTTTTTCTTGCTGGTTTTGAATGCTAGATTCAGGCACCTTTTGCTCCCACTATGGTCGCCAATTTGGTGTGGATTATTTTCAACTAAGGGTAATTTGGTCAGATGTTTTGTGGTGTTTCAAAGGTATTAAATATTTAAGTGTTTTGTAGTGAGAGATTTAAGCTGCATGGTTGTATTAAATGTTCATTATCCTCATTAATGAAAGTGGTTAGGTATTTATACCCTTGATTATGGGCCATATGGCCTTTCGGGTCAAACTTATGAAACCGGGTCGAGTTCAAAAACACATTAGTTTATTAAGTACATTAGCAATTAGCTTAGTCAAAAGGTGATTAGTTATTTAGTATTTTTGTTATGTTCGGATGTTTCAGTGGGTGATTATTGTCTGGATTGCCTTGTCCGGTTTCTACAGTGAGTGGTTAATATTTCCAAACTCATCAATAACTACTTTGTTCCTAAATTATATGGATGGATGACATGTGTATCTTATGTCATGTATCAACCATCTATTACAAAAGTTTACCTTTTATACTTAATTGTCATGGGCATTCTAATAATATATATAATACGTATTTGTTAAATATTCTAATATGTCTAAGGTTTTTATATCTTTAGTTGAATATCATTTTACCTCGTTCATCATTAGTATAATTTTATTGAGGCTTTCGTCCTATTATGTTACTTTGACTCGTTGTCGATTCTCTTGACTAAATATTTTACCAAATTTCTCTTTAATATTTTGAAGATAAGTTTTACCAACAGTGTTACTTTGATGACAATAACTTTATCTACCTTCTATTAGGACAAATGATGTTTTACCAGTATATAACCTTATCATAGCTTCTTCATAGTCTTTAGAATATACTCCATATGTTTTAATGACTATAAGCAAAAAAAAAGATAACATTATTGTTATATGAAAAATAAACGTACCGTCGTTCTCTTTAAAATTTAATTATTTAATCAGTTTATAACTAACTTGAGGTGACATCATTAATATTTTTTCTCAACCAATAGACTTGTGACACTTGGTTTATGACACATTGAAAATTAATCTAAACTACTCTTTTTAGTTGAAAGTAACACCAAGGATTTACCCTTTCATCTTATATATAAGCATCATTTTCTTATTTCTACCAAATTTTAAATTTCACAACTTCTCTCTATAAATCATCTATCTAAATTTTCTTCTTAGGACCGACGCTTTCTACTCCTAGCATCTTCTCATGTAAAATACATTCTTAATTATATAATTAAATTTAGTATCTAATTAAAATCGCTTAGATTACTAAATTAGATCGACAGCTTCATGTACCATTATACATTGCTCGTCTTTTATTATTCATTCACCGGGTAATCATTTCAATCGATACAAAATAGAATTTTGATTTTAACCCATTCCATAACCAAAACAACCCTGATGATAATCGTTCGTAACAGTTCATTAGGTAATAACTCCTTTGGAACTAAGAATTCAGACAACTCATCACCATTTCTAGAAATTAGCGGAGAAAACATTAACTAAAATGATATGACGCCAATATTTTCTAGCGATTTTGAATTCTAAAATACTTGTAAAGGAAAAAACCATACTCCCCTACGAAATTCTTCTCACTCCATAGCTTTTGATAATGAAGCCAGATTCCATGACTTCGAAAAAAATAAATATTGTAGATATCACTTCTTCTTCTAACCATCATGAAAAAAAAGACATTAGGTTCTTTGACCGATGGTTTTCACGTCAAAATTGTATATATGCTGAAGCTAAAATATATGAATAAAAATTAATTCTGATGTAAATGGGGTATTTGTAATAATATGAAAATAAGATGAAGTATGTTTTTTCTACAGAGAAATATAGTGGGGTTTTAAGTTCCCTCTTCATCCCAAGATTATACTTATTTTTTGATGATGTAAAATATGCTCTAGCCAACTTACTCCATATGGATATCGAACACTTACAAGAATCATCGTTGTATGCGTGATACTTAAAAAACCCTTCGAGTTTCTAACATCATGTACAAATTTACCTTCAAAGAAGTCTTTGGCTCTCTATTTTATTATTTGACCACCGCTAAGCACATAAGAATTTATAAACTCCCATCTTTAGACCGTGGATGGAAAAAAAGTCTTTTTTATGTTTTCCATAATTGGGAGTCAAGATCTTCTAACATTACTGGTGTCACTGAAAGAAAATAGATATGAAGACGTGTGTTTTATTAATATGTTCATTAAATTATATTCGTATATTTTCTCATATACTTGTCATATTTGTTTCTATATATTTTCAAAAGCTAAAGAAATTTCAAAAGATTTGAAAAAAGTTAAATACCCAACGCAGTTATCTCAATGAAGTTTCCATTGTTACGCAACCTATATGGAAAGATAAATTTCACAACATTTCACTCATCATAGCTTGTTCAACTCCCTATTTTGGCGAGTGAAGGGTTATTTTTTGTGACGTTTACTAAATCATGGATTCAAAAACACCAAACGTTTGCTGATGACAAAGATTTTACAAATGATATGATATATCGTTTTGGAGATGAAAGTGAATAGATTATGGATCTCAACATCCATATGCCACAAGGAACAAAAAAACCAAGGAAAAAAGTAAGTAAAGAAGAAAGAAAAAACAAGTTAAAGAAAAAAAATACAAACCACCCACTAACGAGTCTTCCAAAAAATGATATGCTATTTCGATAGCCAGTCCATCAAAAAATCACAAACATAAGAAGATAAATAAAATTACTGAAGACTCTACTCCCACTAAGAATTCCATTACAAATCAATCTGATACTGGCCAACACCAAAATCTGCGCCTATTGGTTCAAGTAATCCATATATTCTTACTGAACGTCATAAATTTTCTTTTATTTAATTATAACAGGTATTTATGCTTATGTTAATATTATAAATTATTCAGTCATTAAATATTATTATATGTGACTTGTCATTTATATATCCACAATCATTCACTCATCGTTTTATAACCCAATGTTCCAACAACTATTCATCAAGTCTTTCAAATATTGATCTTCTACGTCGACAAATGAAACTTCAAACTGCGGTATTTTCTAACTCATTTAAAACATACTTGTATCTTCTTATTTTTAAAATTAACTAATTTTCATTTATAAAATGTTATAGTAGAGCTCATGCAATGTCATACTCATTGCTGCCAGACAAATGACCCTTGATGAAATGAAGCTTTTGCATACTACTTCAGTCTCTACGATTTAAATTGTCGAGGGGTCAATGGAATTATAAAATAAAATATTAGAGCCATATCCCATCATTAAAAATTTGAAATATAATGAGAATATATGTTCACAGAAACAATTACACCTTGAAAATGACGTATAATTAAAAGATGGTCAAATTACCATACTTCAATCCTCAAAGATTCTTTTGAAAGAAGAAATAAAAAAAACTAAAAGTTGAAGTTGAGAATGGTAATAAAGCTAAAGAAATCAATATTCAAGAACTCATGAAAAGCTTAACTCAACAAGTTCTAAAAAAGGCTGCAAAATTGGTGAACCAACGACGTCTAGTTATCCTGAAAATGATACTTGATAACAATGTACATAAAATATTTTATATCATGTCGTATTTTGATGAACTTACCAAAGAATATTAAGTTGTATGTCGAACATCTCCCGATAGTGTCATCATGACTCAAAACAAAATCAGTATATCTGTTAAAACTAACCTTCAGAAACCCCAAAGACGCTGATGTAGACAAAAACGACAACACAAACGATGAAATATGCAGTTACAATATTACAAGCAAACAGCTCTCCTTCTCACATTCTACTAAACATATTTTTCTTTACTCTTTTTTTTCATACATTAACCTTTTGAAACTTTTGTCGGCTAGTATCTCGTTGCTATCTTAATTTTTCTTTTTTTTCATATGCTAAGAACTATTTGGCGACTAGCCTCCAGCTATTATTTTTTTGTTTTATATTTATCTCATGATTCAATTATGATTTTTTTATCTTATATTCATTTCTTATATCAGCTCGTATATCTTACAATTCATGATTTTAAACTATCTTACAGTTGGGTTTCCCAACATTAGTTTTAAGTTGTAATAAACTTATAATTTCTTTTCACATTTAAAAAAATAAGTGTGGTCTCTTACACGTCTCAGTTGGAATTAATTTAAAGTTATATTCCCTTTGAATTTGGTGAGTGGTTATTTATTCATTAACAACTAGGTTTGGCTTATAACCGTATTTGCATCTTAAGGCCTTTACAACCCTAACATATTCTCTTATACTTTTTAGCTAGGATTGGCGTATAGATATGTTCATCTATTAGTTATATGTTATAAGTTTCTATCTTGTATCACCTTTTCATAATAACCGCTAGTTAATGAATGTATTTGAATCAATCTATATATGGATGATTAACCACTCCCCATTTTTTAGATAATATTAAAAACAACCAATTTAAAATTACTTATGAATATCAATTATTTAAATACAACTTTAACATATTTCATCAATAACAATCAAAATATATATTTTATTGATACTACTTGCAAACATGTCATACACTTTCGTTGGTAAACTTACCAATTCATATTTTATTTTTATACAACTTTAGATGGTGAATGTTCCAAGGATATTTCATTAGACTTCTTGTCATATCCATCAATCTATAAGCTCCATGATGTCCTCTAGAAATTACCTTAAAATGTTCATCCCAAATTGGAGCAATTTTCCTGGAATTTTTATCTCTTGTTCCTTGAAATATTTTCCTTAATACTAAATCATCTTTCGAAAAATGCTTAACCTTTAATTTTGTATTATAACAACTTTGTATAATTTTTTTGTAATGATATGCTCTAAAATAAGACTGATCGCGTAGTTCCTCTATTAAATCAACATCAATATGATTTTTATTTTCATTATTCTCTCATGAATAAAATTGTACCCTATGACTAGGAAGCATAATTTTCGCTAGAACTACCGCTTCCATCCCATACATCATAGCAAATAGTGTTTCACTTGTTGCAACTTTAAGAATTGTTCTAGATGCCTCTATAATTTTATTAAGAAAATCTGACCATTTTCATTTAGCTAATTCTAACTTTTTTATCCCATGTAAGATAGCTCTATTTTAACCTCTACTTGACCATTTGCTTATGGATAATATATAATAGAAAAATATTTTTGCATCATACACTATTTACAAAGCAAATTCACCAGGTCTCGCATCTAGAAAATGATACCATATCAAAAAAACATTATAACATCTAGTCATAAATCTATCATCTAAAAATTATTTTACACTAGTCTCGCATCTAGGAATTGGTCTCACATTTACCAAAAAAATATTTTACAATGGTCTCGCATCTAGTAACTTGCCCCGCATTTATCATCTAAATTATTATCACATCTAGCAACTCGTCCTACATCTATCATCTAAATTATTTTTGCATCTAGCAACTAATCCCGTATTTATCATATAAAAATTTATTTTACATTAGCCTTACATCAAGAAATTGTCCCGCATCAACTATTTAAAAATTATTTTACATCGGTCTCGCATCTAATAATTGGTCCCACATCTATCTTTTAAGAAATATTTTACACTATTGTAGCATCTAGAAATACTATATGCTATATGCGAGACACTAGACATGGACACAAAGTTACTTGAAAAATATAAAATTACAGTAAAACTTACATGGAAACACATAATCGTTTTATTTCTCCAAAAAATCTATAATTCTAAATTTAAAAATACATTCAAGTCCTAAGTACAACTCAAATTCCGATTTTAACGAAAAATACCGATCGGAGGAAAAAATAATTCGAACCACAAAGAGAAAAAAAAGTAAAGAAAGATTCAAAGAGTAACGAAAAAAAAACATAATGGAAAATATTCAGTTAATTCAAGTATAAGATAAAAAAAGATAAATAGATTTTAATGAAAATATTCAATTCGATTACAATTCAAGAAGAACAAAGAGTCTTTAATGAAAATACTCAATTATAGTTTAATTACAATTCAAGACCTGGTAAATAATATTTGCATAAAATAATATTTTTACCTTATTTTTTTCTTTATTATTTGGGATGGATATTTTATTTCTCATTTTCTCCGTAAAGTATATGTAAAATAGGTTTATATTTTTAAATTTTTATTCTTTTTTCCTTCGACCTAAACTCGAAAAGTTTTTTGCTAAAGTTGATATTTGTTTTGCGATATTTAATGCCTAAGATAACATTTACAGCCTCAATCTTAGCATAACACTTGCTCTACCAAGTAGGAAATCTAGTTTCGTAGGATAATAATTATTTATATTACAAGATTTTAGTTTTTTCGAGAACTAAGAAAGGTTTCTCTATAATCATATGCAATTTTCAGGATCCATAAGAATGGTGTATTTGTTGCAGTCTATATGAGTTCTTCTCATATATATATATATATATGGCTCTCATTATTGTTATTACAAGAACAATTATGGATATGAATAAAATTAGACCATTTTTATTGTTCAGTATATGTATTCGAGAATAAAAAATGTTAACATGAGATAAATACAAAAGGCATTACATATTCATTTGCGAAAGCACAATTTCATGACCTAAAACAACACAATAAACATACAATTAAATCATGAGCTAGTGCATGTCATATATTTGTGAACAATAGTGTTTTGTATTTCGGAATCAGTTGTTTTTCGTTCAGAACTGCAGAAATCGGGTTTGGCTGAAAAAAAGAAGTTTCAAAATGGTAAAACATAAAAACAAATATTACAAAACAAAGATTAAATTACCTTATTAGTTCCGGTTTAGTTCGGGTTTCTTCATTTTCTATGATTAATCTTCAATAAAATTGAAGTTCTTTGTTTTAGGGTTAATTTTAGAAGTAGAATCATATATGTTGGATTAAAGTTAGGTTATTGGTGTGTTTTTTCATATAAGACTATCTATTAGATCAATGGCATCTAGTGTTAAATTTGAAATAAAAATAAGGGTAATTTGGTAAAAGCAAGTCACTAGTGTTTTTAAAAGTTTGAATGATGGAGGAAAAAAATAACATGGAGGAAATAGCTTTGGCCAATATAATTTCATGACCTAAAGAACAGAACAAATACACATACAAATCATGGTTTAGTGCATGCCATGTACTTACAAAAATTAGTGCAAATTCATTTGTAAAATTAAATTTCATAGCCCAAAACAATAAAAAAATGACACAAATAATTATTAGTCTACTGCATATCACGTACTTGTGAAAAATAATGCATATGCACTTGAAAAAACATAATTTGACTATTATTTTTAGTCCAATTTTTATTTTGATTCTTTTTTAAACTTTCAATTTGGAATACAATATTTCCAACCCTTGTGGCTCGAAAATGTTTGAATGAGGCATCTGTCGTTAATAAAATATTTTGTCATTTTCATTTCAAGTTTCATACGATTTATTTTGTTAAGCATACATTCCCTTAATCAGATAAAAAATTAATTGTGAAATGATTATAAATATAATCATAAACACTTCAAAAAGTCTTATTATCCTTCAGACAAATAAAAAATCTAGTTGTGCTAAATCTAATTCTAAACACTAAATCGAGTCACGAAATCTTCATACAAACAAAAAACAAAATGTATTGATATAATTCTATATAGAATATTAAAAAACCATTAGTTTATTCAAAAGTCTTTGACTTTAGAATTGATCACTTCGTTTGCATTAACAAAGTTTCAACAATACATTTCCATATTCCAAATTCAAACAACATCTTCAAAAGTCATAAGGTTTCAACAATTATACTATGAGATAATTCCTAAGGATATAAATTAATACAAAAATAAAATAAGGCGATTGGAGCAAATATAATATTTATACTCAGATTAGTTTCCAACAAAACAAAAGTTGAAAAATAGAAGTTCATTAAATATACCGTATATTTCTCAAAATCAACAACAAAGGGAAAGAATAGTAGCATGAGCTTTACTGGAAGAAAGAAGATCACTTACACCTTCGGCAACAACATAATTGACATTTAGTAAAAAAATTATTTGTTTTAGAGTCACTGACCTTATGTTGAAAATATTTGGAAGGACCAAATCATCAATTGTCTTAGACTTTATGACCATAACAGGTGAACTTCTAACATCAACACTAGTCTCGGTTGGCATATCTGAGACTATAAAATACCGAGAATGGTTAGGCCACAACCTATTAGATAGAAAATTCTCAAACACCAGGATGGCTTGGTAATTATTGAATAATTTCTTAACAAATTCCATAAGTAAAATGTAATTCATTCTAGCATGGAGAACACGCTTACGATAAAACTTCTCGTATTTTGCACAGTAAAAACGTAAAAAGTTTGAATATAAATTAGTATCATGAACAAAGAAAACATTTAAATAGAGTACAAGAGAAAGAGAAACAAAAAGCAAAGAGAAAAATGTTTACTTGTTCTTTTCTAGCTTCGATAATAAATAAACTTCTCATATTTCTCATGTGTTTTCCATTTTCCAGAGACATATATAAATTATTTCTTCCATGTTTTGTCATAACTAGAAAAATTATTAATGGTCTAACACGATAATATAAAAATAGGGACTCCATGTCCTACATGAAAGAGTAATCAACGAAAAAAGTATTTAGTGTTTAATTTATTAAAAACCTTCCGATAAATAATAATTGACGTCATTAAAGTTCTCCACAAATTAGAAACTATAGAACTGGGATACATATGAGTTTTCTTGAATAATTTCAACAAATTTCTGCTGAGAGGAATCTGAAGCCTAATATTAAACAAAGAGGTGAAAATTAACTACCTCATCAACCATAACAGTTGCATGAGTGTCTCCTCCTTTAGAAGCCGGATATTAACACCACCAAAGATTGTTCATTCAAATTTATTCCAAAAAGCATATTCTTCCTTAATATATGTATGTTTCTCACTCTCTAAGCAAAAATGGTCTAATTTTTTTGGAATATTGTTATAAACTTATACTTATCCTTCACAACTTTAAAATCTTCATCAATCTTCATTGTGACCAAGGCAGAGGAAGACACGGTTTTTTGGCTTCACTAAAGATTTTACCAAAATTAATACCTTGGTTATGAAGATCAATATACCCAAATAATATAGGAAGAGTATACGTCTTCTTAGTTCCAAAATGGCGATAGTGATTGCAGTGATCAAATTTAGGGAAAACAATACCATAAGGGTCAAGATATTATTCAAATATTTCGGTAGAATTATCATTTCTATATGAATAAGTGGAAGAAGGATTCCCAAATGACGCACTATTACTCTAATTTTATTCATAAAGTTCTTCATCATCCTAAAAAACGTGCATATTCTTTGTTCTACCCATTATTATGAGAAATGAGTTTAAAAGAAACAAAAATTATAAAACAAAATAAGATCAAAAGAGAGCTAAAGTAATATTTTTTAAGCAAAAAATTATAAGGAAGTAAATTAGAAGCAAAGCTTGTAGGAAAAAACATGGAGAAAATCAATAAAGAAGAAAATAAAGAAGAAAAAAATCAGTTAAAAAAGAAGGCTAGTAAATTACAACCCTTGAATTCTTATAAAATAAATGGTTAAAATGGATTTGCATATGACTGGCTAACTTTTGACTGAGAAGCTAAGGAGACAACACGCGTGATAAAAGAATGATATTTTTTAGTGTTTGCGACGCGGGTAAGGTGCTCTAGTCTTCCATAAGCGTGCTGAGTGTTAAGAAATAAAAAGAGAAAAGAAATAAGTAGCCTCCACGAAGCGGCTAGGGTTTATTATTTAGAAAGAGTACGTATTACATAGAATATAGGCTTATATTCATAGATAAAATAAAAGGCTAATAATATTGGGCCCTTATATCTCTAACATCCTCTCTCAAACTCACAATGCAACAGTAATAAGCATTGATAGTTTGTCACAAAGAAAACAAAACCACGTTGTTGACTGAGCCTTTGTGAAAATATCAGCAACCTGCAAAGCTGATGGCACATATAGAAGCGAGATAGTGCCCATCTAAAGATGATGCCGAGTGAAGTGACAATCTATTTCAATGTGCTTCGTCCTCTCATGAAAAACAGAATTCTTTGCTATTTGCATGGCGCTTTTGTTATTATAATGTAAGGAAGTAGGTCTAGTAGTATTAACCCCCATATCTGCAAGAAGTCATCGTAACCAAACAATCTCACATGTGGTTACAGTCATAACACGATACTCAGCTTCAGTAGACGATCTAGAGACAACTTATTGTTTCTTAATTTTATATTAGATTAATGAATCTTCAAGGAAAATATAGAAACTAGTAGTATATTTTCGGTCATGAGGATCATTATCCCAATCAACATCTTTATAGGCATGCAGTTCAAGTGAAGAGGTCGAAAGAAACTAAATGCTCTGGAACTGAGTGCCATGAAGATATCTTAATATTCGAAGAAAAGCTCCCTAACAGATGGATGTAGAATCCGTAACAAACTGACTAACCACATGAACAACATAAGCTATATCTAGTCGAGTAACTGTAAGGTAGACCAAGCTACCTATGAGATCTCAGTATAAAGTTGGGTCTAACAAATGAACACCATCAGTCGGAGAATGCCGAACATTGGTTTCAAGAGGTGTATCTAGCGTCTTGTTATCATAAATTCGCGCTCGCTCGAATAAATCAAATATATATTTTGTCTGAGAGAGGATATAACCTTTTGAAGAGTGAGCCACCTCAATACCTAAAATATAACACAATAGTCCCAAGTCCTTCATCGCAAAATGCTGAGCCAGATCATGTTTTAGTGTCTTAATGCCATCAATATCATCACCTGTAATGATCATATTATCTACATATAAGGATAATAATTCGTCATGCACTCATACATATGATAAACAAGGCTGGATCGTGAATACTAGCAAGAAAACCAAGTGAAGTAATAACCGTAGAGAATATTTCAAACCAAGCACAATGAGCTTGTTTGAGACCATATAAATCTTTCCTAAGTCGAAACAATTCACCTATTATGTGAGCAACACCTGGAGGAGGAGTCATGTAAACCTCTTCATGAAGATCACCATTCAAAGATTCATTTTGACATCTAGTTGGAAGATCTTCCACTGGCGAACGAATGCAGCAATAAGAGTACAAACTGTCGTTATTTTTTCCACTGGGAAAATGTCTCATCATAATCCATATCATACTTCTGTGAATACCCTTTTGCTACGAGATTAGCCTTATATCTTTCAACAGACCCATCAGACTTTGTTTTAATTTTAAAACCCCATCGAGAGCCAATTATATGCTTACCGGATGAAGGTTTAACTATATCCCATGTATGAGTCTGATAAAGAGCGGTAAGCTCTTCGACTATTGCATTTTGCCAACAAGGATCAGAACCAGCTTCTTTAAACGACTGAGGTTAATATAAATCATGTATGTTTTCTATGAAAGAGGTGAAAGGAGCTGAGTAAGAAGAATACACAAAATCTGGTAGTTTGGTAGACTTACTTGTACGAGTAGATCTTCTGAGGGGTGGAGCTAGTGATTCACTAAAAGAATGAGCTGACTCATGCATTGATGGAGCAGAAGTAGTATCAGCTCTAGTCAATGTCTCATGAGCTGGAATGTCAATATTAATGGGTATGTCGCTATTATTTCAAAAGGATCAATAGTCTGAAGTTTGGTACTTGTTATATCATGTGATTTAGCTGGAATCGAATAAAACGGGATATGCTCAAGAAATGTAACATGTTAAGAGATATAAATTTTCTGACTAGTGAGATCAAAACAACGATAACTTTTATGTATAACACCATAACCCAAGAAAATACATATTATGGATTAAAGGCCCAATTTGTTGCTGTCTACATGAGGAACAAAGGACAAAACATGTACATCCAAACATTTGTAAGGAAGAATAATCTGGAAGTTGTCCATATAACTTCTGAAATGGAGAAATCCTTGCATTATGAGTAGTAGGAATTTGATTAATCACATATACAGTAGTATGAATTGCTTCTCCCTAAAAAATAGTAGGAACCTCAACAGATAAAAGCAAAGACCGAGCAGTCTCAACAAGGTGATGATGTTTTCTTTCTCTAACACCATTTTGTTGAGAGGCGTCAGTGCAAGAAGACTGATGATGGTACCATCAGATGAAAGTAATTGAGTAAAATCATTGGATTTATATTCACCCCCTAAGTCACACCTGAAGCATTTTATTACATCAGAATGTTGAGTCTTAACAAGTTCCCGAAATTCTCTATAAATTCCAAGGAAATCTGATCTTCGTTTCATAAGGTAAACCCAAGTATATCGAGTATAATATTCGATAAAATAAATATATTAGGATGAACTACCCTTTGTGAAGACAGGAGATGGACCCTAGACATCAGAATGAATGATATCAAACAGAGAAATAGAAGAAGTAACACTTTCATTAGAAAGTAACGCAAAAAACTTTGCAAGTTTACAACCACTATAATTTGAGATATTACAAGTGTTTAACTGACCTAAAGCACCTGTAGAGACTAAAAAATTTAAACATGATGCATATGCATGTCCTAGACGAGAATGTCAAAGATAAAACTCGGACGAAATGAAGACAAATCAAGACCAGAGGCAGCAATATCAGTCAAGTATGTTTCAACACCATATACATCCAAATCTGTTACTTCGAGTTTCTTTAAAACATAGAGTTCCCTTAATTTACAACTTGTCCCAATAACTCTATGAGTCTGTTGATTTTGTATAGCATAAACAGAATCAGAAAACAAGACGTAATAACCAGATTTACACAGTTGGCTAACTGAAACAAGATTCAAAGCAAGGGTGGGAACGTAGTAAACATCGAATAGCGATATATGAGGGGTACAAATAGAGCCAATACCATCTAATGACATTGGTGTAGCACTAGCAGACAAAACAGATATGGGTTAAAATGAGACAACGAAACAAAGTTCGATATGTGAGGTGACATATGATGAGGCGCACCCGAATCCAAAATCTACATTGATGAATCAATACCTGAAGTGGAAGACGAAGACGTGCCTGAATGGTATGCAGTTGTAGACATAAAAAAGTTATTCTTATTCATTTTGTCACTAGTATACTGTAGAAAAATCATATTTTTCTATCATATTCGCAATACGATCCACAATCTCTAATCAAATCAAAATCTTAATCAAACCCCAAATCCAAAATTAAACCCAGTCTAAATTCAAAATCTCAATGGTTCAGCAAAATTAAATCGAATACTCAATCAAATCCAAATCCAAAACTAGGTCCAAATACAAAACTAAATTCAAAAACCAAGTCTGAATACCAAACTTAATCTAAATAACAAGTCTAAATACCAAACAACAAACCCGCTGCACTGTTCCAATAGTGATTTCTCCCGAAACATAGCACTGAATCATAATCTAACCAGCCAGATTGAAGGATTGGATGTCCCGAACACGCTATCCAAAATTCAGCAAAAATGGACACTGTTTGCCTTTCGATCGAACCATTTGACTAGGGCTGCACACAACTGATCTGAAACCAAAAACGGTATCTATTATGATGAAAAATACAAAATTTTCAACATAAATCCAATCGAAACATAAGAGAACAAATTGAAAACCACACAAAATCCGATCCAAAACAAAACCAAAATCTAACTGAACTCACAATCAAAATCCAAATTAAAAAATCGATGCAGCTTTTACGACAAACGTCTTTTCTAATTCTGAATCGAAATCAAAATTAATTATTTGTAATTAATTTTACCAATTAATTTCTTGAAATCTCACCAATTAATTCTCTCCAATTAATTAACTGATGAAATTTCACCCATTAATTTAACTCACTATTGTAATTTTACCAATAATTCAATATTACAATATTATCTCATCTTCTGCAATTTTACCAATTTATTCGACATTAATTCGGCTGCAATTTTACCAATTAATAGCAGCATATCTTCACGAGTATTCATCTTCTTCTCTGTCCGTAATTTCAAAAATTAATTCAAGTATTGCAATTTTACTAATAATTTAACTTGCAATTTTATCAATTAACACGTTCATGACAATACTTATCTTTTCAATCTGGTTTGTGATCGACCAACTTCCTTGCTGATAGATTTACAAAATAGGGGGATTTTCATGCTTCCCTGATCAAATTACTTCAGGCTCTGATACTATTTCAAGAAACAAAAAGAGAAAAGAATGAAGTAGCCTAAAAAAACCGCTAGGATTTATTATTTAGAAAACGTACGTATTACATTGAACATAGACTTGCTTGTATTTATAGATAAAATAAAGGGATAATGAGTTTGGATCCTTATATCTCTAACACTGATCACTCCTCTCATCATTAAATTAATTTATCACTTCGTATTCATGTATTCTTAAAAATTCAACCCAAAGAGGAAGATAAATATGAGAAGTCTCAACAACAACGTTTCATCAACAAAGAAAGTTTGAACTAGACTAAAATATGAAGTATGAGATTACCTGCTCAACAATTCAACCTCTTTTTATAGTCATTCCTTCTTATCCTGAAATGATTAGGGGGGCTAGTGTTATACATACATAGGGAATCAAAAGTATTTTTTTCAAAATATTTATCTTTCAACTTCCTGCCATTATTAATCTGAGTAAAGTTTATTCTTATGAGATAACTAACTACTAGTAAATAAAAAACAAAGTAAATGTTACTAATATTTGTACTATTTTCCCTTCGGGAAAAAAATGTCCTCAAGGAAGGTTCGGACCGACAAAGAATTTTTAATGATGAAAGTATAAGACCACTAGATCTCAAGACTTCACCAGTCCAACAAATTTGTTCGGTAGTTTGGCTCGACAAACAATTAGTTGGGTATACACTTTCACTTCAATGTTGCTATTCGCAGAAGCTTCAGTAGAGCTACAACAAATAAAGATAACAAGCGTGCCAACCAAAGAACAACACCGACAAAGGATTTTTAACGATGAAAGTATAAGACTACAAGACCTTAAGACTTCACTAGTACAACAAATTTGTTCAGTAGTTTGGCTTGACAAACAATTAGTTGGGTAGAAACTTTCAACTTTAATATTGCTAGTCACACAAGCTTCAGTAGATCTACAACAAATGAAAATAAATAAATGTGACAACCAAAGAAAGACACTTCAAGATTATAATCATTCTTCGATTATCTCACAAGGACTATAAGGGGCTGGTGATAATGATATAACTTGTTAGGGCTGAAGTCCATTTAAGTTCATATTTATAACACATAGTGTTTGGCGGTAACTTAGAAATGTAAGGTTGAGTTCATAAGGTTTGTGTTGTGAAATCATAAAGTTGGACTAAAAACCTATTAAAGTCTCTAGTTCAAGTTTACGCCTATAAATACACTAAAATTTTCATACGAATGATTGTTTGACGTTCAAGTACCTTTTCTCAAATATATGCATTTTTTTCTTTAGTTTTCAATTTTACAAGTATCTTTTTCCCTAGCCGCTCTCCTATTTTCTTTTTGCGTTCCTATTATATCTCTACCAACTTTCAATATAGTTTTTTCCATACACAACACTACTCGACCGATCATAAAACACATTTATCCTATCATTTTTCTTAACATAATCATTTTCGGAAAATCATCGCAAATATTAATTCCAAACAAAAAAAGTAATATTTAAATATTTAAAATTATATAAAAATTTATAATATTCATATTGTTAGAAGTACGATATATTAAATATATAAAAACAATTATAATGAAAAATATATATTAAAAAATAGAAATTGCACATAAGGTACCCACTCAACTATTATATTGTTATCTAGTACCCAGTTTTGTTCTATTACCTTTTAATACTTATCTCAACTACCTAATTACCACTTAATACCTAACATTGTTTTAATACCCCAACTACCCTCACCTTTTATCGAGAACCGCGTAACCAAAATTTCTCTTTATTATTTTCTTTTTTTTATTTTATTTTTTAAAAGATTCATATCTTTCAAACCGGAGCTCAGAAAAAATATACGAAAGTACCATCGTTTTTTTGTTTTTTTAAGATGAACAAAACTAGACCAATTGATGATATTTTTTTTATTTTACTTTTAAATAAAATTTCACGAGTAACACCTCTCAGGAAATCAAGAGAGTTGCAAACAACTCTAAGGAAATCGCGAGAGTTGCATACAACTCTCAGGAAATAGAGAGAGTTGTAAACAACTCTAGGTTAGTTTTTCAAACAACTTTTAGGTTAGTATTGGTAAAGGTACTGGCGGGTATATATAGTCGGAGGTTATTTTTGTTCAAATTTCAATTCAAAGTACCAAGTGACACTATCCAAAAACGGATACTAGTGGATAATTAAATAGTTGAATGGGTATTTGCTGGTACTTCCCTCGTTAAAAAATAACATAACTATAACAATTTAATGTATAATATTGATATCAATCTATTTTATCCGTAAAGTTAAACTATTAACCATATTCTCACGCGTTGATAGAATAAATTCCACTTTTAAATATAAAAAATTGAGCCTTTAAAAATGTTATAATTTTTTGTCTTGTTTATAAAAACATTAAATTGGATTGAAAAAGTTCATATAAATATTTACAGCATAACCAAAAAAATACAAAAGAGTATAGAAAATTAAACACACTAAGCAACCGCTGATAAGTTAAATAATAATAATAATAATAATTTATTTATTTTCAAGTAAATGTTTAAAATTATTAAAAATTATAACTAATTTTACTAATTTTGTTTCAAATACATTATTTCCTGAATTTCCGACTAAGCAACTTATCACGAATACCATTTAATTCCAAATCATAAATAGAATTTCCAATTAGTATATGCGTCAAAAGCGAGAGTTAAGAAAAAATTGGAGGGTACAAAGATATTTCATCACAAAAGTGAAGACTAAACCAAGAACGAAGTTGGTACTTCCGTAGTTTCAAAAGAACCATCATACTACTAAGTACTAACAGTAGCAGGGAAGTGGAGGGACAATCATACCCTGTTGGGCTAATCCTAGCCATTGGTTTAGTTTAATATTTAAGAATTCATTGATGTGAGATAACAAATTAAATTGATTATTATTTTCATTTAGATATAAAAAAGAGAGAAGCTATTTCCTCGATAAATTTTATTATTTCTTCCATTAATTTTTTAAATTAAATTTAACGTTCTCTAGTTAGTTTTAAATTTATGTTATATTCTCATTGAAATATAAAATCGTGTTCCTAAAGACATTAGGTTTTTTTTATTTAATCCAAATCATAATTTTATCACTTTTTTTTAAAAAAAATCAGAATAGTATATGTGAACCAATTTTTCACAAAACCATACCCCAAAACACCCACAAAACCAAACACCCAATATCCAATTTCCACAACAACCACTAACCGTGCTATATATTTTTGCTTTATCAGGATTCAAATTCTTGCCACTTCTAATTTTAAAAACTCTAAACTCAATTTATCAGAAAATTATAAACGTATCTTTTTTTTAAATGATTTTCTATGGAAACAAACACACAAATAATAAAACGAGTCGAGTATGATGTTTGATTTTTTAAGTTATCGGTTCGAGAAAAAAAATAGATGATGAAAGAATGAGAGAAAACGATCAAGTATCTCACGGACGGAGTATAATTGGATATTTCTTTAGGGAAAATAATAAAACGGCGAATACCGGTGGAAATAGTGAAAATGATGGAAGAAATAGTTGGTCCCATAAAAAAACTATGGCTAAATATTTTTTCCAAATTTAAAAATTTTACCAAAAATGTAATTTTATTTTCGCTAGTGCAGATTTTTTCGTTAGATGAATCTAAGTAAAACAAAATAATAAAAAAAATCAAAAACTTTGTATTTTCAAACGGTTTATGTTTATTTGGTAACAGACTTAGCCAAAACCATAAAATAAAATAAAATTATACCAACAGAACAAACTCATAAGATTATTCTTATGACTATGAGCTCCAAATACCTTGTGGCTACTTCAAGCTTTCTAGCATCAATTTCGTTCCACGCTGTTTTATTACAATTAATATATACGCAATTCCGGTAGTATCGAATAAATAGTTTTTGGCTAAACAAAAAAGAAAAGAGGAGAAAAGAAAAGGTTGGTATGAATGCAAAAAGAAGAAATGTACAAGAAAAGAAAAGGTTCGATAGGAATTTAGCTTTGAGACCAAAGCTTTTTGTTAGTACTCGATTTCTATAAAATACTTTTGAATTACCTTTTTATTATTACATTTCAAAAGGAGAAGTATAGATAAAATTTAAAACACACCAAACTGAGACTAGTAAAACTGTAAAGCGATAAATATAATTTTATTAACTTTTATCAATCTTTTAAAGTAAAATAGCATAAGATACGATAAAGTTGTATTTTTTTTCCTTAAATATTTGACGTATACAATATTTTTTTAATTTTAAATGTAATATCTAGAATGGATATTTCGGATACGGATCTGTCTATATCTGAATCTGAAATCCGAAATCTTATCCGAATTCGAATTCGATTTTTTTGTAAAAATAATATCTGAATCCGTATCCGACGGATATTATCCGGATATAGATAATATATGAATATGAATATCTGAATTTTCACTAATGCTTTTTAACTAATTGTACTATTGGTTGAGCTATTTTTATAGGCACCTTAGTAGAGATTCATACTCTTATTTTAGAGGTAGGATAAGGTTAAGAAAAATATACTTATTTTGAAAAATCACCATATCTTTTATAAAAAGTTTCGTAGCAATTCTTTTCCACAGAGTCAAAACTAAAAAAGATATACTTGTTAAGAAAAACCGCTATGTCTTTTATAAACACCTTGGTAGCAACTCTTTTTCCAGTTTTAGACGTGGGATAATATACAATTTTTAAAGAAGCAACTCTCCGTATTTATGACCAACTTTGTTAGTAATTTGTTTTGTTTTTACCATGTGTAATATGCTTAAATAAAAAAAATTATATATTTATTTATAAATTTGGATATCAGATATTTCGAATACGGGTATGATTATATCCATATCCGTTATTTTCAAATACGAATATTATCTGTTATTTTCATATACGAATATTATCCGTTTTCTTCAGATTCGATATCGAATATTTCAGTCGGATATCAAATTTTTCGGATTTTTTGGCAGCCCTATTAATATATCATGAATATAATAGTAACATAATTTTTACTTATCTTCAATATAGTACCGAATAACAGACTCATATTAATTTTTAAGCGTTATCAATTTCTTTTCTAAATCAAAATAATATATCATATAAAAAAGTACCAAAAATAACATTTTCAAAATTAATATATCAATTTTTATATTCAAATAAAACGACCAACATCAATATCTTTTAAAATGTATTCATATTTTAAAATACTTCACTTTAGTTATGAATTGATGGACTTTGTTACCCTTACAAAATATTTGAGAAATATTAGTGATTTTTAAGCCTAAAATAGGGTTAGATCACGGTTCAAGATCCAAAAGATAAACGATTGAGAAAGGTTTTGAGATTTAACGAGTAATCAACATTTTGATTTATATAAAATCAAGTAATTATAAATCCATATTCAACACCCACTATTTTGGGTGTACGAGTGACGTCATTATGCCAAAATGTGTAGGCATTTTTCTGGAGATTTGGTTCATTAAATACCCATGTCAAACTCTTATTATGCGTTTGCAAAATTTCACTTAACCCATGCGATTTTGATTTTTTTTTGGAAAATCTTCAACAAACATCAGATGGAAAATACGACAAAAATGATAATATAGGTAATTTGCAATAAAATATTTAATTTTGGAAACAATAACGGTTTTCTTTATCACACATTCTCAATCATGTTTTAAGAAAAATCAAATATATGGCTCAACCAACTTTCATGAGGTTATTCTCAAAACTTAAAAAGTATGTGAACCTAGTCAAAAACCAACTTGTCAGCATCAAATGTAACAAACAAAATGACAATTTCATCAAAATCTCATAAAAACGTCTAGAGTTATAATATAAAATTCTTCAACACCAAATATAGTTGAAAAGATTGAAAAAATCAACAATTTAAGTCTCTTAACGCCAATGATTCGACACTAGTTGACGGGTGAAGATGTCTTGGAAATAATACAACAATATAATAAAAACCATATCAAAACATAAAAAGATTTAAAGGTTGAAATATGCTATGAATTTGATGTAAAAAATTTAAAACACTCAAAATCAAATATAAAAAAATAACACAAGAAGAGGTTGCATCCATTGAGCCATCGCATCGAATGATCTTCATATATTTTTTGGAAAATTACGTGCGTGCCAATATTGACGCAAAACTCTACTACTAAATTCAGTATGAAGCAAATGTAAATATTTAAATTGATTGTGAGAAATAAACAACTTTATGGATATAATGACAGTAATATTTGTCCATATATTCAATCATCATCTTCAAATATGATGATGCGAGTGTGTGGTTGGACCCTAAAAAAATACAATAATAATAATAATCATGGATATAATTGTTAGAGATATAAGGCATATGCCCATTATCTAGTTTGTCTATAAAGAAGAGCTTTATACTCTATGTAATTGGTACATTTTCTAAATAATAAACCTCATTTGTCTTTTTGTTTCTCTAGTCGTCTTTGTTTGTTTTACCTTTTTCTACATGGTATCCGAGCCTAATTTTAGATCTTGAAGTTTTTGTGTCTTCTGCTGTGTCGGCGGGCAGTTGTTTTAGCTGTCCGATGGAAGAAAAAAAAAGTGATTTTTTTGTTTTTAGATTTGGTGTGTGCAGCCACAATCAACAGACCTGATCGAGAGATAAACAATATCTATTTCTTCTGAATTTTAGACGCTGGGTTCGAGACATCAAATCCTTCAATCTGACCGGTTGGATTATGATTTGGTAGTACGGTTCAGGATAAATCGCTACTGGAACAATACATATTTTTGTTAGTAAAATCGTAGATTCAATTTTGATTATAATTGTATTATTTTTGAATTTGAATTTGGTATTTGGATTTAGTATTAAATTTATTTTGGATTTGGATTTGGATTTGGTATTTGAATTTGGCATTCATATTTTGTTTGGATTTTATTTGGGTATTTGGCATTGAGATTTCATTTGGATTTTGTTTGGTGTTTAGATTTTGTTTGACGTTTGGAATTTTTTTGACGTTTGCTTAGATCAACGTTTGTCGTTTTGATTTCATTTTGGTGTTTAGATTTTGTTTGACATTTGGATTATGTCTTAAGATTTCTTAGATCAGCGTGTGTTGTTTTGATTCGTTTGGATTCGTTTTGATATGTTTGGTGTTTAGATTTTGTTCTTCATTATGATTTAATTTGGTATAGATTTAGTTAGGACTTGCTTGGGTTTGTTTGGCTTGGTTTGGCTTCGTTTGGCTCATTTGGATTTGCTTGGCTTTCATTGGATTTGTTTGGATTCATTTGGTGTTTAAATTTCGTTTGGATTAGCTTGAATTTTGGAGATTGGAGTTTAGAGTTTGGATATTGGACTTTGGATATTTGAGTTTAGAGACTGGAGAGTAGAGACTGGATAGTAAAGACTGAAGAGTAGAGAATGGAGATTAGAGACTGGAGTTTGAAGATTATAGATTGAGTTTTAAGATTGGAGATTGGAGTTCGATTTTGGGTTTTGACATTTTGATTTTGATTTTGATTTTGACGTTTTGTTTTGATTTTGGCTTTCGATTATGGTTTTGAAGTTTGGTGTTTCATTTTTGCTGCAATTTTGGTTTTTATTTTGTGTAAGAAACTCACAATGAATAAACATTGGGATTTTGAGAGAGGGTGTTAGAGATATAAGGCCCAGGCCTATTAGCCTGTATAGTTTGTCTATAAGTAAGAGGTTTATTAGTCTTTTTTGCTATTAGCCTGTATAGTTTGTCTATAAGTAAGAGGTTTATTAGTCTTTTTTGTTTTACCTTTTTCTATAATAACATGTATTAAATTTCAGAAGATTATGATTAGTAGTCTTTTTTGTGTATTAGATTATGATTAGTAGTCTTTTTTGTGTATTAAATTTCAGAAGATTATGATTGACCTCTATAAAAGGTGAGAATGGATAAGGTAGTTCATATGTTCAGAACTCTAATGAAAAGTTACACTAGTTTAGTTTCCAACATTGATATATTTGTTTATGAATGGTATATTTGCATTTGGTCCACTACCAAAAGGCCTCATACTAGTTGAGGTATGTTCTTACTTATATACCACTGATCTTTCCCATGTCTAACCGATGTGGGATGTGGGACTTTGGTCTCCACCCTAACACATTTCTCACCGCTTATTTATGAATTAGCGTATTTGGCTGATAAACTAAGAAAAATACATGTTCTATTGAGAAAAAACAAAATCACTAGAAGTGTAATAGTTTAATAAAGTCACATAAATAACGAGATATCGAGTATAAATGGTAAATTTGTGTCATAAAAAATACAAAATAATAATACGTATGCATTGTTTTTTATATACTCAAATTATACGTGATTGGAAAATCATTTCATATACCAAAGATCGATCAACTTAACAATATGATATTCAAATACCGCATTCTTTTATTTATAGATTTTTACATATGATATATTCAAATCATGATTAATCATAACAAAAATAATGTTTTGCATAAATTTTTTAGTATATGTTCATTGAGCGAAAGAATGCAATAGTCATATACTAACGACCAATAAATAAGATTTCAGCCAAATAATTATAGTGTAATAGTAAATTATACATCAAATACATTTTTACTAATAACACCTAAACTCCATTACACATTTCAAACTTCAAAGATATATTTTTTGGAATTTTAGCCCCAAATTAAACCCACCCAATTTTCTTTTAAAAGTTTGATTTAGAATTATTTTTGCATTATATAGTGAGCAAAAAACGAGAGTGAGACCAACATCTCTCAGTTGATGGTCCTCATAACGATGAAACCGTCTTAAAAGTAAAAAAACCTTCATATCCTCGTTTAAAGAACAACTACTCTAACTAATTTAATCTTGAAGACGTTATATAAGTTTTCCAATTTATCTAAGTGTTAAGGGGTTCAGAATACTTCATTACATCAAAAAATGTTTAACTACTTCCGACGATTTGAATATATACATTATATCTATCATAATGTTATATAAACTGATCATAGCTGAGTTATTTTACTTATACCTTCTCTGGTCATACCATCATTGTGTTGTAGTCTAATAAGAAGCTCCTGTCCAACATAAAAAAAAGTATGATCGACGTTAATATACTATACTTGTAACTAGAGAAGCTAGTCGTCACTATTGTTATAGAGTCTATAAAGATGCAATATTATTTTCATACAGTCATCAGGTGAGTATTATACCATTTTATCTCTGGAAAAATATGTTATAAAACCAAACATCTCGAGACACCTCATGTGAAGGTTTACAAATTTAGTGTTGCTGACATTAGTTTTTAATATCAAATCGTCACGATAGCTCATGCTCCCGCAGATTTTCTAATATGATTCAAGCAACTTTATTTGAACATATTGAAATAAAAACCTCTAAGTGAATCGTCAAAGTAGATAAATGATTCAACGATAAAAAAAAACGACACATGTAAATTACTACTAATAATATCTACAAAAAAAATATTCACTTGATTATCTATTTTGGATCGAAGACTTCAAACAATAAGACTACATATGAAAGAATTGGATAAAAATTTATCATCCAATAAAATAAATAATAACTATTATTTTAAATAATAATAAATTGGTAACATAACTATTACTTACACATCTATATAATTGGAACTTAAATAAATATAATAAAGTGTGATTTTAAGTAAAAATATTAAAATTTTATTTAAATTTTTCGATTTTTATGAAAAATAAATTTAAGTATATTTTTATTTAGAGTAGATTATTTAATATATATATATATATATATATTTATTAGAGATTCCTAAAGAATAACAACAATTGTTGGAAATTAATTGGCCTTCCAAAGGTCAGGTAGTGAGGAAACTTTGAGCAGACTTGGTACTTTGAAGAATCCTGATAGGGAACCAAAACATGATTATTCTATTATTCTTGATTAATAGGGCATGAGTCCATTAGATAATTTGATTGAGAGGAAATCATGGATTCAATGTCCATATAGGGCACTTGATGGTGAATTCTGAAAATCAAATTGAATGCACTAGACATAACAATAAATGGTACCACCAATTAGTAGCAACAAGATGAATGATGCTATTGATTTAAATTCAAGTAACATAAACCTACACTTTTTAAAATCACAATAACTCTAAGAGGGTTATGAATTTGATTGAGATCTTGGTCAATTATCATCTTACATTTAAGAGTCAACCCAACCAACCAATCAGCTGCCTGGTTTTGGTTTCTAGAGATATGCTTAATTGTCATTATATATATGATAATATTTATACAAAAATTGATAACAAGATTTAAAAACAAGAGAGCTTTACCATTGGATCGTATTCTAATTAATAATTGAGAGTCAGACTCAATATCAGCATTCCAATAGAATTTTAAGTTAAAAATAACTAAACCATCTAATAATGCCATGGTTTCAACAATCAAAGGGTTTAATTTTCCATATAATCTATCATATGAACTTATAATTTCCCTATTGTTATCTTTAAATATACCTGCACCACTAGACTCACCATTCAATAGGCAAGAACTATCACAATTTAACTTAATTCTTGTTTTCTTGAGGAGCCATCCATTTAAAAGTATTCAATCTATTTGTGTTTGTAGGATAGAAGAAAATACTTAACTTGTTAGCCACATTGGTATCACAGGTCCATAATTTCTTATAAATGTATCGGTATTATTAAGGCAGGAAACAATATGTTGAATCTTAAAAAAATTAGTCTTAGTAGTATCATGAATATCATCATACTTGATCTTAATTATGTAATACCAAATAGACCATCTTATGATAGTTGGGAGAATTATTTAGATGCGGACCATTTTGGGAGTAGACCAATACCAACATCTTACTATATGATGAAATGTCGTATATCTACTACGCCGATGCAAAAAAGAATATAAAAATAGTCCTATGTTTCTTAAAATATAGGACAACTACCAAATAAGTGGTTAACTACCTCTATATCTTGACCGAACATGCATTTGGATGCTAAGTTAAAGTTTTTCTTATGAAGGTTGGTGTCAAAGATCCAACCTTTCATGTTTTCCATAGTAAATAAAAAAACTTTGTAGGAATGATATTGTTTAACTTTTAAATAGGTAAAAAATTAACTTATTATTCATACTCAGATATATGTATATGTGATAACAAGATTTTAATAATATATATCATCGCATTTTAGTTTTTAATACTTAAAATATTATTCATATCAAATCTGTCATACAATTTATAAAAATAATTTTTGGTTGCAAACAATGCATTAAAAAATAAAAGATGTTTGTACATATACTTAGGGCATACCTTGAGGGTTAGTGTTAAAGCCAACGAGTAAGTAAGAAAAAGTAATTGTGCCATAATATGCCAAAAAAGAAGCAAATAGAAGTGTTTGATGAGAGGTGAAAGATGATAGAACGATATATCATAAGTCAATAAGGAGTGCATAGCAAGTGGGATGTTACAAACAAGTAAGGACCAATAAGGAGAGGCTAATTGCACATTGTAAAAGAAACCAAATATAACAAAATTAAGTTAGTTGAAGTGGGGGAAGCAAAAGCCAAACAATCTTAGTTCCCAGAAAACCGAAACAAAAATCAACTAGCATACGATACGAGACAACAGAGGTAAGGCTCGGAGGGGAGCCGAAGATTCTGTTTTTTCTTTCATCCAAAATATGGTAAACGATAGCACCAAAACAAGCCCGCCATAGGTGACACAAACTAGATGATGACCCATTAGAAGCCTCATAGAACAAAGAGTTTCAATTGAAAAAATCGAAGTAAGAGATCCCAAGCTTCGAACTTGCAAACTCTTACAAGCTCTGAGATAAACTATAATAAAAAAAAGATGTGACTAATAGTTTCGTCAGCAAAACTGCACAGAACACAAAAAAAGAAATAGTGATACCCAAAACAGAAGCTTGTCATGGGAAATTAGCTTGCCATGAATAACAAACCAAAAGATGAAAAAATGATACGAAATAAAATTTATTATAAACTAGTACCGTCCATCCGACACAAAAGACATCATGTAGATGACGTCATAAATATTTTCAATTGTGAATTTAAAATATCCACCCCAAACAGTCCAATACACGATACATATCGAATTATCTAAATTTAGTAGTTAAGTTATTATTTAAACATATATATTAAAAATATTAAATAAACACTTTTCAATTTAACATAGTGAACTATTAGAATTAATTTGTATGAAAAAAGGATCGAGTTAGTGGAGCAAGGTATGTTCATGACTAAAGTCATGCATTCAAATCCATATACAAACACTTTCTTGGTTTGAACCTGTCACCTTAAATAGGATTTATCTTTCGATATTAATTTGCACGCTATTACGTCACACTAAAAATTTACCTTGTACACACTCGTTCAATAGTGACGGTCGGTCCTTAAAAATAAATAGTAAGCTATCAACATTTAATATAAATTTCTCATGCCACAGGGCACAAACAAAAACCAATCTTATATTTTAATGTCAAATATATAATGATGTCGCATCAAGTATGTATGAATTTGGAGATCCAAACAAAACCTAGAGTATATATTTTAAAAAGAAAAAGGGTATAATTGCAAAGAGTGAGAAAGTTGCGTGCGGGTCAGAAAATGATACCAAGAAATTATCGTATGGGCCAGCTGACGTGGACAAAGATGAGTGGGTAAAAGAATCCAACCTCTTTTATGAGAGAGAGAGGGAAAACGAAAGAAAGAGCATTGATAGAGAGAGAACATGGTAGCTTAAAGAGAGAAACAGATGACGAAAAAATGGAGAAATTTGGGGTTGGTGATGAGCAGTGAACACAACCTCTATCTTTTGATTAGTTAGGGTTAGGCTTATGGAAGAAGAGATTGCCATGCTTAGACACCTTATCGCTCAGCTTCAAGACCTCTTGCAATTCCACGCTTCTCCTTCTAACATTCCTCCTCTAATCCTCCTTCACCACCAATCTCCGCAACTACGCAGGTCTGTTTCTCTCTCCATTCGAATTCCTTTTCGTAATGCTTCAGTTTCATTTCGCAATTTGATGAAATGGCCTGCTATACTAGCTAGTCATTTCTCTCGAATCGATTGTCTTTGCTGACACGATTAGGTTTTTAGCTCACATTTCTGGTTTAGTGTCTGATGAAATCGGTTGTTCTTTTGGTTCTTTTGATCGAGTTCGGTGAGTTTGGTAACTTGTTAGGTTTTTTTGGTAATTTTGATTTTGCTTTTAGAAATTGTGAAGCCTTTTTTTTCTCGAGCTTTGGGTTATGGTTTCCTTTTATCTAACGTTATAGTTGATTATGCAATGCTTGTTTAGGTTTTTCGTTAGATTATCATGTTCTGTTGCCTAATTTGCTTTATTTGTTGCCTACTTTGCTTTATTTGATGACGTTTAATCTATATTGAAACCTAATAGCTACCTCCTTTCGTTTGATATAGTTATTGATCGATTCACTTCTTTGAAATTTTATGTATGAGAAACCTTTTTCTTTAGAGGTACAATCTTCTGCTGACTTTGTTTCTCTTCCTCATGTAGAACAAAATTTGGTTACTGTGCAGTCTTCTGTATATATATATGAATGTGTTCGTATATTTTACTTTCTATGTTGATATCTTGGTGCTGGGTTCTTCCTTGTGTCTCCTGTACTATCTTTGGTTTCCTTTTTTGTCAATCATACCTGCTATTATCTCCATTGCCCTGCTTGTACACTCTAAACTAGTATTTCTTTGTGTTTGGTCATGACAATTTAGATATGATCTAGTTAACATACCCAGGTTTGCAATGATTTAGCTAAACTGTTTATAGATTGTTTGGTTGCTCTGAGACATGAAATTGCTTCGAATTGAAATGCCATATCTGCGGTCGTGGGGAGCAAATATGTTATATATCAGATTCAAATTATATAACCTTTTTATTTTTATTCATGTGAAGCTTCATTATGACTTTAATTCAGATAAGCATTATTTGTAACTCTATTAGGCTTTAATGATTTTGATGGCAGTGTAATAGCAATTCTCTTTTGAGTTTGAATGCAACAACGCAAAAATAATTGTGATAACTACCTCAACATGGCGTGCATGTATCGAATGAATGCACGAATGAAGATGTACTATTGAAATTTGCTCAAGTATATTTCTTTCCGTCTTCATTCATAACTTCGCATTGCGGGATGTTCCAAAAAGGAAACCTAGAATCTTCTTATATAAATAATCTGGAATCCACCATAAAACCCATACTGAGTAATTCTTAATATTTTACCTTAGAAATTGATAGTCTAGCTAGAAAGATTAGAAGTTGCATTGTATTATAATTGGGACTTTGTGTGTTTAGTATATAACAACATATATTTAATGACAGAAATTATGAAGATTTAAAATGCTAAAAAAGTTAGGAAATACTTAGGAATCCACCCTATATCATTAAAGGATTTGACCTGCATTAGTGGAGATACTCTACCTTTGTTTGTCTTATAGAAATTTGCGTTTTGGTTATGATTTTTTTCTTTTTTGAATAAAAAAAAAACGGTTCTATTATAGAACTTCTATATATGTGTGCATTACATTAATGAGGCTTGACTTGTGATTGAAGGTTGGGAACCTAGTGCAGGTTGTTAAGAAATTGAAAGGACACAAGGCACGATTATTATTATCATTTGTATCCTAATAACGGTGGAGTATAAATTGGAATATGTCTGGGATGATACTTTGTGTTTTGTTGTTATTTTATCTTCTATTCATGATCCATATTCCTTGTGTGTTACATCATTTTTCTACTATATTTAGGGCAGAACCGAGAAATGTTTTTCCAATGGGTGCAATACAGACTTTAACTCGGCTAGAACATAACCCTCATGAACAAATGATTTTTGTTTTACTATTATGGTGGCAGACTCACTTCTGCACACTAAGATTCATGTCTCACTTCTGCACGCTAAGATTCATGTCTTACTCTGCACACTATATAGTAATATAACTTCTTGTACTATAAGAAAAGAGTTCTTCATATTTACTGATTTTATTCCTATGCACAGACAGTCTGTTCCGAGTGTCGATGAAGGTACTCCAGATGATTGCTATGGACTCGTGATGGCAGCTGAAAATCCAGATAGTTTCAGTATGTTGGAATCTTATAAGCCTCCACCTCCCAAAAAAATACGAAAGGAACGAAACCGAGGAAAACTATCTCAAACTGACGATACAGTTGAGAACTTGGAGAAACAGATCTGGAAAGAATTCCCTGAAGACCTTCTTGAAGCTGTCCTTGCGAGACTTCCTGTTGCAGCATTTTTCCGATTCCGTTCAGTTTGCCGGACATGGAACTCTTTATTGACTTCACCGAGTTTCTCTAATCACTGTGACCAAGTGCGACAGACTGTGCCGTGGTTCTGCACCATTACGCATGAAAATGTGAACCCTGGAGCGATGTATGATCCGTCCTCGAAGAAATGGCACCATCCTACCATTTCTGCACTGCCCAGGAAGACAATATTTCTGCCAGTTGCATCTGCAGGAGGGCTTGTATGCTTTCTCGATATCGGTCATAGAATTTTCTATATATGCAACCCTCTAACTCAGTCTGTAAGGGAGTTACCAGCTAGGTCAGTGAAAGTGTGGTCTCGAATTGCTGTTGGAATGACTCTTAATGGGAATTCAGCAACCGAAGGATACAAAATCTTGTGGGTTGGTTGTGATGGTGAGTACGAACTTTTCGACTCACTAAATAATACTTGGCTTCGACCCGGAATCATGCCATCAGTTATCAACCTACCACTATCACTAAACTTCCGGTCACAAGCTGTTTCCGTTAATAGCACGCTTTACTTCATGCGGTCCGAGCCAGAAGGGATTGTTTCTTATGATATGATCACTGGAGTATGGAAGCAGTTTATAATTCCGGCTCCGATACATTTAACCGATCACTCTCTAGCCGAATCCGACGGCCGGATCATGCTAGTGGGTTTACTCACGAAAAACGCGGCTACTTGTGTGTGTATATGGGAGCTGCAGAAAATGACACTTTTATGGAAGGAGGTTGACAGAATGCCAAACATATGGTGCTTGGAGTTTTATGGTAAGCACGTTAGAATGACTTGCTTGGGCAACAAGGGATTGCTCATGTTGTCGTTAAGATCGAGACAGATGAATCGGTTAGTTACTTATAATGTGATTACAAAGGAATGGGTTAAAGTGCCCGGGTGTCTGGTGCCACGGGGTAGAAAACGACAGTGGATTGCTTGTGGCACTGCGTTTTATCCATGCTTGACTGCTACGGCTTAAATTGTGTAAGTCTTTGGTATTATTTTGTGGGGGTTGTTCGGATTTATGGTAAATGATGCAGCCGGGGATTGTATTTTCACATCACATGTGTTTTATTGCTCTTTTTGTATTAATGCTTCTGGTTTTAGAGAACTGTTAGATTATGCTTAAGCTTTTTCACGAGGGGTTTGAATTTTACTTCGTGAATGTTGAACTGAGTTTATTATCCCTGTACTTTAATTTGGTCTTACTTTTATATTCAGCACTAGGCTGTGTTTGGTTGGTTAAAGGCATACACTGTTTACATCTTCCATTTTACTAGAAACCGACTGATGTGGGAATAATTTTGGTTGCTGAAACCAGAAACTGTGTCATATATTAGGCGACTTTTTCTTTATATAAAATTTATCTGCTTACAAAAGGTACCAATTACTCTTTGAAAAGTAGACGGTGACATAATTAAAATTGGTTTTTGTTTTTTAAATCAATCATGTTTTCTAATCTTTTGAGAATGATAATACTCCCTCCCTCTGTTTCGTAATGTAAGTCTTTCTAGAAGATACCTTTTATTTCATAATATAAGTCGTTCTCATTTTCAAATGCAGTATTCATTACATACATTATATTTTTATTTTTTTCTATTCTTTGAAAGTCATTATTACTTTCCTTAATATCTTTCCTTAATATCTGTGAAAATATCTTAAACGACTTATAATATTATATTATAAAAGGGAGGGAGTAAGTTGGACTGTCAGAAAATTTTGAATTAAAAAAAAATAGTGGCATCACTCTCAGTTTTTAATACTGGATTTCAATTAAAAGGATAATAGTGACATCACTCTCACTTTTTAATACCCGGGATGGCAATTGTTCGGGTTCGGATAGGTTTCAAACTAATCCGTACATGGGCCGGACTCGAATCGCTTTCAAGATGATCTCTTTGAATACGTTGTTTGTTTTTTTTTATTCAAAACACAATCTGATTCGATCCGTAGCGGATTTAATATTTCTGAATCTGAATCCATCTTGTTTATATTTACGGGTCAGTTCGGTTAGGCCCGCAAATATTATTTTTACTATTCGGATTCGCCGAACCGGTCCGATCCAAACCAGCACAGATTTGATATTATTTTTAATTTAAAACAAAAGTTTAAGACATAAATTTTTAGACAAATATACCTGAAATACAATAGCAGAGAAGAAAAAATCCAAAAAACTTGAAAGAGTAAAAATTAGGATTGAGAGTATATATAGGCAAAAATCTAAAAAGATATATTTATAATTTATAAAATTAGTTTATGGAAAAAGAATATAAATAATAAATATATTAGTAGTAAATTATTAAAAAGGTATATTATTGGAAAACATATAAATGTTAGTCTTTTAGTAATGAGTAACCTGTATTTTATAAATTTACAATTATTTTTAATATATTTTTTATTTTTTATATATAGTTTATATTTGCGGGCCGGATCGGATTGGACAAACTAAAAATTCATACCAAGCCCGACCTACTTACGAGTTATAATTTGTATATCCGTAGCCGATTCGTTTAATGTTTGGCTGAACAAAGCTCGACTGGATTAGATCGGTCGACCGGTTTGGATCGGCTCATACCAACATTGTCATCCCTAACCATGTATGTATTTGTTTTCTAAAGAATTGTCATGTCCCGTGATATTGTAAGATTGATTTCGTCAAATTTCTTCGATTTAGTTCTCTCATGAACTATTCAATATGAAGTAATCACAATTCGTTTTTTAAAATTTATTTTTTTCTTTTACAAAATAGAATTATATTATCGGAATATAATTTACATTTAAAGACGGATAATGTATTTGGTTGGATTACATATGGAGCAGAAGTGAGGTGTGATAATTAATTTTTTTCAACTCTCGATTTGTAACAAATTGATCCAGCTTTTCTCTTTTAGAGATATGCTATGATGTTCGAACTTCCATTGTTATAGTTGTCTTGTTGTATTTCTTGAGATGCAGCAAGTTGATCCATCTTCTTCTTTAGAGATATGACTCCATTGATGTGGCTGTGGTTTACTTTATTGATCAAGAGTACACATGTCAAAAGGGTTAGAGATTGAATAGTGAAAGATATAATGAATTTAATAATCTAATATGTAGATCAGTTGGTCATCCTTAGGTATCCCATACTGATACTTTTCAAGTACATGATAGCATTCAGTTTAGTAGGAGTATTAATTAGAGAAAAATTATATATGATTTTGGATTGGGTAACCTATTTTAAGACCAAATTTAAAACAAAATTTTGCTCATGATGGATGTGCTTTATAGTCATTTGAGGCTTAATAAGCCTTCTACAACATGCTAATAAAGGAGCAAGAAATCAAGAAGATTTCCCAGAACCAATCATTTCGATCAATACCGTTGAATCATATTCAGTATCAAGATGAGTTCAGTTATTAGAGTGTCAGAAAGTTAAACCATCTAATAAAGCTTTAGTTTCAGCTATAATTGGCGATTTCCCCCATAAAAGTAACCTATAGTTTTGATAAGAACACCAAGGTGATTTCTGATAATGATACCGCTACTAGGTTCACCATTTGTAAGACAAAAGCCATCGCAGTTTAATTCTAATCTCTAACTGGGGAGATCCATTTGACAAACATTGCAGGGTTGTGGATAGGCATGTGATTTAAACAGCCAAGTTCCTTACCTATTTGATAATCACCATGTCAATGCTTATTAGTGAGAAGATTTGAACTATCTAATTTAACAATAGTATACGTTTTTTGTCAATTATTGCATGAGATAAACAGTTGATACCCTTATGTTCTGAATTATTTCTGGCAGACCATGTATTCCAACAAATAATAGGCGACATGATTGATCTAATATGGGTCTCTCCGTTGGTTGATGAGAACCAACAGTAAATTATATGATTTAAAAACATATGATGACTTATTTGAATGTTGAATATATTAGTAAAATGACACAAAACATTCCAAGATACATGACAGTTGATAAAGAGATGAGGGATTGATTCAATGTTGACATTTGGATGCAAAAGAGAAGTTTCTCTTTCGCATAATTGTGTCAACAAGGATGTAACCATTTAAATGCCTCCATGAAAAAGAGCATTTCTTGGAGCAAATATTATTCCAAATTTTTGAGTGGATACATGATTGGGAAGACATTCTCTTAACGTTTGGCAAGTTTTTCAAAGGAGAAAATGCCATCAGGAGAAATACTCCATGTCAGAGTATCATCCTAAATATTTTCAATGCTTAATATGGTAATTCTCTCTATATTAGAAGGAAAAACCTTCTCTTTTAATTTGTTAAGATCCCAAGTGTTATTTATGCAGAAGTAAGATACTTTATCAATTATATACCAATAATTGTTATCAGTGTCGTTTAAAGTTATAAAAGAGTGAGTATTGTTCCATTTTTCAAGCCAAAAGTCTATTTGACCGTTAACAAGTATTAGATGTTCAAAAATTTATCTAATTTTAATTAGTTTCTTCCATGTTTTAGAATTAGTTGATTTAATGTTTGTTTGAAGATGGTGAGAATGAAGACAATAGATAGAATGTATTAACTTAGCCCCCGATGGTTTATTTTCTCTGAAGTTCATCCAACATTCACATGTGAAAGTTTGTTGAATATCTTTTAGCTTTCTTAAATTTTCCCTGATTCATCAAAAGGGTTGCATAGAAATATCCAATTAGACCAGATGTTTGTTTGGGAACTGTCTTTAGATCCCCAAAGGAATTTATTCATTTAGAGGTTTATTATTTTGATCATGGATTTGGCGATGTAGCAACTTTGCATGTAAAAGACATGGATGGCTAATAGTTAGATTGAGCAGGTGTCAATTTACCTCCAAAGAAGAGAAAATTACTGTCCCAATCCATAAATTTAGTTATTATCATAGTTATTAAGTCATCAAAATATTTGGTGTTATTGGTTTTGTGAATTATGATACCTAAATATTTAGAAAGGGATGTTACCACGATGGAAACTAGCGATTTAGTTGATGCTGTGAATTCTGGGCCCTACTTATTTTTTCAAAGGTTATAAAGACAATTTTTCCTTATTTATATGTTGGCCAGAGATGAATTCATAATGTTCAAGAAATTTTTAAGTTTTCTTGAGATTATGGAGGATCCATTCATGAAGATGATCATATCATCTGCATAAGCGAGGCAGAAGATGTGAAGATTTTCTTTAGAATATAATTACATGGATTGGTTGTCAAGAAGAAGTTTTTTAGTACCTTTTAAGAGGTATTCCTCAGGAATGATGAAGATGTTGGGTGATATTGGGTCACCCTACCTCACACCATTGCTGAATTTGAAACAACCATGTGAGGATCCATTGATGAGAATAAAGAAGTTTACAAAATTTATCTATTTTTATTAACTATATAAATTCGTTGTTAAAACCAAAACATTTTGTAACCATAAATATGAAATTGAAGGAAATTCTATCAAATGCTTTGGCCATGTCCAACTTGAGGATAATATTTCCACCTCTAGTGAATTTGTTAATATCATGAACCATCTCTTGAGTTATTAAGACATTTTCACTGATTCTTCTGTTCTCAACAAAACCACCTTGTTTTAAGGAGATAATCTTTAGGAGAATATTGGCAAACATATCATTAATTATCGTTGGAAGAATTCTGTTAAGAATTGTACAAAAATTAATATGTCTATAGTCTTGCCAATTATAGGAGCATCATTTTTGGTGATTAAGCATATAACAATAGCATATATACTAGTGGGGGCCATGTTACCATTGAAATAAGCCCTAATTATATTATAAATATCAGTTTTGATAATGTACCAACAACATTTATAGAATCTGGAGTTGAATCCATCAAGTCCAGAAACATTATTATTGTTAAGAGATTTGATTGAGTTTAGATTTTCATATTCATTGGGGAGAGTTAGAACACTGAGGTTGTCTTGATCAATTTATATGCGAAGAATAATCTCTTTGAAATTATCTAATTTTTTATTGATGATTTGACCATCTAACAAGTTTTTGAAGTTGTCAATGGTTGAATCAACAATTTGAGGTTGGTTTTCAGACCATTGACCATTGATTTTAATTTGTTAATCCTGTTTTTTCTAGATTACTTTCTTAACAAAATTGTGAAATATTTTAGAATTTCTATCACCAGATTTGGCCTAGTTAGATAAGATCTTCTGTTTCCAGAATACCTCTTATCTAGCTAGAAGGTTAATATAAATGGCCCTAGCCATAGCTAGGTCAATTTGATTTTCAACGGTGTTAGCTTATTCTAAGCATTTTCTAGCATGTTTGACTTTTTTTTCCAGCATATATAATGCTGTCAAATATGTTGCCAAATACATCCTTATTGCATGATTTTAATTTGTTAAGAAGTCTTTTCCATTTAGACCAGATAACATATATAGGATTACCATATATGGAATATGTCCAATTGGTTTCAAATGTGTTTAGAAAGTCTTTTATAGAAGCCATATATTTTGAAATTTAAAGGAGGATTTAGGCATGTTGGTCAGATTAGATAAAAATATACACAAAGGTGAGTGATATGATCTTGTTCTGGCCAGAGGTTTCACCTTTGTGATATCAAATGAATCTCTCGAGGTTACATTGTGTAACATCCTATCAAGATACTTCTGTTAAGAGCTGTTAGACCAGGTGTATCTGAATCCAGAGTAGCTTGGATCCTCCAATTTACAATCCATAATCATATTATTAAAGTCATATATAGATCTAGTTTCAAAGGTTGTACATGCCAGTTGTTCAGAGGCATTGGAGATTACATTAAAATCTCCAGCAATTATCCATTCAGATGACACAATTATAATATTATCTCAGAAGGGTTCATGTTTGAGGTCGAATTAAAGGTTAGCTGATTTTCCATTTCTGTTGATCTTTCAATAATTATCTTGTCTCTATTACATTTTGAATCACAGTGCCCTAAGTGTTTACAGATGTTGCAATATTCGAGCATTGAGCTATATGTTATTTTTTGCCAAAAACCATCATATTTCCCAAAACCTGTCTAGAGTTTTTGGATAAGTGGTTTAGATAAATCCAATATAACAAGAACTTTAACACAGTTAAAGCTCGCTCTATTAAAAGATGACAACCAAAATGGACATAGGTAATCCAATTACCTTTGTTATTTGGTTTATTGAATCAAGATTGTATATATATTATGGGATTTTAGGAAGAGCTACCTGAAAATGGAGTCTCAAGAGACTCAACTTTGGGATTAAAATTAGGATATTATTTTGATAATATGAATGAAAAATTTCATATTAAGTAAACGTTTTTTTAGTGGAGGGATGTAAGGTCTTCTAGGGTTTCTAATTGTATGAAAATATGTATATAATCATATGCGTAAATATTATATAGACCTATGAAATGAAAAGAGTCCAGGAATGATCTAATTTCTAGCATTTTTGGTCTACCGAAAGAAAATTTGGCTATAAGTGTAAATTTTGAGTTTGAAAAGAGAGGGATCTTATCTTCTATTTTGAAGATGAATGTTTTCTGGCATTCTATGAGCTGATATCCGACATCTTCATGAATGCAAGACCTGATTTTAGGCTTCTGAAGTTTTGTGAACGATTTCTTGGTTCCTGCCTGTTGAGTGCTGGGTGAATATTCAAACATATGGTTTGATCTCATTATCTTTTTTGGAGTTAGGTATCTCTTTCTTGTTGAGTTTAGAGATTGAGGAAGAGTAGGAAAGTATTCTGTTGAGGGTTCATCAGGTGGAACTTCTTTTGAAAGATGAACTAGTGATGATTCGTTCTTAGAAAATTACAGAGCATCGCGTTCGGGAAGCGATTATGAAAGATCTTATGGAAAAACTTCATAGGTTTGTTTCTATTCTTTAGCTTCGAGATGAGGCTAGGATGAGGATTTCCCAATGGAATGAGGTGGATTTTGATGAGTCCGGAATTATTCACCATTGTTCACTGAGAAAACCGGACATGGGTAATTTGGACAATAGATACCCACTGAACTATCCAGACAGACAAAAGTACTAAAACACTAAACATCTTTTGACTAAGCTAGGTGCTAATCTACTTAAAAAACTGATGGGTCTTTAAACACGACCCAGTTTTGCAACTTGACCTGAAAGCCCATGGGTCCATAATTAAGGGTATAAATACCCAACCACTTTCATTAATGAGGGTAATGAACAATTAATACAACCAGGAAGCTCAAACCTCTCACTACAAAACACCTAAACATTTAATACCCTTGAAATTCCCCAAAACACCTGACAAAATTACCCTCAGTCCAAAATAATCCACACCAAATTGGCGACCACAGTGAGAGAAGAAGATGCCTGAATCTAACATTCAAAACCAGAAAGAAAAATCAGTTCGAATGAATCCGGACGAGCAAGCAGTGCCACCACCTTTGATAGAAGTGGTGGGTGAGAACGATGAGTACACAATTGAAGAACGAGACAGGCTGAAATCTGAAATAGAAGCCTTGAGAGCTGCTAAAATGGCGCAGTTAGGCTTGAAAGAAAAATCGAAAGTGTCAGCCATTCACCACACTGAAAATCCAAGGGAGAATGACCCATCAGCAAAGACTTATTTGAGTGCTAAAAAGACCCATGTCAGCTCCAAAAAGTCTCACCGGTCTAAACCGGTAGAGAGCTCAGATTCTAAGTCCTCTAGCAGCTCCTCGAATAAGGATGGACTTGAGGAGTCCCTGTCGTCCAAAAATGATGAGGGCAGTCCAAGAAGAAGCAAAAGTTGGTTAAAAAATATTGAAGAAAGAAGGACAGGCATGGAAAGTTGAAAAGGCATCTGCGAAAAGGGTCATCTCACAGCCACAACCATACCCGGAGGCATGTGGATCAACTGCTGATGGATCCCTTTGCTTTCCATGATTAGCCATGTATTTTTGCAACACCTAATGAAGACACTGTCTTTAGCCGTGGCCGAAATTGGAGACAATCTCCATTGTCCTCCAAAATACTGTCCGGAAACCTTCCTAAGAGGTTTGACAGTACTAAGATAGAAACGTATGATGGGAGCAAGGATCCAGATAATCATCTAGAACAATTTAAAAATTTTATGATGAATTTTGACGATGATGACAAGTTGCTTTGCATAGCCTTCTCTCAATCTTTTACGGGGAGTGCTCTGAAATGATACAATAACCTACCACAAGGGTACATCAGAAACTTTGATACGTTTTGGGTGGCCTTCCGGAGGCAGTTTGTTGGAAGTAAGGAGGTGAAGGGCAATGGAGACACTATTATCCATTGTTCCCAAGAGCCAAATGAATCATTGAAAGACTATATAAGTCGGTTCGTGAACACAAAGAATGGGTTAGCTGATTGCTTTGAACAAGTAGCAATAACTTCTCTATGACAGGGTTTGAAACCTAGGAATCTGGCCGATTCGGTAACTAGGAAGAAGGCCATGACGTGGGGCGGTTTACTGAACCAGGTGGGAAAGAAAATCAATGTAGATGAAATGAAAAAGACTAGGGTGCATAGGAAAGTGAGATCTGCCCCAGCTGCACCAAACCAGAATCAGTCCGAATACAAGGCTAAGGAAGCCGAACAAGGTCCCAACAGGGCCAAGGCTCAATCTCACCCAGCTCCAGCTCAGAGCCAGCAGTCCAGAAATAAACGAGGACCTTGGGTCCAACCGGAGTGGTTTGCCGAATTGAAAGAGAATGTGGCAACCATCTATGACAAAACAAAAGATGAGGTGCATTTTAGGAAGCCGGCAGCGCTTCAATCTCCTAGGGAAAGTCGTAATACTTGTTTCTGTAAATATCATCATGATATTGGCCATAACACAGAAGGTTGCATCACTTTGAAACAAGAGGTGCATAATCTGATTGAAAGAGGAAAATTAGATGCCTATGTCAAGAAAAGAAGTGGGAATAGGCCTGATAATGCTCATCGGACCGACCCAACAAACAATGCAGGGACATCGGCTCCGGACGGGGCCATGGTAATTATTGAAAGATTTGATGTAGAATCAGAGTATTTGGATCCTGATCCAGCTCGTTTATGCTTGGAGGAATGCTGATGTAACATGAGTGCCTGCGAATGTTATATAACACCAATTATCCATCCGGATAGATGTAACACATGTTGTGCAAAAAAGAAGAGCTTTATCTAAAGAAAAAGTTGATGTCATAGTTCAAGAAGTTGACCGGCTCACCAAAATGGGGCACATAAAGGAGTCTTAATATCCTTTATGGACAACAATCCAGTGTTAGTAAAAAAGAAGAATGGGAAATGACGTATGTGTATCGACTTACCTGACCTCAATAGCGCTTGCCCAAAAGATCTGTATCAAGTTCCCCGGATAGATCAGTTGGTAGACTCCACATCTAGGAACAAGTTGTTGTCCTTCATGGATGCCTTCTCCGGGTATAATCAGATACAAGTGGATCCAAAGGACCAGGAATACACTACTTTTGTTACAGATAGGGGCCTCCATTGTTACAAGGTGATGCCTTTTGGATTGAAGAATGCTGGGGCTACCTATCAGAGGTTGGTGAATAAAGCATTCGTTGATCAAATTGGGAGAAATATGGAAGTATATATTGATAACCTGATGGTAAAGAGTGTGGAAGAAGAATTACACTTGGTAGATCTTCAAGAAACTTTTGCCAACTTAGTAAAGGTTAATTTAAAGTTAAATCTAGAAAAATGTGTTTTTGGAGTACAATCCGGGAAGTTTTTGGGGTATGTGATAAGTGAGAAAGGGATACAGCCTGATCCAGACCAGCTTAATGCTTTATTACAGATGGATCCTCCTCTGAATATTAAAGAAGTGCAAAGATTGACAGGAAGGTTGGTTGCCCTAAATCGTTTTATTTCAAGGTCTTCGGATAGGTGTGCCCCATTTTTCCAGACTTTAAAGGATGCTAAAGACTTTAATTGGTCTCCATAGTGCGACCAAGCATTCAATGAAATAAAAAAGCATTTATCTTCCCCCAAGACTCTCTACACACCTATTGATGGAGAAATATTGTACATATATTTAGCAGTGTCCGAATTTGCTATAAGTGCGGTACTAGTAAAGGAGGTGGACGGTTATCCTCGTCTGGTGTACTACATCAGCAAGAGCCTGATAGATGCTGAAAAAGGTACTTAAAACTTGAAAAACTAGCACTAGCTTTGGTAATTGCTGCCAGGAAAATGAGGCCCTATTTTCAATCTCATTCTATTGTCGTCCGGACGTCTTTTCCTTTAAAAATATTCTTCAGAAGGCAGACATATCAAGCAGGATGACTAAGTGGTCGGTAGAATTGGGTGATTATGATATTGATTTCGCCCCTCGGACTGCAATCAAAGCTCAATCTGTTGTTGATTTCTTGGTTGAATTCCATTCGGACAGAAGTACTAAGCAAGCTGCAGATGAAAAATCTAAGAAGGTATGGATTTTCCGAACATATGGTGGATCAAGTACCATGGGTTCTGGTGCTGGGATATGTAAAACCTCTCCGTATGGTGATAAGTTATACCAGGCTATATGTTTTGCTTTTAGGGCCTATAACAATGAGTCCGAGTATGAAGCTGCTATAGCTGGTTTGAAATTAGCCTTTCTGTGTGGGGTTAAAAGAGTCAGGTTAATGAGTGATTCTCAGCTTCTTGTCCATCATGCCCAAGGTCAATCTGAGGAAAACAAGGAGCAGTTGATTATGTACTTGTTCATTCTTAAAGAAGTGGCAGCCAACTTCAAAAATGTTAGCTATGAGCACATACCCAGATCGGAGAACACACTAGCAGACTCCTTGGCAACCAGAGCATGCTCTAAGTCCTACCCATGGATTCATGTGCAAGAATTCCTATCCATTCAACCCAATCAAGGCAAAGAAGAGGAGGAAAGTTTAAGTATACAAGTGGTTCAACCTAAAGACTGGAGGTATCCTCTTTTTCAATACATTTCGGATGGCATTTTGCCCTCGGAGAAAGTAGTCGCAAGGAAAATGAAGCATAGGGCTCATGGTTTTTTTAATCATAAGAGACATCCTTTACAAGAAGTCATTTAGTAGACCTCTCTTGCATTGTTTTGGGATTTAAGAGTCCCAAATAGTGCTATCCAAACTACATGATGGTGAAGGATTAACACACTGTGGCTATAGAGTTTTAAACCGAAGGGTTTTGTTGTCCGGATACTACTGGCCATCCATAATGGCATATGCCGAGGAATTGGTAATGAAATGGGACCCATGCCAAAGGTATGGTAATGAAATTCATTCCCCAGCTGTTCCACTGGAGTCAATTTCTGAGCCAGTGCCCTTTGCTCGTTGGGGACTGGATTTAATAGGGCTTCTACCGATGGCATCTGGAGGGTGCAGAACTATTATTGTAGCCATTGATTATTTTTCCAAGTGGATAGAAGCAGCCCCCCTCGCAGGAACTACTTCGAAAGCTGTTATAAAATTTATCCTGTCTAACATATGTTGCAAATTTGGGGTTCTACAAAGGATAAGCACAGATAATGGGCCACAATTTGATAACAAGGATATGGAGAGTTTCTGTGCCTCTACGGGCATTCAACATTGCTTCTCTTCTCCTTTCCATTCACAAGCAAATGGACAAGTTGAAGTGGCAAATAGAACCATTCTGTCCGGTCTCAAAAAGAATTTAGAAGGGACTACTGGAAATTGGCCAAGCTATTTACTAGAAGTATTATGGGTGTACCAGACTACCCCTGGAGCTGCTACACAATAATCTTCTTTTTCCTTGGTATATGGGATGGATGCAATTGCTCCTGTAGAAGAAACTCTTTCATCATACAGAGTCCACAATTTTTCCGAACAGACTAATGAAATGACAGTCAAAAGTCAACTGAACTTAATAGAAGAAAAAAGGGTTAAGGCTCATCTTAGAGCCACCCATTATCAAGGCTTGATGAGGAGCAGGTTTGCTTCCAATATCAAAAGAAGGGATTTTTGACCGGGGGACAAAGTATTGAGAAAAGTCTTCTTACATACTAAGGAGAAGCAGTTCGGAAAGCTAGCTCCAAACTAGGAAGGGCCCTATGAGGTCTCCGAAAAAATTAAGCCTGGGATATACAGGCTTCAAGACAAAGATGGAAGAACCTTAAACAACCCATGGAATATTGAACACCTCCGGTTGTATCTGGGATAAAAGTTGTGTAAATATTTACTTGTTTAAAGTCCATGTAAATATTAGGGGGCATACTCTTTCCTACCCTGGTGTTGCGAGGAGCTTTTAATGAGGTGTCCGGGTTTTTCAATAAAACTTGATGCCTTCTTAAAACATTCGGAGTGTTTTGATTTACAGTTTTTTAAAGTCTTCTAATGATTTTACGTAGATCGGATTGATCTGGTGGAATGATGACCATTTAACATTTGTCATCGGAGATTTTAAACACTCTCATCTTAAATACTTGTAAAACAAATAAGGGCTCTTCAAACAATAGCCACTGAAATTTAACAATATGAAACAAAGCAAAAATTTAGCAAAGTAAACCTATCCGGCTAAAACCGGATGATAATATTAAAACATAAAATCTGTCTTGGCCATCCAAAGACTTTGAGTTTAAAGAAAGCCTTAACCTGACTCAAACCGGACACAGTTACAAAAATGCCTTGGCCTTCCAAGGACTTTAGTATTACATGAGGATAAGAAAAAAAAAGTTAAAATATCAGGGCTAATTCCCCTTCGATATTGCTACATCGTCTTTCTTCTTGGGATCTTTGGATTCGTCACTGGAACTCTCCCCGGTTCCTTCCTCCTTATCAGTAGTGGAATCTATTCCACTACTATAGCCATGTCGATCACCTTCCACCATAGTATGAAACAGGAGGTCCTCAAACTCCACATATCTCCATAAATCTCCAAGGTTTCGCTTCAGAAATTTCTGGTGGACAAGAAGTATCATGTCAGATTTGACCTCTGCATCTCTTACCTCCAAGGAGTCTATCACCTTATTGGTATACACATCGATCTTGGCCTGGATGGTTGTTTCCTGATCTTTCACCAAATCCTCTTTCTCCTTGGTGACCCTGGACACAGTTTCTTCGAGAGAAGTCTTGGCAGTGGACAAGGTTTGGATGGTATCATCCTTAATCTTCATGTCTCCTTTCAAGTTGGAAAGATCCCTTTCCAATCCGGAGCATTTGGTTTGGAGCTCTGTGTTAGCTGTCTCCGAAGTGACCACCTTGACTGCCAGACCTTCTTTATTCTTTCTCAATCCTCAAGCTCCTTCTTCAATGCCTCAATACTTTGGTTGGCATTAAGGAGGTCAGTGGACAAACTCTCTTTGTCAGTATTAAGGGTGTTGATGAGGGCTAACTGACTCTTTACTTGCCTCTCCAAATTGAGCACTGGCTGAATATGACCCAGCAGAGAGTGAGTCACCGAATCATTTTCACTTGAAACAGTGAAAGACTTACCATTAAAAGTCACCATATTAGAGGAACTTGAGAGAAGGTAAGGACCAACAAAATCGTCTTTATCAAACTCTCCGAAACAAAGGCCAATGTTCTGGAGGTCACTAATGTCTACTCCTTCCAAATCTTCTCAGGTGCCCTCTCCGGTGTGAAGATCAGTAGGGATTTGCTCTGCCAGGGGGGGGGGGGGTCGGCTGGGTCGATTGGCTCAGCTGGAGGTAGTGGTTCCGAAGGGCGGATGACTAATTCATCCCCCAAGGAAACCTTCTTCTTTTTAGCGACCCTCTCGTCGCTGCTAGTTCCCCTCTTTCAATCCTTTATCGGAGGCTTTGGTTGGCTTTGGGGTTCACCTGCCTCCTTGATGGACTCATCCTCAACCACTTTAAGTAAATCAGTATCAATCCCTCATTGGACCTGCTCTCCTTGACACTCCGGAGCAATCTTCTCTGCAGCCCCACGAACGGCCTCTATTGCAACCTTCTTTTTCTTGCCTTTCTTCCCTTTCATCTTGCTTGGGGGTTGGGCTCTAGAGGGAAAGGCCAATTTACCGTCTTTCGCTTCCTTTCTCGTAAGAATAACGACCGGAGGATGTGGTGTAGTCAAATCCTCCGAAGTGAGGTCTCTCCAGCCCGTTGTGTTCCATAAGTGGGACCTCACCAAGTTGCCTGAGGTAAAGCAGTTGTGGAAAGTATTCTCCAAACGCTCAGCAGCCCAAGCATTTAATTTGGCACACGTGGTCTGCCCCTCCTCCAAATAATCGGAGAAATCCTTCGGGAATACTCACATAAAAGAAAAGGCAATTCAGTGATAAGTTGTTGTTGCAAAATGAGAAGAAAAACAAAGTAAAATACTTACCTGAGCTTTTCCACCTGCTGGTGAGCATGCTAGGATTGACAACAACTTTGATTTTCCTCCCATTCTCCCATGCCCCGCTAATGAATAGGAACTGGGTCTTCCAGTTTTTCTCTAACTCAAGCAGGTCATCCACCACTTTAAAGTCATCTCCCATATTAAAGTAGTAGAATGAGATATGGTGGTTCTTACAAAGACTGGCCACTGCAACAAACTGCTCCATTGGAAGAGGAATACCAGACAACCTTGACGCCATAATGCAAGTGATGAGAGTATACCAAGCATTGGGACTCAGCTGGCTTGGACAGAGTTTTATCGGGTGGAAATACCTGACAATTTCTGGATCCAAAGGGAATCTGAGCCCCCAGTTGAAAAACTCAGTATAGATGACGATTTTTCTAAGCTTGCAGTCTATCGGAGTCTCTAGTGTGACTGGTATCCTCACCTTAACAGATTCAAGGAGCCCCCCACTTGGTCTGAATCCGGCCTAACTCAGCAGTGTGAGTATAGACATAATTAATATTTTGCATGGCCAGCAGATACTTCACATTGACCTTGTGGAAACAAGGTCCCACCTTGCCTTCCAGACTCTTTGGCAGATCTGGATGGGACATGCAGACTTTCTCCTCGCCTTTTCCCTTTTTATCGGAGGCAACATTTCTAGTTTTCCCGGAAGCTTCAGTTTTGAATGGAGCCTATTCAACATTATCCTCCATCACCTCTTCTATCATTATGGAAGGTTTAGTGGTCGTTGTTGATGGGAGAATCCTAGTTTGTGGCTCAACAGGTTGTCCAGACGGTTGAGCATCAACCTCTCTTAAGGGTCTGCTGTCCGGCTGGGGCTCAGCTCCGGAGGACTTGGTATGAGAGCTGATTCTGGTAGCCTCGGGTTCGGAGGGTTTGTCTCTTGGGGCTCTAATAGATGCCTCCGATCCGAAGGCTTTATCTTTGGCTCCAGACTTGGAGAGCCCTGTTTTAGAAGACTTGGTTTGAGAGCCGGTTGCTTGACCTTTTACTAAACACGTTGTCCGGCGAGGGTTAGTTTTTTCTGGAGATTTCTCGATGTCTGACCCCATAACAATGAACGGAGAGGGCTTTCTAACACTCGATACTTCTTTCTCTTGCACGGTAGAAGGCCGAGACTCCTGAACCGAGGAGCCTGAAGGGATTGGCGAGAGTTTGGGTTGGAATAAATGCCTAGGTTTTATACTTTTGGCAGAGGATGATCCTCGATCAGTTTCTGAAGATGGTGTGTCAGGTTTACTGATTGGAGAGACTGGAAGACCAACAACGATACGTCTCTCACGTTCAACTTTTTATGCTTTTTCTAGTTCAGAAAGATTTAGCCAACCACCTTTCACGAGAGCGTTTCTCGCTGTGAACAGAAAATACCCAGGAAAGGTTTTGAGAGAAGAGGTAAAAAGCTCTGAGAAGAAGAAATTGAAAAAGTGATGAAGATGGTGAAATAGTAAAGGAAAATAATTTATATTAGTGAGGAAAAAGTTACTGATACCTAGGAGAAAACAAAGAAACTAAGGTAATGCTTGAAGGCGGCGCTGACGTAAGAAATATTAAATACAGGAGTTGCTTTTTGGGCTTAGTGGGAGCGTTGTTCTAGGAAGAAAACGGCTGGTAGATCGAATTAAAATGTGACACGTGTCCCACAATCCAGAGCAAAACTCTTGGAATTCTGAGAAGGATTCAGTCCGGATAAACCCTGAACTGAATACATGAGCGATTCGGAGAACGTTGTTATTAGCTAAATGAGTTTTTTAGTCCTGCCAAATATCTTTGACAAAACCTAAAAAAGAGGCTACTGATGAGTCCGGAATTATTCACCACTACTCACTGAGAAAACCGGATAGGGGTAATTCGGACAATAGATACCCATTGAACTATCCGGACAGGACAAAAGTACTAAAACATTAAACACCTTTTGACTAAGCTAGGTGCTAATCTACTTAAAAAACTAATGGGTCTTTAAACACGACCCGATTTCGCAACTTGACCTGAAAGCCCATGGGTCCATAATTAAAGGTATACATACCAAACCACTTTCATTAATGAGGGTAATGAACATTTAATACAACCAAGCAGCTCAAATCTCTCACTACAAACACCTAAACATTTAATACCCTTGAAATTCCCCAAAACACCTGACGAGATTACCCTCAGTCCAAAATAATCCACACCAGATTTGAAGAAAATATATTGATTTGGAGGTTAGGGCAGAAAAGTATTCTACACGAGCTTAACGCAATCTTGGAGTGTTTCTTCCCCCCCATGGTATGGTTGGTTATCTCGCACTTAATTAAATATTTAATGTATATTTTTATTAAAATAATAACTAGGTTTTTTAGTAAATTTAAATTTAAAAATATGTTTATTAGAAACAAAATATTTAAAATATAAAAAATAATAAAAATATAAATAAAATTAAAATTTTGATACAATATGTAATCAAACAAACAAATAATAATTTTAATATTTATATATTATTATCATCCAATTTCAAATCATACTCCGCACTGAATTAGCCATACAGTGAAATCTTCGAAGTAGTTAAAAAAACGTTTTCGGTAACATTAAAAAATGATTAAAAACATGTTACAAAATTTCTTACCCAAACCTATTACTCAATTGCGCCCATGCTATTACTAATTGATAAATGATGTGCTCAATTCGAACTTATATTTCATACATGACCTCCAATATCTAACGCTCATTGAATCTCCCTTTATTACTACTAGAAGTACTAGGTGTTTGTGGTTGCTCTAATTGCGTTGTTGGATACCTATTTTCCCACATGGTTTCCAACCTCGAGGTCAAAGAGGTTGAGCACAATAATTGACCACCCATATATCACCCATAGATATTTCAATATATTTACACACTTCCCACTTCGACAAGATGCATCGATCGTGGGTATATATTTCTTGATTTTAAGAGAAATCTTTCATATTCTAACTATATATCAAATTGTGTGTTCAACATGTTAGGGTGGCGACAAAAGTCCCACACCACACATTGGTTAAATTTGAGAAGGATCAATGGTATATAAGTAAGAACATATCTTAACTCGTATGAAGATTTTTGGAAGTAGAGCAAAAAACAAAGTTTTGCAGGCCTTTCGGACCAAAAACGGAAAATATCATACTAGTGCAGAGATAGGATTATTCTTACTTATATACGGAGAGGAAATATGTGATACCCATATTCCCAACAAATGGTATCAGAGCTCCAGGCCTAGACATAACATAACGTAGATAAAATTCTTGGTAGATGCCAAACATGATGAACGAGCAACCATGCTCAAGGTGAATGATCTGATATATACAACCTAGCTCTAAATGGATGTGGCGCTAAGGTTATAAAATATGATTAATGGTAAGAACTAATTTGGAGTGCCTATGGAGTATAAGTAAGGAATATGCAGAGTGGTCGAGTGATCAGATAGATCCGTTGTAAAGCTCTATGGTCAAGAGGAGGATATGTTAGGGTGGCGACCAAAGTCCCACATCTCATATCGGTTAAACATGGGAAGGATCAATGATATATAAGTAAGAACATATCTTAACTAGTATGAAGTTTTCTGGAAGTGGATCAAAAGCAAAACCGTGCGGGCCTTTCGGATCCAAAAAAAAGACAATATAATACTAGTGCAGAGATCGGATTGTTCTTACTTATATATGGAGGCAGAATATGCGATACCCATATTCACTAACAATAAATAAGAAAAGACAGAACGTCTTGCATAACTCTTATAAATAGTAGTTTTATCCTTATCGATAGGATTAATAAATTTTATTTATTTATTAATATTTGAAAGACATTAATTGAATGTAATAAGACTTTTTATTAAAATTTGAACGTGATCGATTAAATGAAATTAATCGTTACGACTACTGCAATAAACATTAACATTTTTTATCACTTTATTAACATCATCGTATTTAATCACAATTGATGCTATGTTGTAACATGTTTTATTATGTTCTCTTGATGAGATCTATTATGTGAAAGACAGAAAATCGTATCCATCAATATAAGAGACATAGCTCTCTAAACCCTAAACATTTAGACATGGGTACCAAGTCATCTAAGCTCCAACAATCTCAATCGCCGACGATCGGTCCATATTCTCTCAGTTTAAAGATCAATCACCTTTTGCACTAAAGGTAAAAAATCGCAAGTAAATTCTTCTCTTTACATATTTATATGTGATTAGTTGCTTAATTGACCTCGAATCACATAATGATTCTATGTTTTCAAGTTAATTTCAAGTTACAAATTATGCACAGAATGTTTTTATGTTATAAATGCATATATGTTATAAATTTATACGTGTGATATAATTATTAATTTACAAACTAATATATTACTCTAAAAATATTTTTTAATAAATATCTTTTATAAGTTCGATTTTCTGTTTTGATATATTATTGTTACTTTAAGTATAATATACGGGTGTTTAGTTTTATTTTTATAATTTGAACACTATAACTCCGGTGAATATTGAATTAAACATACATATATATATATATATATATATATATATATATATATATATATTAAAATCAAAATAAAATGATAAATCTATTTATTTTAGCTTCCAAAAATATTATTCTACTAATTTGCATTATAATTATAATGAATAAATACAAAAGTTTAAAAGAAGATTTCAAAATATGCATTAACTTATTGATTGTAGATACACCTAAATATATTAATATTTTGCCCACAATTTAAAAATTTGTATAAAATAATATTAAAATCTTCAAATAATATTAAAATACTCTCGTATTTAATAAATTATATAATTTTCAAATATGCATTAAATATAAATATTTATATTTAGGTTGCTTGAACTAATATTTTATTTTATTTTATTCAAACTATGAATAAATGATGCAATTACTCTATTGTTGATTGGATTTATATTTTTCAACTCCAATATACATTTTGAAAAAAAACCATAAGTATTAATGGTAAGGGTTTCCAAAAATATTGGATAAAATTATCTCAAATTCAACAACTCGTCTCTAGTAAAGCATTCATAAAAAATCAAGTATTCAAACACACAACGGTTTCAAAGTAGAGACCTTTACAATAAAATAATAGTAACTCTTCGCCATCAAAGTGAATACCTGATATGACTTCGTCAATGGATATTTCAAAAGAAATTTTAGTCCTCGTCAATTACTTTACCCTAAAATAGAGTTGTCAAGTCATTCGCCACTGATAAGGGGAGATTCTCCCGAGTGAGTACGAGCACGAGCAGGAAAGGCGGACTGCGAGCTTAGGCTAAGATAATAAAGAAACAAGCAGAGGACGAGCTGTACGCCATCGTCAACCTCAAAGTGAAATGGAGAACAAGCTCGACAATACTTGAAGCAACGAATTGATAAACTAGATTAAGGACGCGATGAACAGATAAGGGATGAGTTCGAGCTCGAAGACAATTGGTTGACCACGCGATCGGTGAGTTCGAGCTCTGCATGCCCGCACATATTTTATCAAGCTCAAAGAATGGGCCAGCTCGGTTTGACACGTGATCCAGGGATGAGTCCTAAGTCAAACCGTTTCAAGTAGTTGTTCCAAAATTTTAGGAGAAGTGACGTTAGTGAGTTAGTGGTGCATTAAGTGTAAAAAAGTGTAACTTCCCACTAACTCACGATATTATAGATAGGAAGAACCTATCGATGAATAAGATGATCATTTTTTGCCTTATCTATTTTCTAGCTAAAAACTTTAAGACTTACTTTGGTAGAACTTGTTATTCCCATAACAAATTTGGCGTCGTCTGTGCGAAAATAGCTAATCATCAACCATGGTGGTCACAAGGTCAGGAATCGAGAGAGACAACCAGGAAACAAGTGAAGCAACGATAAACAGGAGAGGAGCGATGAATCAACCAATCAGGCAAGGCGTCTCGTACCTCGTCCCTGTAAATCCTCAAGGGGGAAATCCCATGGCGCTTCTACGGACGGTCATGACGAAAGAGCTACCGACGCAGTCCACCACTGTCCTCCGGGTAGAAGTGCAACCGCATCAACCGACGGATGTAACAGGGGCTCAAGAAGTCGTGGAAACTATCCCAGTAGCTGACTCGGCAGTCCTCCAACTAGAGCAGAAAATCCAGAATCTCGAGGAGGAGCAGTTGAAGATAGCATTTGAACGAGATGCAAGGGAACAAGCCATGCACACCACTATGACAAGAATGAATGGCGTTATTCATTTCCTCACCACTAAGATCTAGGGAACAAGCAAAGTGCATCAACCGTCGTGCCCGGAGGCTAGTAAAATTAACAGAACAGATCGATCGTCCAAGCGGGATGACAAACAGGAGGGTGAAGGCGAGAGTGAAGATAAGAACCAAAACAAAGGTCTGCGAGAGGAGGCAAAGCAGAGGCCAACCAAACGAGCTCGGGAAAATAAGGACCTCCACTACAAACAGGTTCGCCCGAGACTGTCAGCTTACATACTCAAAGAGTCATCAATCTCAAAGAAGATTCTCGAAGCCCAGCTCCCAAGGAAGTTCGAACCTTTTAGAATGGAAGCTTATGATGGAACATGAGACCCAGAAATGCATTTGGAGGAATTCCGAAACATGATGATGGCGTTCAACCCCAACGACGCAATGTTGTGCCGGGAACTGTCCATGATCCTCAAAGGAAATGCAATAAATTGATTCAGAATCTTGCCAAAATGATCCATCTACGACTTTACCGGATTATGGAAGGCGTTCAGAGAAAGGTTTGTCGGTAACAAAGAGTTTAAGCGAGAGATGGATTCAATCATGGACCTTTACCAATGACGAGGTGAGTCCCTTAAGAGTTATGTTAGGAAATTTGTTCATATTATGAATGCTTTACCAGATTTAGCCGAAAACATGGCGGTGGCATCCTTGAAATGAGGGCTCGACCGAAATGGTGATCTATATACAGATCTCATCATGTTTCCAACCGAGAAAATGGGGGATCTTCTCGTCAGGGAAGATACTATTATTAGAGTCGACGATGACAGAAAGGGGGGATGGGTCGCTCAAGCGACGTGGATCAGATTCCAAAGAAGGCGGATCAGAACAGAAAATGCTTGAAGAGCAGCTAAGGTGGGATTACAATAGGAGACTTCAGCAACTTGAGCAGCCAAGCATACGTTTCACCCCATTAACTGAAGCCATCTCAGTGATTTATGATCGAACACGAGGGCGAATAAAGTACCAAGCTCCCCGCATGATGAGCACCCTAGGATTTAAATGATATAACCGGTACTTTTGCGCGTATCATAACGACCATTAGCATTCCATGGATGAATGCTAGCAAGTCTGAGAAGCGATTCAACGATTGATCAACAATGAGGAGCTGATACAATATATCAAACGATCTCATCCGGATCAGAGATCCGTTGTTAACAATGAGAAATCGGTAAAGGAAGAATGAACAAAAGTTAACAAGCAGCAGTGGCTTCTCATCATATATGGAGGGAACTCGGCCACAACCTATGGGGTAGCTTCAAACAAACAGGCAAAAAACAAGCTCGACGTGTACGTAATAGATGCAAATTCCTATCGCAATTGCAAGGATCCAATGGCTGATCTCACGTTTAATGACCACAATCTGAGAGGTGTTAGTCTGCCCCATGATGACACTTTAACTATCCACATAAATATCGGAGGAGTAATTGTGACTCGAGTACTAGTCGACGATGGGAGTTCGGAAAAAATTATATTCAAAAGCAGTTTCGACTTTTTGCAAAACGTGCCTCCATATCGGCCTACTCAACGTACGTTGGTCGGCTACGAAGGTAAAACATCACAATGTGTTGGAGAGGTCGATCTACTGGTAAAAGTTGGCCATGGAGGCACGAAGAAGGAACTAAAGACACTGTTTATAATCTCTGATGCACCAAGCCCTTACCATGCTATAATCGGAAGACCATGGCTGCATAGGATGGAGGAAAATCCATGCACATTCCGGCAATGCATAAAATATCTGGTGGGCAGCTTGGTGGTAACAAATAATGTGGCAGAGTACGAAGCTGCTCTATGTGGCATGAAGCTGACCTTGATATGTGGAGCTTAAAGCATTATGATCAAGTCCGATCTCAGTTGGTGGTTAACCAGGCACAAGGTACCTATGATGCAAGGAAAAAAGGCATTAAAAAGTACCTTTTTATACTTAAAGAGTATGAATCCAAGTTCTCCCGTGTTTCATGCGAATAGATCCCGCGAAAAGATAACTCCGCAACCGATATTTTAGCCAAGACTGCAGCCTTGGGAGAGCATCCCAAGTTTTAC